>JARQSW010000366.1:2957320-2979640 GCA_030142375.1 Calameuta pallipes | reverse complement strand
GACCCGTATAAGAGATATATATATATATATATATATATATATATATATATATATATATATATATATATACTTGTGTGAGCTGGAACGTGAATATGTGAAGGACCGGTGCGCATGCGCAATATGGCTGCATCCCATATTCTAAAGCTTTAACTGCATCCCTCTTCGAGATACTTGAAAAACGTACCCACGTGTTTCTATCGTACCTACTTATGCTTTGCCTATGATATACAAGGTATATGAGAACACGTGCATGGAGACTCACATGCTCGACAATACGCAATATGTTTTAGACGTACGTGCAGAAATCGGCTTGGCCCGATGCATCGTCGTGTTCTACATCGTGGCTCGTATTACGTATGCGCAATCGGGATGCGTTCGGCTGGTTCTGGATATTTTGATTTTCGTACAGTCGGAGTAAAAATTATTTATTATACGATAGATCAAAAGGCAATAGGGGTATTATGTGTACCTTTAAAACGTATCATTAAAATCTAGCATGGATTGAACCATATACTAGTATATACTGGTATATACCGGGTGTAGAAAGATTATTAAATTTTAGCATGGCTTCTAGAACGAGTATATGAGAAGGAAAAAAGAAAATTGACTCACCACAGGATCCTCGGTCTTTTTCTTAATTTTCCTTGGGTCTTCTTTACAGGTCCTTTCAAAGTTCTTCGACACTTTCGGTCCGTTCGACTTGTTTTAGGACGTGAATTATTTATTCAATCGACTAACACTGATACCCGAATTTTAATGTATAAGAAGGATCTCCGACGGCTGAAGTCCAATCTGATACATTCTTTCGTACACCCGATAGTGCCCTTCTCCCACTCGCGTACCTATCGACAAGTGCTGCCCCCTTGCGGCAAATTGTTCAATTACCACTTATACAAAGTGCGTCAACTATATCCTGCAACGAGGATACAGGCTGATCAGTGCTTTTCGAGGATCCTTATTCTAATACGTTGTTGACGCTCCCTGTACTATTACCTTTGTATGTCTATAATTTGCCTGGAAATACAAATATGCTGACAGGTTATACGTCTTACGTCACTTGCGTAACTTTCAAATTGTGGACGATTTAAAAAATTTTTAATTTATATACGACAGTCCCATTGAGTCTACTTGCGGCTCTATGCTACTGCTGAAAGTCGAACGGCGAAATCTCTCGATAGTAAATTTTTGACTGGGACAGTACGTGACGTATAACGTTATGCCGGGACCAAAAGACAATTTGAGTATAACACATGGATAATTGTACCGTAATAAATAATTATTTATACAAGTCCGAATGAAATTCTGCGCGTAACGTGATCTTAATATCAATAAAATAAGGAAATAAAGAAAACAGTAAATTCCTGAGAGTCGAGAAATTCATTTGCTGTTCGGAGCAGTGAGAATTTAGTATGCAAAATGATTCTCGTAAAAGTCTCACAAACTGCGCAAGATATGTGTGGCAGAATGAAGCGTTTAATAATTGAATTTTAATTCCGTGCTTACTTGGGAAATTGTCCCCTCTACTTTTTTGATAATTGAAAAAGTTAGCAATGGGATAAAAGCATCGGGACGCGTTCAGGGTTTATCTTACTGATTATTAATCAGGCGCATGCGCGTCACTATATTTATACGGTGTTCACTCTATATTACTGTAAAAACGATTTTTCTCTTATTACCTCATTTTCAATATGGCTTCCTTACTTGTTAACAGCATACGATACGCCCATAGTCAAGCAGTCGACTAATTGCATATACTGTACTATAGTATGGTATATACTATAGTACCATCTATAATATCGTATAAGGATAGTAGAAATCCCGTGCAGCAAAACTTTCATCATAAACGCTTTATCTAGATGCCTGTTGGAGCTACTCCCAGGAACCGCTTCACCGCGTGCACTACTTTCAAGATTCCCATAGGTCGACGTGCTCGTCTTGAGCTTTTTGTATTTTGTGCCCGGTTTTGGAACACCACTTAACGGAAGCTTCCAGAGTGAGCGGCAACTTTCGCGTCAACTACCTGCTAGATGTTGGGCAACTCTACTTTTTCGGTGTCAGGTTGAGGTTCAAGCTTGAACTTTAAACTCGGTGCTTCCGTCACCAAGAACTTGGGCTATAGGTATCTTATATAGGGACTGGTAGTAGCTTGAGGTGGAGCTTTTTATTTTATTTTTATTTTTATCTCCTCGGGCTTCTATCCCTTTACTCTTCTCTCTGCGTCAAGTCAAACGGGATGCACTCAGGTTGTACCCGAAGCGCGAATCGTTCGAATGATGGTTTTTTTTTCTCTTCTCTTTTTACTGGCTATTTTTATCTTGCATCCGAAGCCAGTTCTACTTGTTATCGACGACTTGTATAAAGGTGAATTTTCAAAAAGTTGTACTTGGCTGTTTTGATAATCGAAGTCTGCAATGTGCTTTTTTTTTAAGGATTCTTATTCGTGAAATGTTTCATTCGATTTCGTTTATTTGTTTCAGGTCTATCTGGTGACGTCACTGACTTTACTCGATGCGAATACCGAATCCCGAGTATGAATTTACGTTTAAACGACTCGGAAGTGCTGTGAATTTTTCCAGGGCGAAGTAGCGCGTCACGTGAGAAAAGTCTCTATTTTTTTTTTTTCAAAAAAAATACCAGAAAGCTCGTGGGAAAAGTTTCACGTGAAATTCGGGTTAAAGTACGGATTCGAATATTTTCAGTTGATTGCCTATATAGAGTAAGAAAAAAGCATATCGTGATATCCGTGTACAAGTACGTGGTAACGTAAAAAGATTTCGTTCAAAATAAAAAAAAAAAAATTAAATAGAAAATGAAAAGCCCTAAAAATAAAGGGAATTGCGTATTTATTATTTTTTTTTAATTCCACAAATTTCCCATTCCTTCACGAATATAATTACATAAAGTCATCATGAGTGAATTAATAAATTGGATCATGAAAAATTTGTCCTGGTCATTCCATATGGTATATATATACCCGGTGTGCATTTCTAGCCGCAAATTACACGAACTAAAGTAAATATCAAAATTATACCGGGACCAAGTTCCGGGGTGGATATAACGTTATTAGCAAGTTTTAGCTTAACGACATTACACCTGAAAGCCATTTCATTAAGTTAAATGCCACATAGTCAAGTCACGGTGAAATCTTACGACTAATTATAAATTGCCCTAATCTTTCGCAGGCGAGTCCATGAATTTTATCAAAAATTTCCTTAAATCGTGCCGTGCATTCAGTACGAGCTTAAAATTCATATCGCGATTCTCTATGCACGTTGCAGATATTATTTCAACCTTTCAGAAAACGTCCCATTCCTTCTTGTCGTTTAATGTGCAAAAATTTAGTCTCCTGCGAATATATATATATATATATATATCCCAGAAGCCATTTGGTTTCCGGTTACCTCGTAGGCTTTACGGGGGGATTTGTTAGCAATTTTTGGCCTCCTAGACGCCCTAGAGCCATCGACATAAAGTGCGTAATCTTCCAGGGTAAATGGAGGAATCAGCGACAAGTTCCTATAAAAAGGTGATACCCAGAGAGCAGTGGCTAAGGGGCGAGACGACTGAAGAAATTGGCTCCTATAAAAGCTCGTTGCCTAAAGCCCGAATCATAATAAATTCAGTGCGCTGCATCGAATCGTTCCACCTTAGTGCCGTAGGAGAAGCTCAAGTCGCCTGAGACTTTCCTTATTTTCGGAAACCACATATGACGTTGTAGCCCATACTCCATATACCTATATCTATACCCATAGAGTAAAAAGTCCAAAAATCTCTTACACATGTGATTTTGCAAACAGAATATCAAATTCAAAAAAAAGAATCTACTACTGATACCCTATTTGATCATTTTGACATATGTGACATAGACTGTCATTAAAAATTGTACAATACACAAACTGACTTTTTGCTAATTAATTGAAGTAACTTTAAAATTATTTTTGGAATAAAAAAAATTATTTTCAAAAATTTTTATAATTCTTATCTTACGCATTCTTTGACTGTCACTATGCGCATGCGCAAATTTCATGGAAACGAGGTAAATCCCAGAAACGTTATTGTCAATACTGAATTTATCTCCAGCACAGTCTACGCGCATGACATACACACGTGAGTGTCTATCTATTGAATTGGCATATACATATATGTCATACGGATCTGACGAAGAGACACGTGCGCCAAAGTAATCAATCAACCCTTTCACTGTATGAATGATCTAATCCGAAGCGTGGTATGTTGCTACGTATGTATGGTAGTTAGTTACGTACCAGGGTTATGCTCACAAATTACTGGTTTTCAGGCTAATTTTCATAGCGAGTATAGAAATTCACATTTACCCGTAGACTACCCCTTATGTACCCACGACGCTGCGGAATATGTAATCCTTCCTAATGTTATGCTTGATTGACATGTTAAACCTATGACTGATACTGCTTAGCCTCAGACTGTTTGAAATTACTAATTTCAAATTAGCAAAGTCTATAGTCTATTCGCGATAAGAACGTGAAATTCAGAGAAATGTCTTAACATGAAAATTTGTAGAATCTCGTGTGAGCTAAATTTAATTAGCGAACGACGCTAATTGGGTGCTGCTAATTTAAAAAAATTTCAGCAAGCGTAATGATCGATATCCGAACAATATTTTTCGAATTTTTTTCCAAGGGATACAACCGTTCGCGGGTTATATTCCAAAAAATTTACAAAAATTTCCTCGACGGTAGGTAAAATTTTATTTTCGTTTATTTTCCAAAATATAAGATAACACAGAGTCAAAATACAGTCGCTTCGAGATGGGTTAGAATTACAGGGGATGAAAGTGCTAATGACCAATTTGAGTGGCTTTTTGACGTTACTCTTAGTAAGGGCTGAATATATATTAGTATGGCCTCGGGCTAGAGATTGTCAAAACGCATTACGCATGTCAAGTAGGAAAATCAAAATTCAATCCATCTCGTCAGCCATCAAACTAAAATTTGAGATAGTCGGATAACAAGACTAAGGGTTACCACCCCTAAAACCGTGAGTGGCGGTTAGGCAGGTACTTGCATTAAACGAAAGTGGGTAAACCCGCTACCCCGTGATGCGACACCTAATTTATTCTATCTGGGGATCTTTAGGGATCGTTGACCCTCCTGTTACCCGCAGGCAGGCAAGTTAAAAAAAAGAAAAAAAAATCAGAAAAAAATGTCTTTGCACTACGGGCTCGGCTGGTTACATTTGCTACCCGACGTTTCACAACCCCCCTCTGTTTCCTTGGATATACCTACCCCCCCTACACCCCCACCCTGTCTTGCACCCCTAGTCGCACATTGGCTGCGCAGCAGCCATGTTCAAAAATATTTTGTTACCCTGATCCTTCGGATTTTCTCAAGGATGAATATAAAGTTAGGGTGCTATTCAACTCTGCAAGGACGACGTCCACGATCCATTCCAATTATCCTGTCAATTTACAGGTCGTTACATAAATATAAGTCTAGGTGGGAAAATATATATTTTTTTTTTTTCAAAAATAACATCGTTATTCTGAAGTATCCTTAATGTCTAAATTTTTTTAGTTAACCCGCCCTCGTTATACAGTGAAAAAACGTTTGTAAATAAAGAAAACGAGTTTTTCATAAATCCTTGCGCAATGTAATTTTTTTATAAATAATTATTAATACAATCTACGATGATAAGGGTTTAATCTAAAAATGTAATTAAATTACGTAATCAGTGCATCCGTTTCAAAAATTAATTTTTCCATTATCAACCACCGTAAACGTACAGTACACATTATATATGCGGAAATCTGATATGATGATCAGCTATTAAAACAATTAATTATCAGCGATTAATCGGACGCTTGCAGGCTGCTGCGAGCGAATAATAACAATTAATAAAATCTAATCGATACATGCTCTCAATTAAAATGAATGAGCGTCAGTGCGCTCGTAAGCTGGAACTGACGATAAATATTTTTATCAGACTGTACTCAGTGTCGAACAATAAAAATCAATTGTGCTACTTTTCGCGAAAAAATAATTGCATAATTATGTTTATTTCGCATTGCCTGGATATAAGTAGATTGGTATCAAGAACGTCATACGGCAACCAGTTATCTCGGTAAAATTAACTAGAAAGTACGAAACATATTGATAGACTTGATAATTATCTTGTCATTTCGGGAAAAAAAAGCTTGAGACAAAAAAAATATTTAATTAAGTAATAGCAACGTAACAAAGTAAAAAAAAGAAATTTCATCGAATACATTCCTACTACAGATAAGTGGTACCCCAAGTGGTAAAATTTTAGTGGAAAACCTCAAATTCGCACGACATGCGACAAAGCGCCACGTGTCAATATTGCTTTAACTACGTTCAGTAATAATAAACGAATAAAAAGGAAAAGTGTATATAGCCGCGACGATAAAGTCAAAGGCAAAAAAACAGCAGCGAGATATAAACGATTCCCGATGATTGAAAAACAGTCGGTTTCATTCGAATGGCTTGTAGATATTTTCGCGAATAAAAGGAGAAGTAAAATAAAAAAATAACCAAAGTGATACCACAATCCGGTACTCAACGAAACAGCGATTCATGCAAATTATTCATCCGCATTGCAAGCCCACCCCTAAAACTAGAGAAAGTAATGGAAATATTTGCCCTCTTAAAAAAAAAAAAATTTGCAAAACTTTACGGACGATGATCGGCAAACGTTCAAAATTTTATTTCGACCTCAAAAAAAAATTTCTCAATAATCCCACGCGAATATTCAGTCTTGAACAAACTAAAAAGCAGCATTGAATAAAATGCAAAAATATAAAAAAAAAAAAAAATACCACCCTCCGATACTATATTTTCTCACGGTCCTATAGTCTCCTCTCATTAACTGCGCTCTATACGCCAGCACCCGTAACTGTACTTATCAGCAATCAGAAACACGTAACAATTGTCGCGCTCTGACGCCTTTATCGCTTTGCGTTACGGTGGACTTGCATTAGCGCGATGCCCTTGCCTATACCTCTTTAATCGAGCGGTGCAAATAGAAAGTCTCGCTTGGGTTGGTACGACTGCGGCTTACTTTGAGCAGCGCCAGCCACCCAGCCAGCCACCCAGCCAGCCACCCATCGACCGACTCACGACTCACGCCCGTCCAGATGACGTGAGATAAAATAATAACGGTTTAACGCTCGCGTATCCGCGAACACGCCTTTCTGGCCCACTATTCGTCGCTGCGATTCCGCAACCGCCGCTATCCTAGATACGAGCCCAGTTGCCGTTTAGCCTCTGCAGCCAACTTCAGATGCAAAGTGCACTTAACGAGTATAAATACCATTTAGCCATTGGTATACTACATGCGCCCATAGACTAAAGACCGAGAATCTTTATCCAGTTATCAGTAAGAGTAATCAAGAAAAGAAAAAAAATCTATTAATTATTCAAATTTTTCTTTCACTCTAAAAATAAGATATTTCTTTCACCATCCGAGTGCAACTTACTTGCAGTACCCACGTCACGTGCATTGCATCCATTCCCTTAATGCAGATTGCACTCCGGAGTATATAGAGTGCATTCCTAGCCAACGGTATACAGAAACGTTACGGGTTAATATAGCGGTACAGAAAGCAAGTGGCTTTTTACGAGATTCAAACCGGCTGGCAGAAAGACGAGTATTGGTACATGCACGTGAATGACGCTGATAGAGAAAGGTAAAGGAAGGGCCGGAGGGACGGTGAATGATATGTGATTAAAAGTAGATTAGCGCCGGTGCCTGGGTAAGACAATTGTATGCTTTCCGTTCACTACGCTCTTCGGATTCGTTCCATTTCTTCGAAAGGAAGAAAAAGATAAAGCGAAAAAAAAAGAAAAAAGAAAGATCAAGAAGAAAATCATTCCACGTAGGCCTCCTGGCGTTTTGAGCTCATGATCACGTAATTCACTTCCACTGATCTTGATCATTTGCCAGTATGGATTATGTCGTTGGTATGCACTTAAATGCATTTAAAGTCAATGCAGTCAGGTTAGGCTGGTATGTTGACTATCGCTGCCAGGACTCGGGATACGCGGTTATAAGTTTGTGGGAAGGAAAAGTATAATGAAGGGAAGGACAAAGAGTTCATGGGGAAAAATGGGACGGAAGTTGGGAAAAAATAAATATTACGTCATTAGCAGCCAAGGAAATATTAACAGTCATTAACGTCTTCCTGTAAGTGGGTAACGTTCGTGCACCTGAGAAACAGGGGATACTGAATATATTCTTCGTGATCGTTAATTACTATTCTGGCGTTAAACGGTGGCGACCCCTCGTGTCATTTTTTTTTTTCAAAATTTTTTTAAAAATTATTCTTCGCGGTTGGACGCGATACGCCACGCTCTTTCTCATTTTTACTTTCTCTCTCGTTCAGCTCGGCTGTCTGTATGCGAAACTATCAATCCTTTTGCTGTGCTCGGATGCATCATTGTTACGAACCATTAATCGACGGCTAAAATTCACATGCTCGTGGGAGAAATTTGTGCGATTTATTGCTGGCGTAAACTGGGTGACACGTGTGACGTCATTTTGAAAATTAAAAAAAGCCACTGAACGACTGTCGTAAAGCAAAGCGTATGAATAACAGAATGGAGCAATTACTTTTTTTACATTTGCAATATTGTTCGCAAATATTACACTTCTGAGTCCGTAGAATACGGATTGGAAATAAATATTGATAAGCGTATCGACTTTATTTTTTTTTTCTAAAATTTTTAATAAATATTCCGTCGCTTTGTGAGGATACAAAATTTATCGGGCGTCTGTGCCAGTTGGAATTTTTGAAAAAATTGTTTGATTAATCAATTGTATAAAAGATTTTTAATTAAAAAATTCAACAATACCTCACTACTCCTTATATATCAACCATATCCAGAGAGAATCGTTCGTAATCTAAACCATGGTGAAACGAATCGACTCCAGTCAGCATCAGATCGATGGACCGTTCGACCTCGGTAAGCGAGTAAATTTATCGCGAAGTTCGCGCATTTATCAGTCAGACGAAGGGAATCGAGTTTCGTGTAGATATCGTCGTTACATATCGCCATCATTTATGACAAGCCAGTAGAGCGACTGGAGGTAAAAAAAAATCTCTATAATTATTACAACGTAAAAAAAAAGATTTCGCAAAACTAAAAAAAAAATCCCAATAATCAAAAACATCCCCGCCGATCTAACCCCTAACTTTATGAAAATCCAAAAAACACCAAATATCCCAAATCTAAGCCCATCACCCATTAACGTAACTAAAAAACAACATACTACATACCCATATATACATACAACGACAAACCCATAAATCCAGCAACCAAAATTCTCAATACCCACAAGCCCAGAGCTTGATTGACTCCTAGCAGCCTCAAAGTTCCATCCCGATGCCCAAGATCAAAAACGTACAAAGCCCGTCCAGTGCACAGTAAGTATCGATAATTTGAATATATGAGATGATATTTATCACAATCCAAGCGTGAATATTAACAAGGCGGTAGATTCGTGACGTAACGACCTGCCATATTCTAGGTACCTAAGCATTGTCAGTCTCATCAGTGGCAACTGTCAGTTTGTCGCTGTTAGGTCTGAGCGAGACTTTCGAATGGACGGCGGGGGTGTTGTTTTTTCCTGAATACGTGAACGGTGCCTCATTACTAGACGTACCGACGTGCCAGCAACAGCCAGCAATATCCAGCAATAGCAACAGCCATAGCAACAAGCCAGAGTTAAACCAGACTGAAACAAGCCGGTTCCTTTCGCACGCTACACGTCAACTGCGTCCAATTGGTTTGCCTAACGAAGCCACCGTGAAACCAACGTCACTTTCATCCCACCATAAGAATCACTATTTTACGTACTTCTATTCGAAGTTACTTAACCGTCGTTATAATTGGGTTTACTAATTGGGAATATATCTAACGGTACAAAACCCAACATAAGCCACGTCATGCTCCTCGAGTGCATCTCTGGAAGGATGCTGGGAATGTTTCGTGGAATCCATTGAACGTATGAATCTTTCGGTCGGTGGCTAACAAGAAAATAGTTTGAATAACGTCTATACATAGAATATATCACGTGCTACAATATCGGTCATTACGTTCATATGTATCATTAATAACAAAAAGAAATTACATGTAGAAATTACACAAACTTTTTGTATACAAGAATTGTCATCGATATAGTTTGACGTAATTTTTTTATTGTCAAATTTCAAAAATCTTAAAAATTCTTACACCTCGTTGCAGTCGTTAACTGCAATTCGATGCACAAATGCATCCACTCGATACTTCGACCCACTTGATTCCTGTCTCTTGATTATTTTTGTCGTCAAAGCTCGTTACGCGTGCTATACGATGCTACTTCAAAAGAAGACCGTGGGTCACGTTGATAGATAGATAGCTAGCTGGATCATATGAATGGTTGCTAGGTATAACAGCAATCCCATAGCTATTCACTAGAATTGTATTGTGATCCAAGCTGATAGGGATCGATGATCGAGAATCGGTCATTGCCGTACTGTGGCCATAACGTGTAACTACTTGGTGGAACTTCGGACAGACATACACGTATACACGCATACTCAAGTAGCGACTACTGCGGGAAATATCGTTCGGTGATTTTACGCTTTACGATGTAGCTGATATCGTAACCACAATCGTTCTCACTCCGTTGCCTTGTAACAGGGTTTACAGGGCCTCTGTAAATATTTCCTTCTTTTTTTTTTTTTTCTCGAAATAAAAATAAAATTGACATATTTTCTTTCACGAGGAACCACGTCCGTTTCACATTCAAGAAATAATTCGTTGTTATTTCTATCGTTCGATGTAAATTTGACACAGGTACCGTTAGTGACTGAATTAGTTGATATTAATGCACGAATTATTTTCAGAACTGTCAGTAACTGGACTGGTGACAAATTCAGTGTCCATTAAATTTTGGTATACGAAACCTCGAAGTAGGTCAAAGCAGTGAGGTATATTACACTTGCGAAATATTAGGCGAACTGGATCGCAAATTTTAATAAAAAAAAAAGTCCAATTAATATATCAAAAAGTAAGTCTCTTCGGGACGGACAGCTACTTTCGTTCTCATAGTAGAGTCTCTTTGTCGATAGAGAACGACTTAGTCCAGTTACGTATACACAAGTCTAGTCCCTGGCGGTGAATTTGATTATTCATTAAAAGCTTCCTTTTACAAGGAACTGTAGGTTGGAGACTTTTGACCCGTGAAGTAAAAGGAGGTAAGAAACTTTTAAAGGTAAATAAGATATGCGATTTCAAAAAAAAAATTTACTGCACTGCCACTCGACAATTATTGAGTGGCACTTAAATTTTTGTTTATTTAAAGTATATCGATAAAGATAGATTCATTCATAGTTCAATTTATACATATACATGAGATCATTGTTGGATTATTGTAATTCATAATAAATCGCCATATAAAATGCTAATTGAGGCGGACTAATCTGATTTCTAGTTATTTTTGAAAACCCTATATATCATGCGGTTATCGTTGAATTTTCATATGTGGATATTTTTGGCATCATACATACATCTATATGTAAATGGGGTCCTATCGATATCCGCATTGCACTGTATTTATTTAATGACTATCCGATAGCAATTCTAACTTGTATGGAGCTTTGTGGTCGCATAGCATTAGCCAGTTAACGAATCGTATGGGGCATCGGGGAGAGATTCATTACGTCGCTTGGGCATTATATAACAGCTGATTAAGTAGCTGCTAGTTGGAGACTAATGTTTAAAAATGAATCGGTAAAAAATTATTGATTGATACGTTCATTTTCGCTCGCGTGAAAGTCGTGAGTTTAATTACTATCTTGCTAATTTTAATTAAATCTTCAAAAATACATAAATCCACATATGTGCCTATATCAGTTCCATAGTTCCTCGTGGATTTTAATAACAGTTCTGGTCATTACCAAAAAAAAAAAATTATACGCGAATTCGTGGTAAATGTCGGTGCAGGAATCTGCAAATTCGCAACCCCCCTCGTTATACTACGTAATGTCTACTGTCTTCATCCCACTTGGGTTAAACGCTCAATATTCTCGTGGTATGAAAATGACGTTACGCAACTGCAGATAAAAAGTTATTGTCCTTTGGAATTAATGCAGCCGATCTAGTGAATTACACCTGTGGTCCTGCAAACGTGAGACGAGTGGGGGGGGGGGGGGGGGTTCGTCTGCAAGATCTAATTTTAGATTGTCTCATCGGCACACCGAGGGTGCTCTCGTTTGTTTCCGGATGTCGACAAATAATTTTCGTGGCTCCGTTGCCATTAAGATATGTTAAACAGTTACGTGCTACAGGACCGTACACACCGAATGGAAGACTCCACACTAGCCACAACAGACAGCAGATATTACCACTATCAGCAGATACTACCACCATTGCAAAAATTCCCAACGCCTCAGGGCCGCCTACCATTTTATTCGACAGAGAAGTAATCGACCTGAGGGGATGAAAAAAAAAAAAAAAATCGTCTGTTTTAACAACTATAGTTCAGCATCCACATCCTGATTACAGCTTCTGCCGACTTTCAAAATTAATTTCGTTACAGTAAACGCGATAGGATATCTAGTTATTTTGAATTTCCCGCCCCTAGGGAACATCGCATATCGGTAACATACGTTCGTAATGAACGTGGGTTAGGATTTTGTGGGTCTGTACGACAATTGAAATTTATTTAATAATTTAACTGCTTCTTTTCGATGGCCGTATAATTTCTATGTTAAAGGCCTCTGATTACTGTCTAATAGGAATCTGATCTGTGAACGGATCTTAATATGAAAATCGTCAATTAGCCTGGAAACCTTGTATCAATGTGTTTCGGGTAGTAAAATTGTCTATAAGTGCCGAATGGTCGTCATTGCATGTTCTCCAGGCGTTGATGTGGCTCTTTAATACCAGTTATAATTATCATGAAGAAAACGACGGGCTATCAATGATCTGGACTTGAGAATCTAAAGCGGCCGTTCGTGGCTTTTGTTTTGACTTGGCCCTAATGGCTGTATTTACATATCAGTGACTCTCAAGGGAATGCCATTCGTGATGAGAGTCTGAAGAGATGATTTGGTGATAGCGGCGGGGGGGGGGGGGGGATGGTCGATGTCATTAACGTGCGAAAATCACCACCTCAGAGACCCACGCGTTTTGGCTTCTTGCTAATGGCTGAATTTACATAGTCAGTGCTTGTCAACCGACACATATCCCATATGCGTACCGGTACGTACATATATATAACATGAGGTGCGCACTCAATTAATGCTAACGGAGGTAGTTTTTACTTGAAAAAGAGACCCAAAAAATTTTTACCTTTCGCAACGCTCCTCTCTTTGTTTTCCGCTGATGACGAAATTTGCATTTACGAGCTTACAGTGTTTCTCATGTAAAACAAAAAGTTTCGCAAAGGCCCTAGTTACATTTATTAAATGACCCAATTCTCATTACCTACGCTTCCTGTACATGTGACGGAGACAATAGATCGCTAATCGGTATAACAATCGAATTCGAATTAATGTTAAAAATATTTTCGACTCACCATAAGCAGCTATGAAGACATCCGAGATTATAGTCAGTAAGTGTTGCCGTCAAAAATCAATTAGACCCAATCGCAGTCGACGTGACACTGAAAGAGACAAAGTAGTACCACATATATATAACATATACAGTGTGACTCACTTTAGAAACATTAGGAACGTAACCACGCAGTAGGAATAATCGTGTGGTTCAATGAAATAATAGAGCAATTTGTATTTGTCCAAAGTAACGGACACCGAATTGGGCTGAAAGAAACAAGAGCAACGTCTCAATTCAGGCTTAGATTCCGATAATTAAAATAGTTTAACAAGCATGTATCCAGGTGGCAGCACCATCGTCCACTAACCACCACTTCTGAAACCTGCTTTACTTATTTTATATATAGATGCGTGCCGTGCAGGTAGTACGGGGCCCTTTACGGACTCTGTTCGCCCCTGTAATTTAGTGGCTTGTAACGTCTCTAAACAGCCATTAAACTCCGTTTGCAAAGTACCATCGTCCTACGTAGATAGATGTAGCTGCATACGACAAAACGTTAGCCTCTTGCATTCCATTAAGAGGTACAGTATATGTATGTCGGGATAAATTTTTTTTTTTATTTATCAAAAATCAAACTCAACTGATAAGACTTCTGAATCTCAGTGACTGTTTGAATTTGCTTTTGAATCTCAGTGGCTATTCGATTTTATCGATGAGGCCGTGGGACCCGTTTGATATCGAGTCACATATATGATACTGGTTATACGTGTTATAATAATAGCAATGAAATTTAGTGCATATCGAATTCGTGGAAGATCCGAATTTTTTAAAAAATATACATACAAGAAGAAATAATTCCGAAGACTGTAGGAGTTGGGTAATTTAGCCGTGACTCGAACGCTCGATTTACCCCTGCAAAATGCAGTAACAAAAAGTATTCCTTTTACAACGCATTTTAAATTAAACGAGGGCAGCAGGCACTGACTTTGCGAATTACTGCTTGCCTATAAACCCCCGCATGGATTGTAGCTCGCTGTAATAGGCAGATCGATCTAACGGGTGGTCCACCATGTACCAAGCATTCACAAGAAGCGATATATACCCCAGTGAAATCGCTACTAATTGGCACACGGGTTTAAGAATTTTTATAATTTATTACAAATGTACTAATAAATTATATCGAGACGTCCTGACCCTGCTCAATAACGTCTACATTATATTTATAGCTAAAAAATCCCATAACACTCACCGGACTAAGATTTACTTTTAAAGCAACGTACCAACGATCAAAAAATAAATATCGATAAATTACGTACTAGATACACGTCAGGTATCCAACATCAAACAGGTCTCCCTCGCTATTTAAATCGTAACATGCAGGCGGTACAGTGGTATACCGAAAGAGATTTCTACGCGCCATAAGACATACTGCTAAATATAGATATATAAAAGCCCATAAAATTTTTCTATGAACACCCGGTGGAAATTCGAACGAGCTCGGCTCTTGCGGAGCTTCGGAGCGAGTATTTCTTACAATCTCCGCGTTGACACGCCAGCCTCGCCCCTTTCTCTCGGCTTCTCTGCGCCTGGCCCAGCCTGGACTTGACTTGACTCAGCTTGGCTCGACTCGACTCGGCTTGACTCGAGTCGACTCGACTGCCTTGACTCGACTCGGCTCCGGTCGGCTCGCCTGACTTTGCTCGCCTTCGACTCCAGTCCACGCCCTGTTGTTGCTGCAGCTCCGTTTCCTTAACCTATCGTGGGATAAACACTTTTTTTTTGCCATAGTTTCATCCAGCTCGACCGCTTTTACTCGATACTACTGTACTCTTGTATACCTATATACTGTGTGTTTCCTTACGAGGGACATTGACATTGATATAAAAGTAATCATCATATCTAAGCACAAGTACCACAAGCCTACCTGGTGTACTTTTTTTTTTTTAATAAAAATTTATACCACTCAAGTCAATATCTATATTTATCAAATTTCAAAAACAGTTAAACACGATACGATTACGATCTTTTTATTAACGTTGTCTCAGTGAATTTCGATACTTTTACCTTCCTTGCTTTCTCCGTGCGAATTAAATAGACAAATCTCCAGGAATCCACGAGCAATTCTCACGATAAATCTCTTGACTGCTCCCAATTCTCACAGGACCAATTGAAACATTTTAAATCGTGATCTACGTATAAACGGACTCGACACAGCAGCAGCGCTCTGCATTACCGACGCATAGATAAAACAATACTGTACTTCCCATAAACCGTTACGTCACGCGACATTGTTTACCTTCGTAATACCATAAGAACATTCGCTGAATGATCCACTAGAAAAATGTCCATAACGGTGGGATAACAGTGATTACGCGAATATGTCGCATATCGCAATTTACTTTAGATCACTCGTTACACCAAATTTATTTCTTTTAACACACGCGACCTTAAACGCAATATCGAGTCTCACGCCATCCACTCTGCATACACCTATATATTATCCATATATACTGTGACGAGAATAAAGCGTAGGCGCAACTTGTAAACAGGTAACGTAAAACCGCCTTAAAGACATTCTCGATTCTGTTCATTTCCGCTATCAGTTTTCAACTAAACGAACTTCATTATTGAGTACAGTAAGAAAAAAACCGTATAAATAACTATAGCCTGTGACGTCATTTTTCGAATCACAGTCACGAGGCGACTCCAGATACCAATTCGGATAAGGTTCTCGCTTTCCGGTTGACTTAGAGTCGCCATCCTGATCAGAAGCTGCGTTCTCGGTTTGATTCGCACAGTTACGTCTATGCTCTCGGAAGATTTGTTATTTTTGAATTCAGGTCAAGATGCTCGAATCTGAGATGAAGAGATAGTCTAGACGTACCGGGTTACCCGGAAGAGGAGAGGACCCGACGGAGACGTCTCCATGGACCGGTAGAGGTCCGAGTGAGATACCGGTGCCCGGCTGGAGAGAGGCAAAGAACGGTGGTCTAGTTTTGATAAGGTGGCCAGGGGAGTAACCTCTGACCCGAATAAGGATCTGGTGTCCAGCTATCACCCGATGACCTGGGGAAGCCTCTGTGGATGATCCAAGAGTCACTTACCGATTCGCCAAGCAACGCTCTCAATTTAGTTTAAAGGGACGACTCGAGGTAAAGGATAAGAGTTATCGGCTGCAAGGATCTCGGCCAATCAGAATGATTGGTTATCGAATTTCACTATTTTCAAATCAGCCTGTTATCAGTCTCTCTCGGGAAACCGATCAGGCTGCCTCGGGCTGACCCTCCGCTCCCGGGCTTTTTGATGATAGTTTTTCTAGCCGTGTTTTCTATACGGTATAAAAATTTCTCGCAATGTCCAGCAAATCCTACCGATTTTCTGCACGTCTTGTGGAGGTGCAGTATTATGCAGTAAAGTGCAGTTCACATCTGAGAGTCTCCTGGATGCAGTTCTCGACCTTCGCGAATCAGCCGAACCAGCTCCGGGGAATACTCTCAATATATTAATTGCTGGAGGAATTTCGATTTTATAGCTCCAATTCGTTCTCTTATCTCAGAGGATACGTTACAAGCTGCAATAAGAACGAGCACTATGTGTATATATATAAGGGGAAATGACTCAGCGGCAGGATCAATCAACCCTCAGCATTAATTAATTCACTAGATTCGTTACACGTATCTAATAAATTCGATCGGTAAGCCTAGTGCAATTTCCTTTATACGTTACCAAGCGTATTACGCCTATAACGAAGTACCCAGCAGAGCTCGACTAACTACTCGGTCGGTAATCGGTCGGTAAAGCAGCATATCACATGCTATCCGATAGTGAAAACATTGAAAAAGAAATTATTTAAACCGATCTCTAGATCTCGTATTACCAATTACAAATTCTTCTGGTGTATATATAGAGTGGTAGTTGATACCTGGATATGCACCGTTATGTCAGCCGTGAGAAAGAGCACTCTATTCTACCAATAATAAACTACTGCTTTAGTAAGTGTCTATATACACACCCATACACAAATACATATATATATATATATATATATATATATATATATATATAGTATACCGATTATGATTATGTTACCGGCTCATGTCGTGAAGGGCTTTAACGCGGCCATGCAAATTCGCTGCGTCTCGTTTGCCGGTTTCGATAACGAGTTTCGTAGGACGTGCCGCGGCACGTATACTCTGCTCTCTGCTATGCTCTCTCGATAATGGCGTCGTGTCTCGACGTTATATACAACAGCGTGAAAAGTATTGTCCCGTGGCAAACGAGTTCGCCAATTTTCCATCCACTTGTTAAGGTCAGTATCCTCGATATTATTGTTGTGATATATATGTCATGAAAAGGCTCGATCCTGAGATTCGTTATATAAAAATATAAAGGGTGCTTGAGAATAGGCGAAAATAACGAGTATCGGGCGGGTGGGCGGATGGAGGGGGCTTTGGGGGAATTTAATTTAATTTTTTCAAATTCAAACAGATGCACGGGATGCAAGGGATCTTTGGAAAAGAAATTTTTAACGATTCGGGTCACGAGTATGAAAAAATTTCAGGTAAGTCTAGCTCGTGATATTTTTGGGAAAAGAAATTTTTTAATAAAAAATTTATTTATCGTATTTTGCTTTTAACTTGAATAATTGATATCCGTACTGGCGCTTATCCGAAAGGCTACACTGATTAGCGATTGTCATCGATCTCTACTGGATACTTGTAAGTCATTGATGGACTCTGAGAGATAGTGACAGTCATGAATAATTGACTGCTGTCTCTACTGGCCACGTGTATAATGTGTATGAGTATACGCTTTTGTAGGCAGGCAGATACACTTACGTAAAACAAGCACCTGTCTGCCAATGGTAGAAAATCATGACTGGCAGACTCTTGAGACCTTTGGTACGGTCCTACAAGCAGATATGATTCTGACATGGTTTAGACCTTGAACCTTGAATGAAATTACGGATAATGGTGGCTAAAGGTCAGAGCACCTATACCATTATTTTTCCATAAGATTTATATATCATGAACACATTCTGCTGCGCAACAGGCTCGTCACGAGTTCAGCTAGTTGCAGGAAGTTCAGGAGAATGATGAACCACGTGATTGTTTTGACGCGATATAAAATAAAAATAATTTTATTAATTGTATACGTAATTAAAATTATATCGGATGAATAATTTATTTTTATTAATATCACGTAAAATCACTAATTTTTCGTATCGATCGTATTTCCGTGGAATCCATGAAAATAATCGAGTCTCATTTTTATCGAGGATGAAGAAAAAAGAGAGGGGAAAAAAGGTTAGACGCGTCAGGGGATACGGGTGGTTTTATCGTCATCCGGATATGGAGCTTCGCTCCCTATGGATGAGGCTTGTTATTAGAAATAAGAAGTAGCATGGGGACTTATCGCTGATCAGATCGGCTGGTTCAGCCAAGTCAGGGGCTGGACTGTCGGAGGGTTTATGATATATTTGCTAAGGGCTGGGGTGGGTTGCTGGCGCAGTTGACAAATGGCCGCAGATAGGTTCGCCCGTAGGTCGACATAATTGACGCTTATCGATGCCATCCTCGATTTAGCCAACCGCCACAGATCGTCACACCGACGTGAACGTAGCCAGCTAACGAAACCTGTTATCATATCAGAATAGTTTTACTATGGAAAAAGGAAGAAGAAAATGAACAGAACGGAACGAATTCAGTCCCTAATCGGAAGTCAATTTCTCAATATTAAATTGGTATCCAGCAGATACGTCCTGAAGAATTATCACGTGACAGAGTGTCTTTATAGGGTTATCGATCAATAAAAAAAAATTATCTCAATGTCAATTTGTGTTCGGCTGCGTAGATAAAGCCATAAAATTATGTTTCACGCGTTTTCCGATGAATTTTCAAAAATGATAAAGATTTTGTGAAAATCCAGAAGAAAAAAGTAGATTAAGATCGAAACGATAAAGAAAAAAATAACGGTATACATATTTTCATCCTATAAAGAATTATCCGAGCTAAGGAAAGAGCTCGATTCTTGATTTTATTGCCGAATCGATTCCGATCCGTTTCAGATACACAGGGTAAAGTTCAAAGGGGTGGGTATAGGTTCGACTGATTAAATTTTCAATGTGAACGTGTCGTGCCTGGCTTTGTGTTGTCGCACCCTGTCCCTATACCATGCAATAGCATAGGGTGGGTAATCGATCGAATCGATCTGAAATCGAAGAAAAGAATGTTGCTTTGCTTCGGCTGTATATACCTATATACAAAGTATAGTATATACCTATATATATACTATATAGGTATATACAAAAGGCAGGTAGGTAGGTAGGTGTTACAGTCGTGAAGGGTCTAAACGAGAAGGGCTGTACAATAAAAGGGCGCCGGGGGGTGAATTCTGTATACGAAGTGAAAGAACTTGAAGAGATTGGCCAGCAGTGTCCAATAACGATCTGACGTTAACAGAGTTTGATAACCGGTTACGCAAGACCTTTATTCCCTATTTTTTATTCCAAGGAATAATAACGCCACCCTACTACGTACACCTTTGGAATGACATAAGACTCCCGTGAGATTTATTTATTTTCAAAAAAAAAAATTGCCGAACTACTTGATTGCCACTTTTTTTCATCTCATAATCAATCTTCAGCCCACGTCCATCAGAGTCGGCTGAATTCGCTGAGTGGCTGGCTGGATGGCTGGCTGACTTGTCGGTGTCTAAGCTTAGCCCTGAAAACCAGCTGTCTAAGCCTAAACCTCGAGATAACGCTTTTTGCCTTAGTTTGGGCTTTTCGCATCCGAAGGGGATGCTGGGACATTCTTCCGGTTTCTTTTTTTTATACGCCATGACGCAATATGCTCACGATGATTTGCAAGAGGTGGCTCGGAAGCCCTCGAGGGATCTGGTATAAGAAAAGGGATGCTGCTGATCCTGTGAGATTTGACAAATTTCCTCAGAACAATTTTATACCTTGACTTTATTAATTTCCGATGAAATTTCTTCTCTTTTTTCTTATCCTATTCGTTATACCTGATAAATTCATATTGTCCGATGATTTATAGAGAAATAATAAAATTTCTTGAAAGTCGTTTAATTCTTTAATGTGGAGTAACGCTGTATTAATAAATATCATTGATTGTATCGGCCATGAGGAATGCTTGGAAAATTAATCGATACTGTATCGCAATGTTAGACTAGTTTCGAACGCACAGTAATTAAGCTTGTTAACGAGACTCTTCTAACGGAGTAACGAGCTACTTCGGAAAAAGAATGTAATAAAAATTTTCAGTGAAAATTATGCCTCTTGAATAACTCATGGCTTGCCGGATTTCACATTCAACGACTAGGTATGCGTAATTACAAAAAAAAGAAAAGGAGTAACGTATGTTATTCAGCAGCGAGAAAGAGAGAGATAGAGATATGGAAACATTTCGATTGAGCGTGCATTATAAAAAGCAAAGCGAACGTAAAATCTGGGTCAATTCCTGCCGATAAAACCAACGGCTGGAAAGTTCAATGATTGTTGGCTAGATGGTTATTAGGAAACGATTCTAAAAATTTTTATTTTTACATGCTATACATATATGCAAAGGAGTAGTAAGATAAAAAAATACAGTATAGATTGAAAATAATAGTTTTTCAAAAAAAAAACCCTATTCGAATCTTCTATAATAAAATTTTAATCTATTAAATCGAGTCGGATAATTCTATTCAATATATGTACCTCATTTACCTGGGATAATTCATCTAACACGCATTTACAAATCCTGCACCTGACACCCCGTGTTAACTCCAATCCAATTCCAAGGTACAAAATGACATTAGAACAGAAGGACTAAGGATTGCTAAACGAAATCTAATTGCAAAAGGATCCAAAATAGATGAACGAAGTTTCAGATTTTCAAAATCCAATTTGCATTCGACTAACGTTTAACTAGTACCGTGGGTCTCCGTGACCCGTGTCAAACAGTATCAATTAAAGGTTGACAAGACGTTTAGTAAAATTATAGAAACGTAGAAAAAAATCTATAAAATATTTCTACGAGACAGCAAACATTTAGCAGTCTTATTTCCTACGCCGTTTCAGAAATTTTTTCCCGTATATCAAAAGACACGATGAGCGTTATCAACTTATCAGTAAAAAAAACGCGTTATCTATTTATTTTTTAATTTTTACTACAGCAATCGTCCGCTTATTATTACCGTACTAAAAATGTCTAATCGCAAATAAATATCTGTAAAAAATTTAATACATACAGGGTGTCCATTAAATTTAGTCGACTTCTCCAAAACGAGGTAACCATTCACTTATTATTAACACGATACCCTTTCGATCCGTCAGCATTTGTTACTCACAAATTAACCCGTCACTAACGAGGGATCAACACGGTCCTCTTCTCTCGATCAATCATTCCATGATTTAACAGAGCCCGTTACTTCCTCACTGTATCCCCACAGACACGTTCAACGATATATACGCAGTTCATAGGTGCCGCCAAGACACCATTGCCGAGTAAAGAAAAATCGAAGGTGAGAAACCGTCGAGCTATGTTATTTTTATTGAGAAACTTTGATTTACGAGGCGCGTGCGTTACCGAGCTTTATGGCAGGTAATGCCCCAACGACACGGAACTTCGAAAGCGTTTTGTAATAGTATCCTGACATTTCCTGCCAATTGTTCGCTGACGTAAAAACTTCATTGAGTATGTAAAAAAACAAGCCGCAAGTTGAAACTTGCAATTTGCTTCCTCCGAATCGTAGGTAGTGTACGAGGACTCTCTATGAG
>JARQSW010000366.1:2917527-2957220 GCA_030142375.1 Calameuta pallipes | reverse complement strand
TTCTAAGCATGGTGACATGAAAATCTCAAAAAAAAAATTTCCCATCGTCACATAGCTTCCTCTATGAGGAAGCAAAAATGAGAAAAATTCATCATATTTAAAAATTACCCAAAAAAAACTATCGATTGGGTGCATAATTTATTAATTATCTATGAATTATCAATAACGGGTAAAATAGATAATTTTGGAAACAGAAAAAAGAAAAGAACTCAAAATCGATATGGTACCGATATTTTCCTAAGCCAGTTAATTATCATACGTCATCATATGAGGATTGTGAAAAAAAGAAACTAGATCTAGTGTGTATATGACAGAGAAGAAAAAAAATATACAACGAGATTTTTGGTTTTTGATCTCCATTTTGAAGATTCGCGAACGGGCACACTAACTGGGCAGAAAAAGGGGGTTCCCCACCCAGGTCGTTCAGTACTCAAAATTTGCAGATCAAAACAAGAGATGAGACCAGTGCGGTTGGGATATGCGATATGCAGACTTCCTATAGGGAAAGGATTTCCCAACAAAATCATCACGTCAATAAGGTTAGGTTCAACCGATACACTACAACTCGAATGACTAATGCAGTTCAATGTACTTGATAATCAATCCAGATGAGTATGTGACCGTGCAATTAATTTGATTCCTCAACCAATTTATTGATCGGTCACGTGTCAATTATTAGCAATTAAATACAGTGATCGCATAGGAGCGAGTAAATGAGAAAAACTATAATTGCACGTGTCGTCATTGTCGTTTAATATAATGAATGATTTCATGTCAATAATTTTTTTATACCCGTCTCGCGTCTTTAAATTATATGTTTTTACCAAACACCCTATATTATATCGCATACCTATAGTATGAGGGTCGGAAGTGCTCGATTGAGGTTAGATTGAATTCATATGGAAACACGATGCCTGTTTTTTAATTCATACTTGATATACGTAACGTGTGTATATGTATATGTGTGTATATGTATACATATGTGCCTGTCTGCCTGAACCAATCATGTCGTAACGAACGCGATGCCACGAGATTCCAATAATTATAGCTTAGCAAAGGAAACACCAGACGTTCGTTGTTTTGTATATGGCAGAACTGGGACTATGGCTTAATGGCTGTATTATATGACCTCGGGTATATCCGTTCAATATAAATATATTTCTATTTCTATGCTGTAACATTGGGTGGTGCATATCCTCGAACATATAGTAGTACATGCGTGGGTATGTGTGTCTTTCATTATCTGAAATCTTTATTACTTCCTTTTCACACCTCCGCCATTTTTATGGAAAAAAAAAAAAAATTATACGTATGTATGTCTATGTATATATATTTTACTCCAGTTTACATTCTTCGTACGTTGAAGAGAAAAAATTTTCTCCCTTCACACTTGGAATGCTCGGTATGAATTAGAGATGTTACCACGATGAGACTATATCGTACGGACTACGCTGAATATTCATGATTTATACGTAAAAATGCACCGGGATGAAATGCAGGCCGAAGCGTAATTGTTACAAACGGCATATTTTTACTTAATGCTAATTCATTCTATTAGGTTCGCGCACTGGCCTAACATATACGTTATTTTCTCGTGTCAGTAGAATAGTACTTAAAACTGTATATGTGTATATATATATATATATATATATATATGCACTTGCATACATATGTCTTCGCAAGATACCCGCACGGATAAAAACCTGCGGAAATCATTAATACTAAGAATTAATGACTCGTGACTAACTTGCGACTAACTTTATACAGGGTACAATGAAAAGTTATTAGTGGCTGCATTAAGCCACATTGTCTTTATTAATACATTGTTTTTCACGTGAATTAAAAATTTTTATTTTATCCGGAAAAACGTCAATTTTTATTCGGCATTTTATTGAATTACGGTCGCTGTGTTATTCATCGATTTTATCCTTTTTCTGATATATTCATGTATAAGGATAACGTCTTCGATAGGTTTTTCTTGTAGTGTATATATATATATATGCTATTGAGATACGATGGTCACTTTTTGTCGGATTTTCCATTTTTCTGGTAAGCCAAACCCTTTTGCATAACGCAAAATGATACGAATTTCTGATATAGCATGAATAAGCGGCTCGGCATGCTCTGCACGTGAAGATAAGCAGATTGATTACTGCAGGACTTTCCAAGACGTCGCGGGACACTAACGTTTACATTATTATCCTGGTTACGGACCGGGCTCCTGAATTATTGCTACGCTTATTACATCTTTATCAGCCGTGTTATTTATAGCTAATTTATTTTCTCACTTGATATTCCTAACGCTCTAGAAAAATTATTCGCTTTGCTATCGATAAGAGACCGTGAAAAATATCACTATGAAAAAACCAGGCAATTAGTTGACGACGGGAAATGATGATGAAAAATATTAAAAAAAGAATTATACAAAAATATTGACTCTTATCAATTTTTCTCTCGAAGATTGAGAATCTTATCGTAATCGTACTGAAGGATGAAAATCGAATAAAAAACGGACAACTGTCAATCAAGGAATTAGTCATATTTTTTGTATTACCCAAATACCGAAATTTTGTAATGCGTAAAATGTATACGATCTTCGTGTGATTGAAGTAACTTTTTTTTTCTCAAATTGGTAAACTAAGGATACCATTTTGAGGTACCGTTAAATTTTATGTTACCAATCTAATCTTGTGTACTGAATGTAACAGACTAGTATTACGTAGGACGTATGTAGACTTTAGGCTTGGCTGAATTTTTCTTACTGTATTCCAGTCTTTTAGTTGCTCCTTATACCAACGCTGTGCTAACTTCGTTTCTATTTGCTGGCGTAACGTTTTGATTACGGGTGTGGTATGTAAATTACATACGTTATAACGTTCCGCTTTGTCGAACTGGCTAAACGTGTCATTTCTGTGCTATTTCTTGCTAAACTTTTTTCATACGTGGAAACGTATGGGTACGAAAAGCGTAAATAATCACTTTGGCAACGAATAGGAAGTTTTGAAAATTAATTACAGTATTTCGTTCAATGAAACCTCCCACAAGATGGGAAAACAAAAAAGAGCTAATTACAGTAATGAAATGAATTTTCGAGACAAAGAATTACGTGGACGGTATATAATTCAAAGAAAATTCAAGATCACATGAGCACTATAGCAAATTGAAAAAAAAAAACATTATATTAGCATGATAAAAAAATTTTTTATACATAGTTACGTTACACTGTTACTATATATATATAGTTTTTATACACGTGTCAATTCTATAGGTATTCAATCAATTTGATATAAAAGTAAGTTGAGACTATTGATCGAGAAATTCAGATGACAATCTTCATTGACTGGCGATTACAGGTACGAATGGTCACGATGACCATGATCTTGATTAAACGTAGATGTAAGTGCATTGAGTCGATTATTATTGTTATTGGATATATAATCATTAATCTCTTTCTAATTAATTTTTATCTTTTATATCTAATTTTTTTCAAAATTGTCATCAATTATTGATTTTTTTCTCGATCAAGGTCAAATCCAATTGGTAACTACAATTAGGAACTTATAGACGTACTCGATCGAGATGACCGTAGGAATATTTTTTTTTAGTATGGTGCGAGCAATGAAAATAGAGAAGCCTTCATGAATAACACAGAACGAGAGTGAATTTCTTGTCTACGTAAACTTATTAATGTCCGCATTATTACGAATGGTGTTTGAAACACTCGTAATTTTCTCACGTCCATGAGGAAGCGCTTTACGGTTAAAGCTCAACGTTGAACTTCCGCTGCTTATATTTCCTAGGAACTATGAAAACTCCACCTCCACCTCTTAATTTCGTTTAATGCTAAACTCCATAAGGTACATTACTCTCGAGAGTATACACGAATGAACTATACATAATTTGCTCGAACGCTTCCAAGACAAACAGCAGCAGACTAATAAAAATTAATTTGTCAACCAAAGCAATATTACGATTGAGACAAAAGATAATAAACTATTTCCCACCCACTCGCGAGACAAAAAACTGCTGCGCGAATTTCAAAAAAAAAATTCTAATCAACCATCCAGTACTGCGACGATACCAAGAGAAAAAAGGAACATACGAAAAATCATGACTGCCAACCTACACTGAAAAATAATTATTGAAAGTAGTAAAGACCCAGGAAAAAATTTTATCCAGCATCGCTTTAATGTATTATATACCTATATACACGCATTGATTAAAATTTTGAAAATTGAGTTTTTACACTGTCTGTCCCCCTAACTTATTTTAATTGACTTTCATTGCGACACGCAGCGCCGCCCTTTGATCATTTGCATGAACTATAAGCTTAGAAGGGTAAAGCAATGACCTACTAGATTCTCAACGTCATACGTAATCAACAGCAACAAGAACATTCGTATTAGTATATATATATATATACACGTTCATCCCTCTCATTCCTGTTAACGTTACCAGTTACTACGTGTTTCACCAAGCGGAATTCACGATGAAAGCTAGTGCCGGCGCATTTGGCCCAACCGTTTACAGATTGAGATATCAGGCAGGTGTTAATCAACACATAATGGAACACGGGCGAAAGAGTAATTAGAGTGTTCAAATAGGAAGAAGGATGACGGCGATGAAATTAGTTCGTTAGTTTGGTTACCGGTGTACCAGTGCACCAGTGTACGTATTCCGTATATAGTAGATGCGCTGGGATACGAAGCGTCCACGATTGAACGTCCAACGGCTACGAATCTAACCTAACCTAAAATAACAGTACGCGCGGATTCCCTAGGAAAGTTTCACGGTTACCAGATGCTAATTTGCTATTGTTAAATTGCGGCTACTTTCTGCAGTATCGTGTGTAAGGTATTACCGTCACTTTATATGTATATATATACACACATATATGCTATACAAGTATGAAGTTGGCACCTCATTTTTTTGAAGAATTCACTTTGTTTTTCTTCAATTTTAAGCAATCAGGTGCCAACTTCACACCCGTTGTATGCTGCTACGTTTTGTGTTCTTGTTTTATAACTATAGCTTGGTAACATGTCGCATAACCTGGACTGGATAACGATCCGGTCTTTCGGAGATTTTCGAAGTGGATCGTGTTACGAAATAAGGAGATAATCTCGCAGTTGTTGATAGTCGAGTATGGCGGATGGGGACAGTTGCCTCGAGTCGTACCCGTTTGATAAGGTTCTTTTGTATCATTTAGTTTTTTTTTTTTTCTTTTCTTATATCTTTACCTTCGCATTAGGACTTTCTACACGGAGTGGTGTGTCGTGTTTATCAGACACCCTATGTTCGTTTGCATCGATGCCTCGATGTTTGTTTGGTTCTTTATTTTCTGAATGTTGCACAAATAAAGTAACTAGATTTTAATTTCTTTTTTTTTAGTAGTGGCTACATTGCATTTTGAGCTAGCAACTGGGGCATGAATTTTTTATACCTTTATCTCAGGTTTGTGTAACGTGACGCTTGGCACACATACCGATTGCATACAGGAGATGAAAATATTCGCGACTGAACGACAGACAACAAGCCTATCCCATTGTGAACGAGCCTTGCGTTTTAATTAGCTGTTATGACACTTTCGCGTCTTGCGTGTTCACGCAAATTTCACTTGTGGAACGACGTTGCGAAATCTCCACGGATCTACCTATTCAGGATAACTCTGGCAGTTTTATAACGAGCCTGAATACTCCTCTCTGCGGGGTTTCAATGCCGTATCTTTTCCACAGTGAGTGTCTGGAAGTTGCGTGGTAGCTTTGAAAAAAAAAAAAGGAAAAATTTTTTTATAACCAACTTTTCACTCCAGAAATAATCCAAGCGAAATACCACATCTCGTTTGTGGTTACGAGACTATTTTTTTTAGAAATTCCAAGGAAATAAAAAATATTTGAGCCATATTCACTATCTCATTTATACATGACAGAGCCAGAGAGAGAAGCCTGTTTTTACATATGGTTCACTGTGAGAATAACATATGTTATTCAGCGTGACGTAGCATTGCGAATCCCACACGTAAGAGTATTGCTTTAATCGTAAATAGATTCGAACCTTTGACGAGGTTCAAAAAATCGCGGTTTGCATTCGCGCGAAATCCGATCGGTTTGTCGCGTGTTTTTCGATGCATAAAAAAGTCGTAAATAAAATCGCCTCGACCTGCGCCGCTAAACACATTGAGAATAGCACAGAACGGCTCGCTAATATTTGCACGTGTGCATTGTACGCTTTTACGTAACACGCTCTGAATCCAATAGAATATTTATCAAATGGTAACACGGGAGCAATGCGAACGTGAAATTCTGATCATTTGAATTGCGCGCCCTTTTACGTTGGCCTATGTGGGTCGGATGCTACCTGAATTCGCATTAAGATAGTTTTTACGGGAGATCCCTTTATACGGTGTTTCGCGAAGCTTATATACGGATTTTCATTAAAAGACTTTATTGCCATTGTTAAATCGGACCTCTTTTTTTCGCAAACTGCGAAAATTTTATTCTAACGAAACCCACGAACTCACGGAACCCTTTTGAACCCCATACGATTTAGACGTATGAACGTTCGGTGTCTCGCACGGTCGATGTAAATAATTAGCATCTCATAGCATGTGCTTAGCATTGCTAACATGACTTGTCTTTAGTAACCACGTGGTTGGTGTATCCGTTTCTCACGTATGTGCTCTCTGGAACAGACGGGCTTAAGCATACGTGGATGCGTTACTGCTCTCTTCCACTTCGGGGGTTGCTTGGTTGGATGGGGAGGGGGTGGAGGGGGCGGAGGGGTGTAGGGGGTGTAGGGGTAGTTGCAGGTAGGGGGGTGCCGAGACACGTAGCAAGGTAGGTACCTAGTATACAATCCAGTACTGTGTCGCTTACAAGTCCTTTGTTCTCTCAGCTGCCAACGTGCAAAACTATGCTAATCTATGTTCATAACCGGAATGTCGTTTACTCTAATGTCAACCAGAAGCAAAATTCATGGTAACGTTTTACACGGATTTTGACGATGAGTAAATTTGAGTTCGAGTCAAGTTTCTCTGTCGCGTGACACGTGATCAATTTGCCGTGAGAAAAAAGTCTGACGGATATGAAAAATTTGGTATTTGAAAAAAATTTTTTTGCAGGGCAAAAATAATTGCGAAATTCAATTCGCTTTGGAATTTATGTATTATTTTACTGTGTCCGTGACTCTGGATTTAGCGCAATAAAATATTTCTTTCGGGAGGGAGGGGTAGTTTTGGTGAAAAATTGAAAATAAAATTTATTAGGACGAAAGGAAATTGAGGTCAAAAGTTCATCCCTTAGTGACGTAAGGATTATAGGCCTCTTTTTTTTATACCTTCGATTTAACCTGCATCAACCCTTATCCGGTCGCGTGGTCCTTGAACCCTTTACATATTAATTGTTCCTTGTCACGATAATAATCTCGCGGACGTATCAATCATTTTACAGGCAGCGCTCCTTAACTGCGTTACACTTGGGACTCGCTATTAATTAACACCTCTAACGTAACGTTTTAATAATTCACGAAAAATGGGCTCGCTGTATGTATTAGCATTGACTACTAATCCCACCACTATATCTATACTGTTACATGAATATACTAATATATTAGGCAGATCCATGACTCTTTTGAAAAAGCAAATTTTATTTCGTGCGTCCGTAGCTGCATGTAATTCAAATATGCTAATATTCAAGTACACGTTGTTATGACCACGTAAGGAGATGCTCACGTATGAGAAATGTTCGGCAACTATCGGCAAAGATCGTTAAAAACTCGATTATACTTTCCCATGTCAATTAATAAAAATTTCGAAATCCCTACGCGTTCCAAATACCACGCGTAATGGTGTACCTAGTATTTCTTTTTAAATCCAAAAAAAAAAATTGATGCGTTCAAATTGCATGTGGAGAATTTGATATATTCATAGTGTACGCTTCACTGGCAGAAGTACCAGGAAAAAAATATATGGCGACTGGTGCAAGGGTAATATTTGAAAAATAATTCCTATTTAAAAAAAACTGCCAATATACTGCATTGGTCGCGAAATTAATTATTCGCACTGCCGTAAGGTTTGGTTATTGATTATTTTTTTTTTTTCGTTTTCAAGTAAAATCGACCGAGAAACCGAGTGTCGTCGGGAGGCCACAACGATGCGATATCGCTCGGCGATAAAGTTCATGAATACGCAGATGACGGGACCTCCCATTATTTCACTTCTCCGGGCACTATAGTATTTGCAGTACGCGAGCCCTACGTGTCGCGGATAGTCGTAGTAAAAGGAAGTAAAAAGAAAAGAAAAGAGGAAGGTATTAAAAAAATGTAAATATTTGTAGGGTGCGCGTGTAAGCGCGGACTGCTAATCTATGCAGCGGATATGCCGGCAAATGCAGGACCAAAGGGAACGTGGCAGAGCAGTATGACGCAAGCAACGAGCATACTTGCCCCTTGAGGCTATAAGGAGTGCAACCAACTCCTGGTGCATTGCTGCAATTTAAAAGGGAAGTCCGAGTGCAGCTGGTATCGTGTATGCACTTGGTATGCTATAGCATTGGCTTGTATGCACCGTGCAGTATGCAAGGTGTGTTTAAACGGTATTGATATAGGTGGACATATATATATATATATATAGGATTATGGAATCTGGGTTACGTATTCGTGAAACATGTAAAACAGCTGTATTTGGTAAAATGGAGGATTTTCAAAATTAAAAGAAACATTTGATTTACTTTTAATGACTTTGTAATTTTCCGTTGTGCAATTTGATGGATGATAATTATTGTAGTAAATTTTTTGGTGATTTTTAAGTGAACTTTTTTTTGTGATATTTTTAAAAATAAAATTCTTACCTCGCTTCGAGTTAATCGCGAGACTACTTATGTATTACGGTCTCGGTCGTTGTTACGACTTCATGCTTAATAATTTGTGCCCAGTTGGTTTTTCGGTAATTCGAGGGGTCGTTATGGCTTCACTATTTCTTGGTACCTTTGTTAAGGCAACTAGCGGCCGCGACAATATTTTTAATCGCGTCTACGCTAATTACGGTGAACGAATGTAATTTTGGTAGTCGTCATTATGGTTAGTTTTCATTGTAAATTGCGACCCAATTTATTTCAGTAGCAAGCAAGCTGATTAGTAAAGTGGATTAATTTCTTAATTCAACGAAGATATTTGGATGTTTCACAGGTCTGTGCTAGACTCGGTAATCCGTGACTTTAACGCGCTAGACATTTTGTAAAAAGAAAAAAAGTATTTTTGTCAAATAAAAATTTTTTTTTCCGATTATAAACTCGTAACTCACTGAGGTGGTTAAAAATTTTTATAATTTTCATGCATCGAATCGATTACATGCAAAAATAAAATTTCAATGATTTAAACAATTATCACATGTTCCGGTATCAGGTTAATCACGTAACTCGTGTCACGGTTAATTTTTAATTCTTGATATTCGAGAAGCGTTTTTCTAAATGCAACATTAAGTTTTACTTCCTTTCCCGTTTCGTTTGCTTCTGAAATAATTAACCGTGCAGCAAGAGCAGACATAATAGATGTGACCTCGCGTGACTCGCTGGCACCGTGTTCGGTCCAGTTAGTCGAGTTTTTGGAATAACTTCGAAATTATACATTATACACGGTGCCCACTTCTACCTTGGGACACGAGAGATGGCAGAAGAGAACGGAGAAAGCTTTAGCCCTGTATCATTACGTCTTATTACTATAATCATACAGTATAATTAAAAGTGGACGCAATTATCCGACATTCTTCGCAAGTAATGATTATATACTGTATATGTACATTCTATGTGTATATATATTGTACAGTATAGATATTCTTATATAATTTTCATATCCGGCGGAATCTCATTTAAATTGTTCTCATGAAAATCGTCTGACAAAATTTTCAAATTCAAATACGATACTGTTTAATGAAAATAGTTGACCCCTGTCGTTACTTCTTACTGATTCAATGGGTTTGGCCTTAGGCATTTAAATTTTAAATATCCCGTGAGCAGGTCTTCATTGTTTAACCGATGAAATTCTGGGAAAAATAATTTTTTCTACCTACGTCGTAAATGGTTTCGTGCTTAGAACGAGGCTCGATTTGCCTGTTGATAATAGATTGCAAAATCAGGCAAATTCTTCGAAATTCAAAGAAAAGAAGGATACGAAATACTTGCTAGATTTCGCATGCGTCACGCCATCTCATTAATTCTTACAAAGAAGATTGAATTTTAAGAAATTTCGTTGATTTGGTTTCCAAGAATATATGTGATACGTATGAAAATTTCAAAAATTCCAAATTTCTAGCTTGTACGTGGTGAGAAATAGATTTTTCAATTGATATTACGTACTCGTCCGTATCAACCCCGTGTATATTTAGCCCCATTAAAATGACCCTAAAATTCTCTACGAATGTCCAATGGTGTTGAGTCGACGTAAAAAATGTATTTTTTTTTTGAAAATTTAAAAAATTCACCCTCCACATAGTAATGACACCATAATAGCATCGTGAACGAGAGGTATAAAAATAAACACCCTATACGCTACAATAACACTCCAGCATCCAGGATGAGCAGCAACTCCAAGAATCTTCCGACTCGTAGCTAAGGGTGCGAAGTGCTGGGAAATCGGCACTCGAGATGGGGTTGTTTTCAGCCAGGGTACCCCATTCTATCCCATTCTATCCCATGGCCCATTCTCCATTATGTAAACAGTTTTGTTCGCACTTTGTACTCAGTTATATTCCGGCATTTGGGCCCGTTGACCCTTCACCTTTGGAGGGCAAGAGATAGGCGCCATGCAAACCCACCCTCCTCGAAGGTCTCACGGGGGTGAAGATGCTCATATTCTTTCATTGTTATTCTCTTGTTTCACTCCCTCGTTCCTCTTTTCATAGCCAGACCTCTCTTCATCACGTGGATAGGTAGACACACTCAACCTTATCTAACCCCCCTATCGTCCTCGTCTACCTTACTTTGAACGTCTAGACCGTCAACCTTCCTGTCCCATGAGATTTCGCTACGATCCTTCGGACATTGCCTGCGCTTTTTCCGATATCCGTCTGTGTGTCTCCTGGAACTTTAAGTGATTAGAAATTCCTTTTATACTTTTATCTATTTTCCAAAAAAAAGAAAGAAAAAAGTAGAATAAAAAAACTAGAAACGTCCAGGGAGGACAAGCTAAAGATTTTATTTTGCGGTCTACGGACATATACATATATACATATCGAATACCAGTGAAAGTTATGGCTGTTTCTTTAGGGAGACAAAAATATCTGCACTGCGCATGCGCAGACTGTAAGATCACCGAGGTGGAGAAAGTTTTATTGAGAAAGCAGTATCGTAAATATCACAAACTTCGTGATGCTCGACGAAAGTCCTATTCGGTTTATATATATTTTTTTTTCCTCGGTCATATCCGGCGCTGGGCTCGACGAGCAGTTAAATGTGGCGTGGCGGGAAAGAAGGAGAAATTTGAAATCCTCTGAGGCTCCCACGGACGGGGTTAGCACGGTCGAAAAATGTTTGCGTTTCCATAAAAGGAACCAAGCCAGATCTTACGTAACGACAGGATTATACTACGAGCGCTCCTCTCCTTTTACATCTGCCCTTTATAGCTAAGTAGGCACCAAAATGAAACGCGTTTAAGGCCGCGTATAATGTAATCAGGGTTGCCAACCCGTGCTATACCGTGGTGGACCCTATACCGTAAACATATTCAATAAGTCCTGCAAGAGGCCACCGCCAACTTTACAAGACGTTATCGCCGTCATTGCGGTCCGAGTATATTAACGATTTGGTTAAAGCCGATGCCTTAAACCTTATCCGTCTTATGGGATATTTCGATGTTGATTAAATTCCATGAAAACCCAAAATTCTATGCGATATTACATTAACGATGAGCCTGGGTTACTTCCGTAATGCGAAACCCCCATTATAAGGATGATATACGTATGAAATGAGCACGTGGGACCTTGAGGGATGATAATGTGAAAAAAATGAGGCTCAAATTTTGAATAATTAAATTTTTTCGGGCTTTTTTCTTAATTTATGGTACTCTATTCTTAGATATCCATTTTTTTTTTTTTGGATCAAATAATCCAAAATCTTTGCCGAAGTTATTATTGCCACCGTTAACGGAGATAACGTTTCGCAAAGGCGTTTTCAAACTTTCGTCATTCAGAGTGGATAACTTGACTACGGTTGCTATTCGGCTCTATCTTCTACAGTCCGGCGCTCACCCTTCAACCTTCTTCTTCTTCTTCTTCTTCTTCTTCCGGCCCTGCTGGTCTTGGTACGCCTATAAGCTGGTCCTTACTGTACTCCCTTTAGCCCGAGGACATTTCTTACGACGTCTATTTTATTTCTTCGAGACTTTTACGCCATCCGCAGCTTATTCAGTTCCTATCGTTTTTACCAAAGAGATAAAGCTCTTTTCACGTGCTTTCAATGGGATTATCATTTTTTCGCAGTTATCCAGCCGCGTATTTTAGACGCTTTGGACAATTGTTAAGTAAGAAGGAAATCATTATTTTTTCGTATTACATGCAGTACGTTATCAGTACTAGTTGGATACTGCTTGCTATAGTTTTAAGAACTCTGTGCGTAACAATTATACCCAGTGGTACTAAAATTTTCAATCTGATGCTGCAACGAAGAATAACAGTAACCGATGCTAACGAATAACCTCTTAAAATAAGTTACGTATGCTATATTATTTTATTCGAAATTTAACGATTCACAGTGTCCTGCAGCACATTTAATTGAATTTTATAACCCATATGTACCCTATTGTTGACACATATGTTTCCATATGTAAAGTTATCAAAATGTGTAATTGCTCAGTATTATTGGCTTGCAGCTAATAACTTTGAGAGCTACATCATTTAATAGTTGGCATTCAGCTAACTTGTGCAGACTATATATCCATCGAGTTTGCGTATAGTTTTTGATCATATAGAACAACATTGATCGATACCCATTAATAATAGAAATCGAAATGATAATATCAATAAATAATGAATATTCATTTCGAAATTTAAATAATATTCAAACATAACAGTTACCATGGTAACACTATCATTGCACCTGTCAATATTAATGTATTAGAAAATTCATATATATATACATATATCTACTGTTTCTATCCAACGGCAAGAAACACCGCACATAAATAAGGATTTGTCGAATTTAGCAAAAGTTTCGATAATACAAAAAAATCGCAAACATAAATCGCCAGATTTATTTCGCCTCGCATTTAGGCGTTTTCGATTCTGCCCGGGAATTGAAAACCCACCGAGCAGGATTATATAGTCTCTGCATAAGCAAATTTATAGGATTGGCATTTGGGGAATTAGGTCGCAAGAAAGAGAGAGTGAGAGAGTAACGGATCAAAAAGACAAAGCCGAAGAGGAAAAAAAAAAGAAAAAAGACAGAGAGGGGGGAAGAGGAAGACGAAATCTACGGATTTATGGAAAGTACCGTGTGTAATGCTCGGTTTATGTTTCCTCGTAAAAATCTTGCTTGGGCGATATTATTGCTTTGCCGAACGAACTACATCAATCCTGCTCACCTATATCTATACTTGCGTGTATAACGATACCACTTGAGATATTACTCATATTTTCTGGGGTGTCTAATAAAACTGACAGAATTACTAGCTTATACTACTGTACGCGTTAATACTACATTGCTAGTGCATTAATAACAAGCGCAGTTTGCTTTCAGGTAATTTGTATATACATATATATGCGTGTATATGTTTACAGCGTGATCCACATGTGTATGATGTCATACGTGACCCATGTAACTTTTCCAATGAGTATATTTATTTTGATCCAATATTTCGCAGAGTCTATTGGCATAGATTCTCTTTGGGCATTACTCGAAAATATAAATAGAGTATAGTATACATTTATGCGACAGAGTATTTTTTTTAAATATACAAACCAGAGAAAAAGATTTTTTAGCTGTATTTTTAGACAGGAATTTCACGACTGAATAAGAGTGAATAAACTGGGCAGATTTTCAAAACTAGCGACAGATCGCTCTTCAAAACACGTCACATAAATATACGTGAGGGATAGTCGCCGCTATGGAAGTGGTCGCGTTGGTAGTTTCGTGACGGTTCTCTCTCTCTCTTTTTTTTTGTTTGGGGTCGAAACGAGGCAATTCATTTTCTGGAAAACGCGCGCTATCGGGATCGCCTTTACTTTCTTCCGATGCGAAGCGTTAAGGACGGAAAGCCGCGGCGACATTTTGCGGTCGCCGGTGATCGCTGCTCCACAAATCAACGACTGGGGCTAAGGAAGGCCCTTACGTTATAAGTCGGTATTTTGGGACAGATGTTGAGATAAAATATGATCTGGTGGTTGTAAAACATCCCTATCCTCATCATTTTTTTTTTTTTTTTTGAATATATTACGTAACTACATATACATATATTTATGAGATAGCCTAATCTTTGGTCAGACAATGGAAGCATCTTTGAAGCACCATAATAAAGATCAAAATATCTTATACAGTGTATCAGCTTTATTACGACTGCCTCGAAGAAATATTTTTTTCCTTTTATTTTTAAAGAAAACAACCAATTGGCCAATTGTACCCAGACGATTTGAAAGTATCGATGCATTCGTGGGAATAAATTCTTTTTTTTTTTAAATATCAAAAATATTTTTTTCCAGCGAGTAATAATACCATATATATATAAACCATGTGCAACCGTAAAATATATATACATATATACATTTTATCAGTATCCAATAAATCGTCCCACGAGTCTTACTAAACCATCGGCTCATTCGAGCCATCGGTTCAAGATAGCAACCGCAGTGCATGATGGTCGAGTAAAAAGAGAAAATAAAAAGATGTTAAAAACGGATAAAGCGAAGAAGTCGTCAGTTCGTAAAGTGCCATACGGCAGCCGCGAAAAGATAGACGGAAGACACATGGAAACTCCCGCGAGAAACGGGCAGCTAGAAGTCGATGTATACGAAAGAAAGATGTCGGCCGGATGATGCTGAAGAGTCAGTGGCAAACGACAGCACGTTTTAAAAGGCTTAAATGGAAGACACGAGGCTTTATGACGTTTTACGACTTCTGAACGATCGAACTGAGAGGTCGAAGGGACTTGGTGAACATCCTTGGGGGTGGATTCAGGATGTATATCTACACGTACGTGCATATAAGCAAAGTGCTTGCATATATATATATATATATATATATATATAAAGATACTGGACCAGGAAGACACTGGGAACATAGTAGATATATCGCGGATACCCAGTTGACTATTTTTAAAATGGCTTCGCCACGTTCCATGATGATTAATATATAAACACTTGGCGTCTTATAAATATACAGCGTTTATGATGTCGAGCCCGAGTTTTATTAGCTGTTTCGCTTAATGGCCATCCTAGACTTTATTGTCGGCCACTTGGTCGTTACCGGGCGCCGTATGTTAGGAATATTCAAACGACACGACTACGTTGAATTTCGTGGAAACGCGCCTTGACTATCGCAGAGTTGTTCCTTTTCTCCCGAAAACTTCCTATGGCGAATCGACGAATGACAGTCGGCCAATAATAATTTTGATAGAGTCTCGAAGCATCCTGTTTCGTTATTAGGAGATACGGAAGGGACTGTTATGCTGTAGTTTAAGCGGGAAAATTTAAACGTACAGAAATACTGCAGAAATTTTATACGATAAATATACATGCTTCGTGGGTTTCTATTTATACATTATTTTTTTTATTATATTCTTGTTTTTTGTTATAATGAAATTTTTTTTTTTTAATTGTCCGTGCAAAAATTTTAGTCCGGTAATACGTAATTTTGTACCGTTTTATTTAATCTGATCGTCAAAGCTAAATTTCGCGCTTATCACGAGATTACTTAAGGTTGATAACTTGCACCGGATTCACAATGGTAAACTCAAATCGCAGCTTATGTCCCAAGTGCATTCTGCTTACGTATGCATATGGGGTACAGTCAAGATAGATGCACTATGTACACGCAGCATCAACCGTGCCAAGTTATGAGCTCTGATGCAACCTGATTCTGCATATATAGTGTTAATGGATGCTTATCCTATTCTCTTCTCTAATCCTGACTCTATTGATGTGGAAACTACAAAGATTTTATAACACCCTATATAAACATGAGATACGTATACGTATACTGTATATTATCATATTATGATATATTAAAAATTTTTTGTTTGCGATAAATGAAAAAAAAAATTGGTTCGTTCAATTAAATTCTTTTCTTCTTTTTGTAGAAATGAAAATACTTTTTTTTTAATGAAATTAGTTGATTTTTGAAAAATGTTAAAATTATATAATAGTGAGAAAAATTAGAGATTTAAGGATGTGGATTTTTTTCTAGTAGTTACGTTACGTCAAGATTACACGATATCCGGTATTTGATCGAATAGACGGCCGATCGATCGGCCAAGATTGAAGTAATTATTAATATTAAACTGTGGCAGCCATTACATAAGATCATGCTGTATAAGCTGTATTAATTTACCGTTACTCCATTTTATTTTCACTTCTCGTTCCTCTTTGACTAATTTTACGAATCGTTCGATTTGAAAATAATAGAACGACGTGATTGGCTTGTAGATTTTTTTAAGTATTAAAAAATTAATAGAGCAACACAAGTACTAATAAAATATCTAGTGAAAATAAATTAGCGTAAAATTAAAATTTTTTGGGACCTAAAATTTTTTTTAATATTCCATAGTTTCACTTGTATAACGTATATTATCAAGCTACACGAAATTCTATACCACATGTGTTTCCTCCAGAAAACGTAAAAGACCAACAGTTTCGGTAGCGGCTAGCAAACTGCACAGAGTTTTGTTGCATGGGTTATATGCCGGTGTTATTAAAAACAATGTATGTCCAAAAGTGTAATACGTAGGTTCATGCGACTACCCGATGCTCCACATTGAAACGAAAATCATGAATATGTATATCAGGGCAACACGTGCACAGCATGTGTGGAATATGAGGATTTTGCGGTCTGCACGAAGAGAAACGCCTCGGGGTTGGCCTTTAAGCTAGGTGCGGCCATGTTGGTCCAGACCAAAAACTGCAGACAGTTAATTATCTTTTACTTCAACAGTTGCATGGGTTACGTCACAAAATAATTTTCATTCAAAAAAGTCATTTTTGAAACAATAACGAAGGCATTGTTTAATAAATTCTATGCGATTTTTAGGTTAGGTTTTTTTTTTCCCCAGGATCCTGAAAATTTTACCCTAATTCAGTGTGACGTCCGAGTCATAAAAATTTCATCAAAAATCTACCCACGGTATTGTTGACTACTAATGAGGAGTTTGATAAGAAAAAATTTGTATGCTCGAAGCACACGTGATTTTTTTCCTCAATTTTCTTTTTTCTTACCCGAAAATCCGTTATACGGCCGAATGGATTTTCGGAGCTTCCAATAAGACTGATAGAATTTTCTCTAAAACCCACTAGGAAAATCGAAAATATATACGGAGCTTCCGAGCTTTCGAATAGTTTTTCCATGATGGCCGACAGTCCCGCATTTCGTCCCGGCTGTGTGTTCCCTTTGATTTAGTGAGATTGCCATCTGGAGGATCAGCTCGCGGCGAGGAAAGATGAGACGAGTGGGATACATAGGTATCCAAAGAGTCTAGATTTTCCTCCATCCAAATCCTACCCAGTGATTGGACGACTATCCGGAATTTCGGAAAATCCTTATCGACCTTCTGATCGGCAAACGAAATTTACTTCCATTGAACTTTTCATTAGCAGACGTGTTACGTATACCGTTTCATACCGTATAGGGACTTTTTTTCTTTGGCAAAATGACACTGGAAACGGGGTAGGATCAGCCAGGTTATTTAACCACTATATTTTCACGACTCTTCTACCCAACTTCCTTATTGATACAAACGATCAAAAGTCTCTTGGCCGACCATCGTTTCCTTGGGTAAAACTCATCGATACAATTGCGTCGTTCTGGCCCGAGAGAAAATCTGCTTGCCAAGTCTGATCAACCTATACGATGGCTAAAGCTCAACCAATTCTTCCTACTCCGTTCCCGCTGCGAGACAGATGGGAATAAATGCCTTTTGTAGCTCATTTGTTTATCTCAAACGAATCCGTTAAATTGATACGTATCACCAATTCCTTGGAATTTTCCAATAAGACGGAGCATCGTGTGTGGCTATGGAATTGGTACCTTTCACGGATTTAGTCTTCAGGGTTTACCATTTTTTTTCCTGTCTTGCTGAGATTTTTTTTTTTTTTTCAAAAACTATATCAAAATGTACTTCGGCACATACATTATAAAATTTTCACAAAAAATACAGGTGTTGTTAATTAATTCGATAATACACTTTTATCGCACAAAATCATTTACACGTAAAACCAATTACTGTAATTCATACAGTCGAGTTAACAGCGTACGAATAGCCGGTATAAATATTACATTTTTAATACTATCGTTATTACGATTTATGACAAAAATTAATCACGGTTATATCGGTAAAATTATTTAATTGACAAATTACAAATTTTAACCTTCGTTTATTTTCAAAATTTTAAACTATCATTCTACGAGGCAAATTTTCATTTTGCTTTTTCAGGCTTGGTTAGTGCAGCTTAGGATTTTGTGGATATATGGCAGGAGCATTGAAACCGTTGCTTTGTGATGTGAATTTTAGACCCGCATATAATTCTATGCAAGTGTATAATATATATATATATATATATATATATATATATTCAACGAATTCTTATATATACATATATACCAACTGCACATACCGTTTCACTGTACATAACATATTCCATATGTCTATACGTTTGTTGCATATAGTCCAGGTAGTCAGTGTTACTCCACGATATTAACACTATTAATAATTCTCGGTTGGCTGTTATGTCCGTTTAGACGTGGATTTATCGATCCAAGTTTACCGCCTCGACGCAATCTCTCTCTGAAACGCTAAGCTGATACAGTGCGACGTATACGGGGTGTCCTTGTTGAATTTCATTGTTTTCGTGGACAACCGATTCCACCGTAATTAATCACCATTGAGTATCGGTACTCAAACTGAAAAGCTCATTTCGAGGAAATGGGGTTGAAAGTTTTTTGCAACTTTTTTTTAAATTTAACGTTCCTGCGTAACGAGTACTTTTTTTTGTTATTATATTCAAAGTCCTCGAGTGTAACCGAACTTGCCAGTTATTTGCGCTCTCGACGTGAAGTAAATGACGGTAATCGTAATCGTGGTAATTGACGATAATATCCTAATTAAAAATTGTAATCTTAGCAGGGCTCTAATAATATTCACTGAGAGCTCGTAAATTTACCTTGCAAAGGGAAGTAAAAAAATTTTGGATAAAACAAAATCAGAAAAGCAGCGATTCGCGTGTTGGTAATCTACCCTTGCAACTTCCGACTTCCGGCCTTTCTAAGGAAGTAACAACGTGACTAAAGGGTCGGTGAATGAAGATTTGATTGCGCAAAAAAGTTGTTCGTGCTTAGGGATGAATTGGAAATTCGAAAATTTGTATAACTAATAAATCATAGCTCAGTCGGTCCCTATGCAACCCCTGTTAATAGAAATTGAAAATTGATGTATTTTTGATTTTTTTTTTGGAATATTCACTGTCCAATATGCATTGTTTATCAAGTATGCACACCCCGTACATGGGAGGTAGTTGCTCCGACTCTAGTTACAGAGTTGTTTCTGCTCGCACACGTCAACCAAGTTGACGGAGTAGTTTATTACCAGGGTGCTGGAAACTAGTATTCACACAAGATATGTGCTGGCAATTCCCACCCCTTTCACGGGGGGGAGGAGGTGGGAGCATATAAGACAGTGTGACGCAAAGCTGGCAATAAACAGGAAATTGCGGAGTTGCTCGTATGCGACGTGATTTAAAGGCATTTTGAATCCCGAAGTCAATGTCAAAAAAAAATATTCAAAATTTTGTATTTTATAAATTAAGAATGAAATTGACATATCTTTTTATACTGCACATTTACTTTTGACTCAAATCGGCCAAAAAATTTTCGAGAATCAATCGTACTCGACGGTGTAGCTGCCGCGTGGACGGGGATAAAATTTTTGAGATTTTTTTCCAAAAATCTACATAACGGTATGAAATTCACTTGGACCCCATTTCAAAATGAGTTTTCATAAAAATGAAGAGACGGCATTTTTCAAAGTCTAAGGCGCGCACCCTTGCCAGAGTTATGCTTATGGAGTCAAGCTTCGTATTTTACCGGCCGTTATTTAACAATTTTAACATAAACGTGGTCGCGGCATCCATGCGTTTCCACGGACTCGTAAAATTGCTGAACGGCGCCATATTGCATTCCTGTGACACTTCGCCTCGTCCTATATGCGCACGTATCTGCATGACTTCCTTGTTCTCTCCTCTTTCATCTACCCTTACGTGTCATCAGTATATCTTCCTCATCGTGACCTTCATCTATATTCTCATTAACCTTTTTCCACGTGCCAAATATCCAGCAACTGTATTAAATTTCCACAAATTTTTCACTCTTCCTTCCGGCGCATTGGTAACTCCGTAAGGGCAGACAAAAATAATTACGCTTAAAAAAATTTTTTGACCTTTGACATACCGCAGCATCCCTGCTCACAGATTTCTCTCAGTCAAAAATATTGATAAAAACATTCGCCCACGTATATGCATCGTTATCGAATTTTCTATGAAGACATATATGGAGGATACAATTTTCAAAAACACTAGCACATGTTCACTAGCTATAGGTTACGCGTCACGTATGGTTATCACATATATAGTTTCGAGTATCTAAGCTGTAGTGTATATAATATTAGTCACGTACCGGCAGTTTTCTTTTTCAAAAATATTTTATCGACGATTTTGAATCCCTAAGGAAATTTGATATTGTTATTATCTAATTTGAAAATTTGTCGCGTAAGCTCCACTATGAACTTTAATCAAACAGCCACACGTACGTGCTACAGGCATAACGAGGGTGTTGCTGGTTACGTCAGAGGAGTAGATGATCCAGGATGATCGAACGATCCTTCAATTAGATGAGATGATCAATATACGTATAGATATAGACATGTCAGTAAACAGTGAACGCAGGTAGAACATTTCCGTTCGACATAATAAAATTTAATTTATACGAACATTTGGTTAACGTTCACTCGTAAATTAATTTGCGTTAATGAGTTTACTGCTGGCTCTTGGATACTCTAGGACTTTGAAATTCAAGGATACGCAACTGCGGGTGTATGCTTCCCTCATTTCGGAGTGTTTGGATTTAATTTATTTATTTAATTAAACAGGATCAGCAATAAAATGAAGTTTTATGTCGGTCGCTAAAAAGTTATTTATTTAACTGGAACATTTGTCAATTTATTTCCGAACGCAATGTGTATGTGTATATGTGTGTGTGTGTGTATATATATATATATATACATATATTTGTATTGTTCTATCAGAATGAAATTAATTGAAGGTAAAACTTAAATAATTCAATCTGCCTATTCGAATAGCTATTACCTTGTATTTTATACTATGTTCGTATTTTGATAACGCATGTTTCTATGTAGCGACGTAAAATTTCGCAGCCCTTATTATTGTCGCCATTGTTTGCGTTTGTTAATGAAGCACAATGTAGACACGTTATATTACAACGTTAACGGGCATTAACATCTGGATTGTTAATTATTGCAAATTAACCGTCGCATAATTACAACCCGCATGGCGGAACACTTGGAGTCCCATGGGGTTGACGTTGCGTTTTGCCCGACGACAATTTCACGTGCAGTTATAAAATAAATCATTGGATATCCGTCGGCCGTTATAAAAACGGCGACGTCAAATTTCCTCGGAAAAATTCATCGCGCTCCGTCGTTAAATATAAATGACTACCGTGAAATTCCATTATAGAAATTTATCGAAGAATACATCATCGTCCCGGAACCTAAATCACACCGTTACAGCATCACCTAAATTTCCATTTACTTGACGGAATCCTCTCACGCTGATAACGATAATCCGCCAATTAATATCCTAAGCAAGACAAAGCAGACGTCATTAATACTCATTGACTATCAGTCGATAGAAAGGGCAGAGAAGGTTAATAATTGAATTGACGTTTGTGCAAAAATAAATTATTGATAAGGAATTATTTAATTAAATTATTTAATTACATTTATCTCATCGATCGATAGTATTGGCATATTGGCGAATTTGTAAATTTATGTAATTTTAGATTTTTTTTTTTTTTTTTTCTTTTTCCTTCAATTATACATACAGTGTCCTCGATCAACGTGTATTTAACTGGCAATTACTTCGGACCATTTCAAATTCTCCCGCGGAATTTCAGGCTTGGAATTTGAAAGTGAGCAAAACTTTAATTCACGGAGCACTGGGTACTGGAGTCTGCTTGCTCCAGGCAAAATTAACGTGTCCTACGGCGTTCTCCCGTGTCCGAATGTAAATCAGCAATGTGGACACGTGACGCGAATTGCCAAGTAGCATTAGCGCCGTTACCTCACGGATAAAATGCATTTAATGCGAATGAAATTGGCAGCGCATGAGCGCGCACGTGGGTTACGTCAATATTTCGCAGATTCGTTCGTTTCCCTATCTCCTTCGTATTTCCTCATTTTGCCCCAATTTTTTTCCACCCTGCACGTTACTCTGTCATTTTCTTTCCTTTCGCCATTTTTTTTATCGCGGGGTCAAGGAACCACGTGAACGGACCTACAGGCATGGATACACGTATCCGAGATATTCGCGAATCTGGATGCGTGGACCAAATACAGGAAGGGACGGACGTTGATAGATTCACAAAACTTGTACATACTGACGGGAAGAGGAAGAGAAAAAGAAAAATTTCTAAGAAATTTCACTTGATAGATCGGCAAAGTTTTTCCGGACTCGAAAATCTTTCTAAGAGAAAATAAAATCTACAAAGTTCATGCATCCGGTCGTGGACGTCGAAAGAATTTTTTTAAAGAGACTGTCCTATCTGCAGTACTATATACTTGACTGGTATATTTTTTAATTTCAATCTAGGGACTTTTTTTTTTTTGCTCGATACCAATACCATTAATGCAGTTACTGTTAATTAATACTCCCTGGGGTTTTTGACAATTTGTATACACTATTAACCTACTTTCTATTCGAGACTTTATTATGAGATTATCTATCGTCGGTAATTTTATCAGAGCACAAATGATCATGCACTTTTTTTTTTTAATTTCCCCAGCGTGCATTTTATTCAACGCGATGACAAACAGAGCATTAGAAATTAATACTAATTACAGGCAAAATATATAAATAAATCAAAATCGATACGTACCTTAATAAACCAGCTGTGTTATATAATTGTACCTTTTACTTCTCAAGTTTACTCAATCAAACGAGAACTATCATAACTTTCGATTTCAAATCAATAAAGATCCGATCGATCCCATACATCATACGTAACCAGGTGCGTATCAACGTCGATCAAATTAAACGATCACTCCGTGCAATCAATATTATCGATCTAGAGCGGGAGTCCACGCTATAAAGCCCTTAGGCAATATTGCGTCAACTAGATGAAATGACGGAAGACAGATAGAAAATAATGTCACGCAGTCAAAAAATTTCATATGACGTAATCATACAGTACATACCTATATTTAAACTTTCAGTATCAACCAAAAAAAAAAATTTCCAAATTACAAAAAAAAATCCAATTAATAATAAAAACAATTGTTACAAGTCCAATGAAAAATAAAATAAAATCCGATAAGAAGTATAAACTAATCACTTCGTCGAAGTGGGATACCGACCCACGATTCAAGATGGCACCATAATATAATAAATTCAAAATGAAGTGGACCCAAGGAATTGCTTATTCGGGCATATCGAAAACTTTATACAAACAAAAGTATAGAACGATGCCGGGTTCCACTAATTTTGTCGTTAACCCTGGACCCTACCAAAGTACTTCCAGCATCCGTAAACTTCCTGGAAGATAAACTTTCAGTTATTAGCTTGCAACGCAAGCAGATCTTTGCTTTGAAGAACTGGCCATGATCCAGTCGAGGGGAAGGGTTCTTAAAGAAATTTAAGTGAGGTTAGGTAGGGTAGTTGACTATAGGAAGTGTACACGCGCACGTTGACAAATTTTAAAGAGAATTTGATTAATGAGTTAATTAACAAGTAGCAGGATACTTAGTATGATACGGATTACGTAAAATATATGGATTCTGAATCATAGCGATTTTACCTTCTTTTTCATGATGTAATTATGACTTACAGCTTCGTTATAATGATAGTCGTGCTTCAATGCAAATTACGTATAACCGTGGCTTTGAAATGGCGGCCATCTTTGTATGGTCTTCAACTACCCTAATTACTGTGCGCTATCAGTCAAGGTAACGAAGACAGGGTATATATATATATATATATATATATATATATATATATATATAGTATAGGATAGTATGTATCAAGTTGTTACATGGTACGTATATATGTGGTTGCGCAATAGGTAGAAGTTGCTGAGATATATTTTTGAGTGGCGGAAGGTAGGGGGTAATTAAAAATTTTTTTTCTGCATTCAATCACTTTTACAACACGCGGTTTCGCTATATCCATTTTCTTCTCCTTCAACCCCCTCGCTCTTGCCGAAGACTAATCTCATCCCTTATTTTTCACGGTATTCTTTTCTTCACGCACTTTTTGCCGATTTCTTAAACCGAATCTCGTTCCAGCTGGCAAACTCCCCGGGTCATAATATTACCGGAGAATTTTCTTTTTTGGCGCTAATAATTAAAGCAGTTTCGGGTTTGGAATGAGCAGGGGTGTAAGAGAGAGAGAGAGAGAGAGAGAAAAGGAAATATAAATTTTCCGACATTCCCCCAAAAAATCATTCTGGCATTTCAGTACCGAACGAGTGTCTTAAAGTTGTGGGGAGGAAAAAATTAATTGAATTTATATATAAAAAAATAATCTACCCCATTTGACAATAATGATTATTTTATATAGTGTATACCTATAACTTATATCCCTAAGAAATCTATTCCACTATTTTTAACAAAGATAAAAAAAAAAACCGGCAAAAAAATTCGTTCCAGTTCGCAGAATCCTATTTTCATTTAATCACCTTAACCTTTCAGCGAACCCTTAATGATATTACGCAAGTGTACCGCGGCCAAAAGAAATAAGCGAACACTATTTATTTTCAGACGACATCGATCCGATGGGAATCCTGATTAGTTTTCCATTTGGAAAGCGTCCAATTCCTCAAAGAAATCTAATGGATATATCGTTAACCGTAACTGGATCAATTGACAATCATGACAAAAAAAAAACATACAATGAAAATCTAGATAACGGCGATACGTATAACCTAGAATGAATTAATCGAAATAAATTTGGGGAAAAAAGTTTTCATTGTTTTATTGCGCAAGATAAGTCGAAATTAATTTTCTTATCTTCCACCTCTCTTCCCTCTTCCCCTACACCCCACCTTTCCTACGTCTCCAACCCAATATCTCTCGCAGTGAGAATTAGTTTTCCCCAGTGAGTGTACCTAACCTAACCTAACTTCCCCATTCTGCCTACCTAACCTGTCCTATCTACCGATTGAAAGAATCCGTGGGAAATCGAGCAGAAATGAAACCGACAGAAGCTTTCTGTAATCGTGGAAAAGGAATAAACCTCATTTCGTTGAATGGAATGGCTCGTTTCCCTCCTAGAAAAGATTCGATATCGACGTTAAATATTTCCAGTAGATATTGTTGATCCTATTCTAACGGAATCATTGATAACGATAATATAGAAGGATAAATTTACCGATTAAAATTCATTGTTATTCGACGCGATTACGTTAGATTGACTGATATCAAAATTTTTCTCATTTATGCCGATTAAAAGTACACGCTATATCTAACTACCATCTTAGTACCACCGTCGTCCGTATTTGGGTAATAGCGCTGCGGTCAATCATCATAGAGAATTCGGTATTCTGGCGGGAAATTCAAATTACACGGCCACTGCAATCTGCTCTGCACGATGTACCAATTGTCATTAGGAGGGGTCCAGCTGAATTATCATACATGGTCGTCGTTGAAAGGAGTGATTAACATTGATAACATATCCTTATCACTAAATAATTCTTTATTATCTCAAATCGATTTTAGGTATTATTTTATAAAATAGTGAAATATTCAAATCTACTAAAGTCCTGTAGAAAAATCACCGGTTCGACGTCATCAATTCTAAATTCCCCATAGAACTATTAACCGTCCATATACGTACGCGTGTACGTATACACATATGTATATACATACATATATGTATATTCCCAATCGTGATTCTCTTACACGCGAACTGATTCGAAACTCGCCGATTTATCGTTCGACGTAACTAACGACATCGTTACGAGAAGATAAGCTCGCAATCAATGGATGACGTCAGTATAGGTGAGAACGGGTGAAGCCCAGTTGGCTCTGGCTTTAGCGTGTGGAAATAGTAGCGCGTAAACGCGTATCAATGGAACGGAACGAGATCGCTTCAAGTTCGAAATTACATTCATATTCGCGATGGTGTATGCAGGCGTGTGTATGAAATTATTGAAAATTGTGTAATTTCGAAATTGCGCGCTATTCAAGGCGTTATTGGGTATTTTTAAAACTTTTTCAATTATTACGCACGGCGGAAATAAGTGGGGAGGGGGTTGAAAGTGGGAAAATAAAAAAATTCTAAACCGATAATGGGAACCCTACGTGTATGTACTTGGATGGTAGATATGTAAGTATATAATGCGAAGTGGTAAGGGTGGGGCTGGTATATATAGTCCCGAACGCGTTGAGGAAAATTGTAAGCCACATAACAGTGAAAGAGCTATGGAACGAGTTTGCCAAAGTTCTTTCATTCGTAAGAGTAGATACAAATTACACTTTGAAACTAGTTGAAATGCCGCGCGATTCCGAATCGCTTTACAACTTTACCATACGCCAGTGTCACGGGTATGCGTGGATTTATTTTTCTTTTATCCTTCTTCCGGGGTTCTTTTTATTTATTTATTTCCTCTTCCGGTAACCCCTTTTTAGACTTTACCAAGGATTTTTGCCTACTAGACCAAAATTCTGGACGGTAAATTCTATTCCAGCGTGTCCCTTCTTTTTTTTTTTTATTTCGATATACGATTCTCCATTTCTGTCAGTCGCAATGTATCGTTTGCACGGAACGCGTTCAGTCGATTTGTACGTTTTTATCGATTTATAAAAAAATATTGAACTACGCGGGTGAATGATATTTCGATAATAATTATTTTACGGAAAAATCCTATATCTCAAAAATTTCGTGTGCTTCGATAGAATTAAAACGAATCAATAAGGAATAATTATTGGATATAAACAAACTGAATTGCACATCGACAGGAAGTCGAATAGTCGTTTTGAAAATTCTTCTGAATCGGCGGGAAATTCAAATGGGACCTTACAGGTTTGGGTTTGAGTATATAACCAGCATGTTCGACTGAGTCATATGGAAATAAAGTACGAGTGATATTTTATTGCACGTGTTACCCCTGGTCATATATTTTGCATAAAGATATATGAGACTGCTTACTTCCGTTATTCGAAAAGAGACGTCAAAATTCAATGTCAAATATCGCATTCTCTCAGAAACTAATAATTTCGAATATAAAAAGACGATTGTATAATTAAAAAAAAAAAATAATTACAACACTACTCGCGTACATTGACACGTAATCTCGTAGATAAAAATTAAGATAAATTAACTCTGCTCAGATACGTACCTTTGCTCTTAACAGGTAAATATTTTGCATAAAGATATAATTATGAGACTGCTTGCTTCCGTTATTCGAAAAGAGACGTTAAAATTCAATGTCAAATATCGCGTTGTCTCGGAAAATAATAATTTCGAATATAAAAAGACGATTATATAATTAAGAAAAAAATAATTCCAACACTTCTCGCGTACATTGACACGTAATCTCGTAGATAAAATTTAAGATAAATTAACTCTGCTCAGATACGTGCCTTTGCTCTTAACAGGTACAAGACGAACTACCCTTTACTTTTCATCCCTCAACAGTTGACGAGTTATCCGGCATTATCTCTAGTTAATTTCCCATCACGCGACCCGGTAAAATTCTCTCTCTCGACTCACGATTCATTCGACCCTTAAGTCATAGCTACGTATATACGTCTATATAAAATAGTCGCAGGGGGATGAATCACTATCGCATAGGCAAACCATAGGAATACGTAAGCTTCCCCCGAAGCTTCCCTAAAGTAAGTAACCAGCCCTTCCTTGTAATTCAGAATGTTCGCGTGCTTTGATAGACAGCTTGACGTAACTTCCAAGGGCGTAGGGGGCGAAGAATAATCAGTCCGCCCCTGTCTCCTAAGGGCTGCCTATGAAGTAGAATCGATTAACTGTATATCCATCTAACGTTAATGTATAATCAGTAATCAATTCTGAATTGCATGAAAAATCAAGCAACCCCCCTGAATTCATCCCCCTGTCACACACCTGACATACGAATGGCCCAATCTTCATAAAACCTGCGATAAAACAACCCTTAAAATCCCTCAAACGTTTCTTACCGTCTTCGACATTCTCATTTCCGTTCTCCAAATTCTAATTCACGAAACGAATTCAACCCCCGCTTCTTCTCGAAGTAACTTATAAATAATTCCAAGTTTATTTACCACCTCTTCTGTACGCAATACACCCACCGCTATCTATACAAGGGGTTGTCGGGATGTTCTATTCTATGGAGAATTCACGATCGTGCTTCGTTGCGTTTCTTCCAGCAGTAAGGTAAATCGGTCATTGGGAATCCACCTGGGGTAAGTTGCTAGTGTTGGGTTAGGCAGTATCTAGGTATCCCGATACGCTCAGGTGAGGTTAGTCCGGGCTCTCATGGTGCTCCTGGTATTTGCGGTTGCGACTCTAGAGCTCAAGTAAATCAGTGCAAGTAGTATAGGTAGAGAGAAGCACGGACGAGACAAGTGGAAAGAGAAGTGGACAGACGGTATGGCGAGAGGCTGGTCAGACAGACAAACAGACGGACGGCAAGCGCGGGAGGAGACGTAGATAGGAACAAAGAGTCAGAGAGAGAGAGAGAGAGAGAGAGAGAGAGAGAGAGAGAGAGAGGAGAGAGAGAGAGAGAGAGAGAGAAGGATAGACGTCGTAACCAAAGACGAGGTAGCGCAGGGGCGGATGAAGAGAGTAATGGCTACGACGTTCCTAGAGTCGGGGGGACGTGCCGACGAATGGTAAAGGAAAAGACGTTTGGTGTAATTATTTTAGCTGGTCATCCATCATAAGAACGTGAAGCCACGCAAGCCATCTTGGAATGTGGCCATGTGGAGTAGTTGGCGCATTGCTTGGAAATAATAGGGAACAGGGATCTCAGATAGGAATCAAATATTAACGAAGTTCTAGAATCAGTGAAATCACGTCGATCGGGGATTCCCCCTGTTTTACCGAGGAGCGACGAATTTGCGGTAAATTTGAAATTGTTAAAAAAAAATTGTTTACAGGGTGCTCATAACTTAGTATAATTCAAAATTTTGTTCGGCAAATTCACTGTTGCGATGTATGTGTTGCTACTTCTGATATTCGCCGGTCGATTCTTCTGGTCCGTCAATGCCAATTGTCGCGTTTACGTCGCTCGATGCAATTGCGCACGTGCTGCACTATTCTATTTGCATAATGCCGCGTAGAGGCGTATTGACGTTACGCCGACGTTTGTTTAGTGTAACGAGTGACGCTTCGATATTTTCATAACCGAAATTATATTGCCGTAAGGGATGGAAAATGCGAGGGTTGCTCGAATTGACCGTCGAATAATAACAGTCAAACAAAGTTTAATGTCATGTATACCAGGGGTTGAGAGTGTCGGTAACGTTGATATCTGCGTTCTATGGTATACACCATACTCGCCCTCTGCGCCTACGCATATTTCTCTCCACTTTGTAAACTCGCCTTTACGTACGATTGACCGAACGAATCGTCGTTCGGTCGTCCGTATGAAAATTCGCTAAAATTATTTCTACCACTTTGCCTCCTTTTTACGTACCATAGACGCGAATACGTAAGCCATGCATATTAATCGTATTCAGCCATTTGTGCAAATTGCCATTTTTTGTTACTATTTATCTAACGACGCATACGAAAAGAATAATGGTCGCTCGGAGAACGCCCGCTGCTTCCGGTTTATACGTCACGTGAAAATTTACAACAATGATCGACAGTCCTTTACGCAGCGTCACGCGATACGTCGCGGACCTATGAATATTTATTTTTTATAGACAATATGGCCAAGGGTAGTTTTTTTGCAAATTTCAAATTTGACAAATTTCGCGCAACCATGACGAAACACGATATAAAATTGTTTCGTCCGGTAATAACAAATTTTTTTTTTCATAACTTTAATATCTACCCCAAATACCTGATCTAAGTCTAGTTAGCCGATAATAGAAAATGACGTTTGCCAATTTCGTATCTATAACCCGTCCTGATCCAGCTAATGATTTGACCGTTGCACGGAACTTCCGCACGGGATAATTTCAACTTGTTCAGGAAATTGTTAACAACCCTTCCTTCAGCCCCTGCTCCGATGCTTCGTTCTTTCACCGACAGTCATCACCCCTGGCAGAGGCCACAGCACCCCAAAGCCAGAACTCATTATGTTTATTGAGAAAATACCATGAGGGGCTCATGAGAGCTTTATAAACCGAAAATATTATAATCTCGCGATGGAGCAAGGGATGCTGAGGGTGGGTGGGGGTACACGCCAAGATAAAGGAGAGTACGAGGAAGACTTTAGGCGTTAAGGGATGAGGGTTAGAAAACTGCGACGACCCAGGGAGCATCTGGGTATCTGAAGACAGTATATATATATATATATTTACCAAAGGACTACTGCGGGGTCGATTACTTTATTAAATCGAATACTTTAAGGACTTGTGGCCGTTTCGCGGTCGCATTTTGTAAAAATTCCATTTTACGGGCCGTTTTGCGAACTGGTCCCAAAATATACACCCACAAGCAATCGGCGAATTTTAAGGCATCACGAACTTGTAATTTTGGGTTGTACTCGAAAATATTTTTAGTTTGAAGAAAAACGAAGAATTGGAATAGTGCTTCGCACTGCCGGAGTCTGTTCGGTCCTTACATATCCCTCTCCGTGGATTCGATTTATGAATAGGTGAAAAGTACTGTAGGTGTATAGGCAGCAAGGATTAACTGTCTGCAGATCTTGTATACGACCCGCCGACGCTATAGGCCGCGAAAATTTGTTCCGCGTGGGAAGTGCCGCGGAAATGCGATAATGCAGAATTTGGCAAGTCTCCTGCTACGTGAAACCCAATAATTCGTATTCCGCGCGACTTTTACCCCACTTCATCCAGTATTTATTAACGACTGGGCGCGTTCTCAATTCTTTATTTATGAACGATATATTCCATGCGATGTATATGGACTGTTGCATGATTTTTATATGTCGGATTTTTTCTTTTTCTGTGGGATACGAAGGGATACGGTGTGTCTGAATTGGTTCAAAGTCGAACAGGTAAGGATTGCCGATATATCGTTTCAAACTTGACACAGGGTATAAATCGTATTTTGCGAGGGAATTCGAATCCTCGGAATTATTAATCAGACCCTGTGGACCTTCTGGCTTCGTTACGTATCCCGTGGGAATCGAGTGGAAAGGCAGGGAAAGTGCAGCTACAGTTTTAAAGGATGAATAAAAAAAACTTACAAACCTTACGTACTTTAAAACTACAAGGAACTACGTAGTTCGCTAAAATCCATAAGATTCATTACTGTTTCAATAGATTTTTGCATATACGATCCTGGACGCGAAGTTGGATCTCATTTCCATAAACGTCATTTTATTTTATGGTAAACGACCAGCTGATTGCTAAGCCAAAATTTTTTTCGATAATTTCCTTTTTGTTTTCTTACTATCAAACAAAAGACACATTTCTATCGTTACACTGTATGTACCTCTTGTTTGACATCTATTCACATTAGTACAGTTCACATACATATGGTATATATCTCAAATGGGTATAGCCATATGTCGTTCTCCCTTACAAGCTTTTCCATCCTTCTCTGTTATTTAATTTTCTTTTTCTTTCCTTATGTCAACTGCCCCTCCTACATTCACTCTCTCCGAGTATATATGTATATATATGTATATTAGACTGAAAAGTTCGAAGCTCTTGAAAATTTAAGGGAGGATTGAGAAAAGGAGAAAATGAGGGATGAACTTTATTCATATCGACTGCCTCCACTGCTTCGAATTACCTAAAACCTTCCCTTCTCATACGTGGACCAAATTTCTTCCCTCTCCCTCCCCACACTATATAGGATTCCATACCTACTCAAAAATGCATGTAATCGCACACAGTAATCACTCACCTTTGAACTATGAAACTTTCAGATTTATACCCATATACTATACATATATATCCACTAATTTTTAAATCCAAGTATACATTCTGTCAATATAGGTACTCGTTGTATACATAGATAACATTGCTCATACGTTCCATCGAATTGTTTGATAATTTTCAAAATGTACTCAGGCTCTCAATGGCGGCTGCAGAGCCAAATTTCCGAATAGATAGGCAGATGAGAGGCCGTGACTAATCAACGATTCGATAAGCTTTGTGAATCGTGTTGGTCATCCTGCGTTAGATCTATCGGTCTGGACCCATAGGCTGCTGGCTACCCCTTTCCCCTGTCCCCCTCTTACCCCCCCAGACACCTAGTGCCCATCAGACCCATACGTTTACAGTGAAACACACGGAACCTCCCCTCTCCTGTAAACTCAATATCACAAGCGCCTCGTAACGTAACGTGCTCCACGCACTGGCACACATCAGAGACCAATAGCTTTCCATATGAATAGTCTGTGCGCGCTTGGTAAACATCGTGTAATGAGATTCAGTCTGCAACAAATATGCGTTAGTGTCGTTTACATTTGCTCGGGAGGGAAACGTAAGCGCGGCCGTTCAACTCCTCTAAGCAAATAACTGGCCCGCTGAACAAAGTTTGTATAATGTTTACTTAAGTTCGTCAAGCAACGCTTATCGCAGGCAATGGTACATATTGAAAATTTCTTTTTTTTTTCGAAAATATTTGAATCAAAATTTTTCAGATTTTTTTTTCACTTTTTTATATGCCAATTTTTTTATCGGGGTCAGTGTGTTATTTTTGTACCATTTCTATTCCATTTATATACGTATGGGTATGCATGTTAGATCTTATGGCGATCGGTGACCTATCGGAAATTTAATAATAAATTGATATGTGAATAAATGATAGTGTATTTTGTTACCGTACAACCCGCGTTCGCAAATAACATGGAAAATGTTTGTGCCATAGGCATAAACGGGCACGTATCATATCGGGGGTTTAAATATTAAAGAGATATTTTTTCATTCATGAAACGAAGAAATTGGCACGGGTTTCTGGTGGATGAGGAATTTTTTTTTTATCGGATTGTGTGGGTCATTTTTTTTTTTATTTTTAGATAGTGTAATTATTATCGTTGGTGCTAGCGCGAGTTTAATTCGACTCGTTTATTTGGTTGAAACGGATATTTCTTGTTATGCAATTTTTAAAGGGATACGGGTTTATTTGATGCACGGAAAATCAAAGTGCACTAGATTTGCATCCAAGTTATTCCGTATGCAATGCGTCCTTACGCCAGTAATGCGCTTGACTGCACTACGGCGACATTGCCTTTTGGAGGGTCGGTTTAAACGAGAAAAAAAAAAGAGAGAAAAGGAAATGAGAATCCGAAAAAAGAAAACAACCCTGTATACCACGTCCGAGGGTTAAACTGAACGGAAAGCGAGGGAAACAACGTAGAATCCAATATATGTGAGCATCTCGTACGCGGAACACGTGTGGACGACAGTGGACGAAACCGCCCGTCTCGTTTCGGTTTTACCTAAAAGGTAGAAATAATGTTGCGAAACAAGAATTCAGGTCGAATTTTCTGGCGCATCCTTAATTACTTTTTTCATTCCGAGTGAACAAACACTTGCGAAATGGTATTGGAGATATTTTTTTTTTCAAAAATAAATCGAAATCATGCTTCGTAGATGTATTGAATTTTATATATGTATATATTTTTAAGATACTAAATCCGATATCGATTTGCCATTGAAATCCGTTTACGTTCTAACGTCCTATACTCGATTCCCCTTTTTCCTATTTCACGTAAAGTATCATTTGTCACGATATACCAAGTTGGGGCTGTTTAAATGTACCCGAATAAATTCGCCTTTCCTCTCTGAATACGCATTCCTGGAGTCTCGTGTGCGAATTGGCATTTTTGCACGTTTTGCAATTTTACCCAAACTCATCTGGTTACTGTACTGATTTTACAATGAATGAAAAATGAAAGTTAGAAAGGGGATGAAAATACGTCATAAGTAGTCGACAACATAAAGATCTTCCAGACCCTGTCTGGACCACTTATCCCAATCGCACCTGCTTGACTCCAGCTCGCCTCGGTACTTCACGTCTTTGGATCTTATTCGCGAATTGGGATGCTTCGACAAAATTCGATAAATCCCATGCAGCTTGCAGATAATGAAATTCCCTAGGTGAAAGACGTTGCTGAATTCTTTCACGTCAATTTTCTTACGTTGAATTTCAATACGTCCACCACTAGAAGAATCAGCACTGTAGAGTAATACATGCGAAAATGAAATTCGTACGTAAATTATAGAAATATGTGAAGACTCGAAAAGTCCCTAGATAATTAAACGCGACAATAAATTTCCATCGAAAAAAAAATATGAAAAATCGAAATCAATAAAAACACAATCTCAACTGTCCCTCCTTCCTCCTCCTAAAAATAACAATTTTCATAAAACAGTACCAAAATCTTCTTCCTGTACTAGTAAAATTCCCTAGGGAAATTTTCAAGTCTCTCACTAAGCCCTCTCTTCTCCCGAGTCCTCGCCAACAGAAATACCAAAACTACAAGACCAACTATATAACGAAAATAGGGTCGATCACAGCAAAGCAACATCCTTCCTTCCCTATGAAATTTCCACTATTGGCTTCAAACTCGAAAATCCACTTGGCTCCTTTGGATGCAAATGACCACAGTCTGCGCTTGGAACCTGCATTATAACTTGCGTAATTACAGGACGACCGAACGAGGTATATACAAAGGGCAGAACGTTGGGAGAGCATTAGTGTGCTGCGGGGCGTCGGGCAAGAAGTATATCAGATGATCTGAGGAGAAACGTAGCAGGTAGCCTTATAGTACTAGGTAGACCCTATAGTATATATAGGTATATTCTTTTCATTCTTTTCCTTAATATATTATATACTATATAGATATACCTCGCATGATGCATCTCTGGTACATACCTAGGGATGCTGATGGTATTATAATCTGGTGTAGATAATATCGCCGTAGGGCAACCGGCCAACGGGTCAACCGCATTCACATGGTAGAAGCTTTGACTCTGAATTGTCTGGCACAATGGACCAGGAATTCTCTGGCTGGTGAACCTGCTTTCTGTGTTTCTCTATTTCTCTCTTAATATCCCCCCTTGTCCTTTGTGCCATGACCACACGCATTTGCATCGACAAAAAACATTCACGTACAGTTTGATGAAATTTGAAAAAAAAAAAATTATTATAAATTTTAACTCAGTCTGAAAAAGACTGTAGCGCTCCCAGTGAAGATTATAATAAATTCAAGTGCAATTTTTTAAAACTATCTCTATTTTATATCTGGTTATCGCGATTAGCCAAAATTTCACGAAACGATCCATAACCAATTATAGGATTAGATAATTCATAAATTTTCGAATTTGCCCTGAGAGTTGGACACGCGAGAGTGACGTCAGAATGAATTTCCGGAAGTAACGAGTTCCAGGAGTAACTATATTAAACTTGCAACAATCCGTCTCTATTTGGAGTAGGAAAGTTAGGCTAGATTAAGTTAGTTCAGACATGTATATGTAAATCCAAACCAAGGTCTGCAGTATCAAACCTAAGTTGTAACTAATCTGTATACGCGTTGTAATTAATAAGAAATAATAACAATAAGTTATTCAAAAAATTTTTTGGATTCTTAATCTAATTATATGAATATTATCAAAATTATATGGGCCTTTTAATTTTCAAAATCGTACTTTTTATTCGTATTGGAATATTATATATCTATAGGTATATATTCAGGTCTTATCTTAGAATTGCCGAAGTCCTACCGCAACAGGGTTCTCGTTTAACATCGAACGAGACCGGCTTTTACGTTAATCTAGTTCCGTAAGTGCTCGATAGTTCAATTAATGTTTCAATTCCAAAGTGCTCTGTAGAATCTAGTACGAATATAGGTTCTCAAGTGGTGACAGGTCATTTTGTCTATAGGTTGCATCATGCCTATAGAATAGAATTTTCAATATTTTTTAAATATACTAAATATACTAAATAATTTTATTCAATTTTTGGTTTTAACGTAAAAAATCAATAATCAATAAAAAAAAGTTGATACCGAATAGCTTAAGTAGATTTATCAATTAATTTAATCCCGAAGCTTTTCATTGGCATTTCGTTATCAAAAAACTTACCAGGGAGCCATTCGTCGAGGCGCCACATTATACGGACGGCCCTGAGAATCCACACAGGGACTAACTAGCCTTGGGTTTTTATTTAAGTGCATTAACATTGCTAATGCTCGAGCAACCTTTGAATGGCAGCGAATAGATTTACGGCTGCCAATGGAAGAGACTAGGGAATTTTATGATAATCTAGGGATTTATTTGGCTACCAATTTAACAATGTCTGGCGATACTCGACTACAAAATATATTTTACAAGAGGCCATCTGCTTATGGGATTCAATGTGAAAGAGTCCCTTGGAATAAAATTTTATCCGAATTCAATTTTTATACGTTAATAAGAAACAAACCTAAAATATTCATTATTAACAGTTAACGCTTATACAGAATTACAGATACATATTTTATTGGTAAATATGATCAAAGAATTCTCTATATTATACATAGAAATCGTTGGACGTATCGACAAAGTTTCTCGTGTGCGTAAATTGCTATTCAATACCGGGAGAAACTTAGCTACAGTAAAAGTCCCTAAAGTTCCAAAAACCCTCGGGTTGACGATCCGACTGCGGGGAATCCCCGGCAAAGTTCGTTTCGAGTATCGATGTTCCTTAATGCGAAAAAGGGGATCGTTGCTGGGATAAGGAAAGGACTCCATTTCGAAAGGTCCTGTGAAATAATGAGGATCGAAAGAGAAAATAGTTACGAGTCCCGTGGGAGCACTCGGAGCTACACCGCGTATAATTTCCCTGGGAGAATGGAGAAACTGGCAGCCGTAGAGAAGGTAGAGGTAGATCTATCCTTTTTTTTTTTTTTACTTTTTGACTATTTTTTTTTTTTTATTTCGCTAACAGTCGAGGTAAAAAATATATGCTAACCAGTAGTATCCCTTAATTACACGGTTATTTAACGCGACGCCATAATTTGTGCTATGCTATAATTTTTTTTATACTTTTTGGATACCGCGAACTTTTACAAACTATGTTAAATGTTTAACTAATTATTTTTTGGATTAACATATTTTTATAGTACGTTTATTCAAAGTTCCTACGATGCACGGCTGCATCCACGTGATGCTTAGGACATGACACAGTTACGGTAATTGATACTTGTTACATAGATGCAGCAGGTATTAGATTCATAGTATATAGGTACCGTACATTATATATTCAAGCTGAACTCCATGGAACATGTATGTACACATACGTGTCTGTCTATTCGATATTCAACGTAAACTCGCTAAATGAAATTTCGTAAAAATCTACTTTCCGACCTCGATATTTCGCGTTTGAAAAATACGAAAAAATATCAAAACTGAAGTTCGCGTGTATAACTTATTTTTATATAACAGAAATTGTCGCTCCAGGGTAAAACCCTATCGCCGTATACTTTTTTTTTGGGGGACATTTCTAACTCGTTATTCGTCGCGCGATAAAAAGCAAGCGGAGAAAATATTCCAATTTTTCGATAATTCGACTCCATCGAAAACTAAAAAAGGTAAATGACAATTTTCCAAAAAAAATATATATAACATGATAAAAATTTACACCCCAATTGACATTCAACTGCAGAACAGCGACCCTTTCCCAAGACGTCGCGACGCCATTACGTATCCCCTGCAGCCTAAGCAGATGTTACCGGATATAAAAATAAGATCCTTTGTCGCTTCATACAAATTTGCCATTTCTTTCTGCTCCAATGGGGTTAAATAAATATTTTACTTAAGCCCACAGACGGCCATTTTGCCCTAAAATTTTGGTTATTTAAATACCACATTTACCCAAATACGAATTCCCTTTCCTTTGTTATCGCTCTTAATTGTACGATCCTTTATATAAACCCTATATATATATACATACATAAATACATAAATATAGAAAGGGTTAAGTAAAATCCTCCCCTCCACCCCTCCTTCTCCCCTTCCACCCCTCCTATAAAATGATAGACGCTCGCAACCTCCAGGTATAACCAAACACCATTGCACAGAATCCGACCCAACCTGACCTGACCTTTCCTATAGTTTGTGCTTCTGGGCCACTAAACGTTGTACATCTTTCTCACCCTAGGACCGTGTCTACCCCTCTCGTCCCCTCCCCGCCCCAACTCACCACCCAGTACCAAACTCTGACGTAAGTGCCCACGGGGAATTTTACGTAAGGTAATATCTGGAGTTACGAACTTTCGAAATTGCTCGAGAAAATAGCGTCGCCCTGCGATGTAAAAAACGAAGAAGATAAATATCCACAGGCACCACAGTGCCATTTGCCATATTATTTTATTGCCCTTATTAATTTGCTCGATCAAATAAAAAAACGTATTTAGAGCACGTCAAGTTAACGAATTTTCTTTAAGCACAAAATCCTGTACCAATAATCGTCAATGAGTTTACGATGTATTTTTTTTCTAATTTTATTATTATTTTATAATTACGTCACTCGGTCGTAGCCCCTCGGTAAATTATAGTAATCAACTTCTCAAGCCTGACTGTGACGCGCGCATCAGGTAAACGTATAACGTAGAGTCAATGAAAAAAAAAAAAAAAATCAGTCGCGTGTCGAGAAATCCCAGTGGACCACGTGGCAACTAGTTTAATGCAGGGTTTCCATTACGACGATGCGGCTCTCTTTATTGTATTCTATAATCTATGTCTGACACAGATGCAACGCTGATGCATTATCGTCGAGCTCGTGCACGAAGCCTAAAGTGTCTGCAGGCCTGCAGAGGCAAATGTCATTCTACGCTCTGGTTAAGCTTAATCGAATTGGCAGAGAGAATCGCAATTACGATTCGGTAGGTAGAAGCCGAGGACGCGGACGCTGACGACAACGAAAAAGGAACCGTAAACCTGGGATCGAGTTTCGAGACGGCGCGATCACTGGCAGGTTAGTGCTTTCAGCGATTTCTTTTTTGATTTTCTTTTTTCTCTTTCTTTCATCTCCCTAACCAAGAAACGCTGCCACGTTGAATCTTATTTTCTATCCTCGTCGAACCCACATTTTTTTTATCTTTTTTTTCCTTTGAAAAAAAAAATTAATTTTTAACTTCCTCACAATCG
>JARQSW010000366.1:2477384-2917427 GCA_030142375.1 Calameuta pallipes | reverse complement strand
AGTCCCAAATTCAGTCTCTGCCATAGGGGTCCTATTACCCTGCAAGAAATAGGCACTCTGCATAAAGCACAGTGACATGGTTTTGCTTCGATATAATCAATATACCAACACAAATTTCTTGCTCTTTTTTCCATTGAAAAAAAAAAAATTAATTTTTAACTTCCTCACAATCGAGTCCCAAATTCAGTCTCTGCCATAGGGGTCCTATTACCCTGCAAGAAATAGGCACTCTGCATAAAGCACAGTGACACGGTTTTGCTTCGATACAATCAATATACCAACACGTACCCCATACTCTGGTTTCACTGGTTTTAGAACCCTTGTGTGTATGTATATATATATATATGTCGTTGCATCTCTCTCACTCACTCTGGGTACACATCACTACTACCAGTACCAACGTCGTGGCAGTTCACTCGGTTATTTATGTCCTCTAGTGTTCGTGAAGCTCGCGAGCTTTTCACCGGGTCCAGTAAAAAATTTCGTAGATAAATGTATGTTTGGGAACACGTGTAAGTAGATATGGATATATGGAGTATGACGTTTCTTGAGTATCGACGAGTAGTTTTTGGAAAGAGGAAAATAGATTTTTGATGCATTCGAAGTTGAGGGAATTAAAAAAATTTTTTTTTTATAAGGGTTCGTGAGATCATTTTGAATATTCGGATTAATCTGCGCTACTGGGAGGGGGTGGGCATTTGATGTGATATGTATATACTGTTACGCATACCCCATCCCTTATGAACCCCGTGAACCGCAGAATGCCCGCAATCTGAGTGATTAGTTCTAAAGTTCACCCCAATGCCCCTCCCCGTCATCCTTCAATCAAATCACCCTTCTTCATCTCCCACGGTCTATCCCCTTAGCCACTGTCTACCCATCTTACCGCCACCCAGTACCAGACGCCTCACCCTCTTCATGGTCAATTTTGGATACCTACCCTATCTGCTGTACGGCAAAAGAGCACCGGTGTCAGAAACAGTGTGACAGATTTTGGGAGAATATTCAACGGAGCGACAGAAAAGTTTGAATGGGCGGGTGTTCGCGAATTTATTTAAAACGTCCTGCGATTCGTGTAATATGGAACAAGGATGGTGGAGGTGCATTGGAATTTTAAAAGATCTATCTATTCGATAAAGATACTATCGTGTTGTGTGACAATAAAAAAAATTGTCTAAAATCTAAATTGTTTTTGAGTCTTCGATATATTTTGTCTTGTTTATTATTAATTTTTTAGTTACATAATATTTAGGTATTAATTAATTAATAAAAATTATTCGGATCATGCATTGAATTATTGGTATAGATTTAATAGGTATTGTTTTACCTATTAAATCTATACTTCTTACTGATAGTTTCAAAAGTTGCTTGGTAGTCGCTGAAAATTTTTTTTTATTTTTTCTAACGTCGACATACCTACTGATCGATACTTCCGGCCAACTGATAGCGGCTTTTGCGATTTAAGAGAATACCTTAGCCTGGTGGTGGTGGTGGTGATAATCGCTTCTTTAAAGTAGATTAGTGCGCCATTTATCGGCGTGCATATCTGCATTAAGTTGCGCACGCCTCTGCAATAAAGTAGAGACGCTTTGGTTTGGATAATGGAGGGTGCTTCTCTTGCGTAAAGAATTCATATCTTCGTTATGAACGTACCTTTATTTTTCATTCGAACGTCCTTGCTACGAGGGTTACAAAAAAAAAGGCAATGGAAAAAAATTTGAGAAATGTTAAAAAAATTTTTTTTTGAAATTAAAAAATATATTTACACATCGCCATGCAAATCTGCAAATCTTAACCGTAATGCAATCCTCACGCAAGCCAGTTATCAGTCGTAAGGAGCATAACGTCTCGACACCTAGAAAATTTCATTGGTCTTTTTTATTATTTAAACAAAGATTATACTGAAATATTCATACCAAGGTGAAAAGAAGAAAAAAAGAAAAAAGAAAAAACGAAGAGCGAGCAACACTAGAACCAAGTAAAGAGAAGACGTGGAGGAGCTTGCCTACAGATTATAGCCATCCAGCTTGTTCAGCAAAAAGCTTTGTAATGGCAAAGTGCAAATTAAATTTCCCGGGCAAAGCGAGAGCCAGGGAGAAGCAAGTAGATTCAGAAATAAGAAGAATAGAGGGAGATAAAGAGAGTGAAAAAGGAGAAGAAAAAAGAGAGAAAATTTTAAAAGACGTTCGCCATATTACCAAGACGCCAGCGGGTAGATGCTTCCCGTTAAATCTTTATCATTATTGTTCAGTAGGGGGTGGGTTAGGGGCTCAGGGGGAGGTTGGTAGATTTTCATAGGGCGTCACTAAGGACACGTCACATCCAGGAAAGAGAAGGGCGCCTCGCACCTACTCACTTTCGAGAATACGCGTCGCGACGCCTACAATCGATCTGGAGATCCTCTAGTCTTGTACATGGATGGCATTAAGTACAGTGGGGCTGACTGCCCCAGGAAAGAAGTGGGAGGTTGTATCGCGGGTGCGTTGTTTTGGGGTTAGATGGATGGAAAATGCAGGAAGAAATAAATTAAACTGGAGGGTTGCAAATTAAGACAGGAAGAGACAAAGGGAAGTCAAGAGTGAGTTGGAAACAAGTCACTCGAGAGAACCGTGAAGGGGTGGCTTTGCGGCTTCTGCCGGCTGTACTGTAAACGCGTGCGAGGGTTACTTTCCCCTTATACAGGCTGTTGCAACTTGACTGTATCTTATTTGCAGGGATGACTATACCTGTACGTATAAAAACAATTTTTTTTAAGGGTAAAATTTCGAGCCTAGTCTACAACCCTTAGCTTATATAAATTATACCCACCCTTGTTAATAGTGTTATTGCAGTATACGCAAGTAAGGACGATACCTGAGTATCGAACTACCTCGGTACAATTTGTGGTACAAATTGTAACAAAATACAAAAACCACCCCTTCTTATCAAAATTGTAAAAATTTTTTAAGGGTTTCTTACAAACTAACGTATACGGACGAGAAGGAAGGTACTTGAAAAATTTTATTTTTAAATCAAGCAGACTAAAGGGGTTTGAATTATACGTGCAGCGTTATCACTTACTTTACACCCTTATTTTTTTTGTAGTTATCCTATCCTATGTACGTTTCATTCACTTGTCAATCCATTACGAACACGCGGTATAGTATCGGAAAAATAAAATAGATCCATATGCATGTCAAACGGGAACAATGGCGTCAGTACTCTCGTAAAAGTACAAAGGATGCTGGCTTTTTTGTTTTCAAAAAAAAAAGCAGAGGCACTGTTGTGTAATTTGAAAAAAAAAAGTATAATTTTTTTTCACATTTAATCCATTTTGGATGGATCTGATGAGGTCTTGAAAGCACTGCTGATAAGGGTTGATAGTACTTTTGAGGTAGACAACAAGATTAATACATTGCGTCTATGGTTCCTATACAAATGCATACTTATCTATTACTGTAGTCAGTACAAAAGGAAGATTCGTGTGACAGAGGGGAGGAAAAATAAAGAACAGTATGAAAAGGGAGACGGGTAACGTAGATAGTAAGAAAAGAGGGTAGCTCCCGTGGATGATGTCCTTTGGGACGTCCTCTACCTTCTAGGTATACATGCTCTCGCAGTCCCGCTACAAGGGAGGTTTTCCATTTCCCTTTGGCACAAAGCATGGACCACTGTACATCACATCAAGTGCTCCGCTGTAGGGTGAAACAAACAGCAGACATTGTATTGTTATTTGTCAGTGAAACTCTGCTTGTTATTCAAATTAGAATTGGACGATTAATTCATGTGAGAATTACAAAAAAGAAGAGAATAATGTCCGCCCGCCTTCCCTGATGCACGCAACACGCATGAATATCCGGGGGTTGATGTACGACAAGGGTATAAAAAATTTTGAAAAATTTTATCAAATCTCATTATTATACAACCAAAATACCAAAACCAAATGAAGCCGAGTATTTAATAATAAATACGAGAATTCCCTAGATTGCGCCACAGGTAAGTTTGTCGTGTTTATAAAGGGTTGAAAATTTTGTAAACCCTTTAAAAATCGACCCGTATACAAACGGAAGAGCAAACTGACGGATTCGATTATATCTCAAAGAGAGTGTCAAGCTCCAGGATTGAGTCTGCGACAGGATAGTTTGTAGAACAATGCGCGTGTATAACCCGCCAAGAGAATCCGCGGACCTGATATACTTGGAGTAAAGAAAATGAGAGACTACGTCAAAGACGGGGCAAGAACAAGGGAAGATGGGTAAGGGAGAAAGATAGAAAAAACAAGAGGGGATGAAAAAAAAGAAGAAAGAAAAAGAAAAAGAAAGACGGGAGACCAGACATCGCTATACCATCTCACCACTACCCACTTTCTTTATTCTTGGACAATTTCCCCGAGATTTTCGGCCCATAACTCCGGCGCTCTTTTATCTTTGACTTCCACTCAATCTCCGCCATCTTTGTACACTTTCTTTCTTTCTCTCTCTTTTTTTTTTCTATATCTTTCACTCCTTCCCCTTCTTCATCCCCTTTTACTTTGTCGAGATTCCCCAGGCATGCTCGTCCTTTCCTACTGCCTACCTTCTTGCCACCTTAGAACCCCAGTCCAACCCTCAGTGGAGCCAACCTTTCCCCGTTACACACCGCGATCGTGAGATCCTCGAACCGTGACCAAACTTTTCTCACTTTCTTCTTTGAAGCAGACCCGACTTTATTCCCATTGATAACTTTATTAATTCTGTTCTCCGTCCCCCTTTCACTCTCCCCAACTACTTTCTTTCTTTCTTTCTTTCTTTTTCCCTTTGCTTCCCTCCCGTCATCCTTCGTCCCCTACTGTCCTGGTCTTACCCATGTCAATAGCATGGTACCTCGTATATCCACCCCACGGACCATCCCCTGTGTTAACTTTATTAACGTTTCTTATTTGCCACTCTAAAATACAATCTAATTATTTAACCACCCACTCGGTATAATCATCTCCCTCCGTCTTCTCTTTGTTCTGAATACTGAAATCGTCATTGAAAGTACTTCTTTAATTTTACCACGAAGTCGCTTGACGCTTTTTTTTTTTCCAAGAGAGAGAGAGAGAGAGAGAGAGAGAATTATCTTTTTTCTTTCTGCATTTTACAGCAAAAAGTATGAGTTGAGACAACAAAGAGAGAAAGAGACCACCAGACCCTCGACGTATTTTTACTTTCACTTTATTTCTCTTCTCTTGCCCATTCTTTGAAGAGCCACACTGTATTCTTGGCAGTCACTAATCTTTACTAAAATCGATTCTCTCGATCGATTCACTAAAATCCATAGTTACGGTATCAATATAAAATATGAAAATAATTTTTGAAAATAATTCATTTAAAGCAACGTATGATTTTATTAATTTTTATTGAATTCTTCATAAATTACAGTTCACCCCTGTTATCGTCAGTTACTGTATTAATTACCAGACACTATGTTGACTCTAATCGTTAATAATTTATGTGACACTTACAAAGCTATCAAATATACATATATATGTATATATATATACAAGGTAAAATTCACGTCGGTCAGTGCTTACGAGACCAGCTAACAGCCATATCGACACCTGTCCATAATTCAAGCACGCAGCTTCCTTATTAAACAGATACAGAACCACCCCGACTTGCCTGTAAAACTCGAACACGCATTCATAATACAGAATACGAAGAAGAAACAAACGCAACATAAAAGTGCGATAAAAATCGAACAAAAATAAAGCTGTAACCCATGGGCGTAAAAAAGTTTACGAAAAAAAGCAAACTTATACCCATAAGAAAGGAGCACTGTAGTTAGAAATTTCGGCCGATATCAATGAAGTTAACGAGCCGTGAAAAGGTAATTTCGAAAAATGGCCAGGGTGCCATTTTCATTTGGCTGCTCCAACCCCCCTCCCCCTCCCCCTCCCCCCCTGTCCCATTTCATCCCTATCGTCTTAGCAAGGGCTGACAGTGGGTACTACACTCGAGTAACTAATTCGTGAAATTGAACCACGCTAGGAAAGTTCTTATTTATCGCAGAGACGAAAACTTCCCTGAGAGAAAGGTGGAGGGTGGAGGGAGGGGGGGGGGACATTTAGTCACAGTCGTCAAACAGGCAAATAATATATTGGGTTGATTAAGAGGGTTGGGTGAGAGTAGTGGGAGGGGGCAGATGACTGAAGGGTGGGGGGTCCTGGCTAAGGGCGCCAAGAAACGGTTGTTGCGTGAGCTTGGGGTATCGTGGGAGAAGCAGGAGGGGAGGGGAGTGAATTCGGTCGTCTCAGTTAGCTAAAGTGGGACGAGACGAGATTTGATCCAGGAGGAAAAGGGATGCTGAGTCGGCAAGGTAATAATCTGTACAAATTGAGTCGCCGTTTGGGGAGCAAAGTTCTGCAAGGAACAAATAACTCGACTGCCGCACGGACAAAGACGGCAATTTCCACGGAACGGTTTCACGACCGCCTGCGCCTCTCTTGTCGGCGTCAACCCCACGAAACTACCCCTCTCCGCCGCCCAGGGGACTCTTTTCATTTAATTCACGAATATGAATTTTAATCATAGTGGGCTAACGATAAGTGGCCGTAGGGCAACCTGCAGGCTGGTACCCATGAAATTCTTGAATCGTACGTACTTAGGGGATGAAAATATAAACTTTTGTTTTCAAGCACAATAATACCGAGTTTTACAATAAAACAGTCGTTCTTTATTTTTTTACTACTACCTTAACTATACCAGTCTGATTATTTACTTAACGGACACCCAGGCTGTTATCCGTCCCTTATATAAATCATCCCCCTACGTTCCTAAGTATCCCCCACATGCGTGCACACCTTACACATAATTGACCATTGACCCCCACCATGCGTGGATTCACCTTAGAGTATCATGATTATAGATACGTTTTAATGAGGGCGCTTTAGTCCGGTTTAAAAGCTGGTCGGGGATTGCGGATTTTGGTTTGGGTTTCAGTTGCGCAAGGGGTGATAGCGAAAGGGGTGTAATGCGTTGAACGTCTGTATATATATATATATATATATATACACACAATATATACATTCATATACGTATAAGTACAGGAGCGAGCCAGGGGTTAGGTTCGTGGGCTGGCAAGTCTAGTTTATAGCCAGAGACTTGGAATCCTGTAGCAAAGCGAAACGTAGCGGCCCCAACAAGCCCCCATAAATTCATTAATCGCCGTAAGGCATGGTGGTGGGTGGGTGGGTGGGTGGGTTAGTCGAGTAGATGTTCCCGGGGATGCTCGGTGCGATGAGGGAGAAGGTTAAGGGTGGTTGATGGTTGCTGGGTACCGAATGGCGACTGGGTGCCCTACGGAATGGGGTTGCGAGATTTAAGCAAATTGCAATCACTCCGTTAGCTAAATAAGATTATTAACCAGCCGCTCTTATTTATGCTGCCGTTCAGATCGTTATTTGGACGCAGCTTCCCGTTCGTCAAACAAGGTCCATCGGCAGGTCCCGGGATCATTGTGCAATTTTTTGGATGGAATCCTGTACGGAAAATACCCTTTGAAATTATACTGCCTTATCCTAGGCAACCCCCTTGAGGCGGTCATAATGAGATTCCGTTTATATTCCTTAAAGACTGAACAAAGAGGGTTGGAGAGGGGAGGAAAAATTATTATATATATGTGTGTATGTATATATATATAGGTTTTAATAAAGTTGCATGTTACGAGATCCTGTGGGTGGTGCATTAGGGATTAACCCCAAGCCAGCAGGGGCAGGGTTGGCCTCGGAAAAGCACCAGCAATTTTCAATTTTCTTTCCCTCTCTTCGTCCCCGACATCTCCCCCCCTGTCCCCCCTTACTCCCCTCCACTACCCTTGTCGCACCCTCCCCTACTCGCCCCTCCACCCTGTATCGGGGTTACTGCATTTCTTAACTCCGGGATACTTCGCGGGAGTCTAGACTATCTTCGTTCGCCTTATCTTATGGTTCGTATTAATACTCATAGCTGGTATCTAATATGTAGGGGAATTATTATATGTGGAATATAAATTTTCATTTCGAGGTAATTCGCGATTACGTGGTTAACCGTGATTTTGTATTTGGTTCAGGCGGACGAGTCGTCGTTATAGAGACGGTTAATAATTTTTTTATGTAGTTTTTTTGTATTAACGATTTCGATTTACATAAGAGATGGGGTGGGTGTAGGATTGTGATAAACATTTTTTGATAACTCGAAATTTTTTTGTGTAAATTTTTTTTAATGTACGACCAAACCCTAGATTAATGAAAATTCAATTAACAAATCGTATTAGCGTTATCGATAACGAAGAGATTTAATTATCATTCGTTTCAGCCGTGCAAATAAGTGTTTGAGATTGTACGCGTTAATTGCGCTTATACCCGATACCGTTCGCTAAATTACTAATTATTTGAATAAACCGCGCTTTTCCGTGGGGCATTAGCCGATATACCTTATTACACACTGGTTAATATTCACCCATATCGCGGAACTGGTCGCTATTTTTATTAGCACGTTATTACTAATATAAATTAAAAACTTTCTTAATTACCCTCACAGTGCGCTGCAAATAAAACATCCTGTAGATTAGATTTCCAGTGCTGTACAAAACCGACTATCGTTTCTAAAAACGTGATAAAACTATTTAAAAAAAAGACGATAAAGTAAAAAAAAAAGTCGAAATCCGTTGAAACGTCATTTTTTCTATTTCAAAATGGCCAATCGAACGGCACTGTCCGACGACGCTGAAAAATTTGCAAAGCGGTCCGCTAAATCGTACGCGTCGTATATAACGGATGAATGAAAATAAAAGAACAAAAGACGTACAAGTGGTAAAAGAGAAACAGAAAAGAAACACAATAACCAATCGTGTATCGGCTAATGGAAATAAAGGAGTACGCGTTGCGGTGCGGAAAAGCAATATCGCAATTTATTGGCACTTTATCGAGGGAAGTTGCGACAGAGCCAGGGTGCGTCATCGAGTTCTTGTATTCGAGCGTAAAGCATTTTTCAATGCTCTCTAACAGAGAATATATATATATATATATATACATATACATATATACATTACTCATTTAACCCACCATCCAATGCTTTAATCCAATAATTATTTCCCCCAAAGAACCACCCTTATATTCTCGTTATAACGAAAAACCAGAAGCCTCAAGATCTAAGAATTCTTTTTATGGAAATAACAGCAATAAGCATCTTCTCTTATTGCACTTGGATCTGCAGAGAATAAAAACATCGACTTAGGCGACAAGCAAAATATTTTACATAACCTTTATAATTAATTTATAATAAGTTATTATAAATATTATTAATAACCAAGAAAAATTGTTTTATCAAAATTTATTAGTGTTTCTTGAAAATTTAATACAGATTTATTTGTCATATATCATGTAAAGCGATTTTCCATAACGGGAATAGAATTTATGGGATAAATATCGATTATCTTAAAATTGGTCCAGATCGTGATGCTGATTTAAAAAAAATAATATTTAAGGGGATCGTCGTATGACTGAGGACTGTTATTCTCAGAACGTTCGGCCAGTCCTAAAGGGGACTCACTATTCGCCAATGCACTGCGAGCAGTTATTCTCATCTTAGGAATTGAGCTGTTCATATCTTTCCAATGTCCGTAGAAACGGTCCAGGAAAATGGGATGATTGGGATCGGTTAAAGGGGATGGAATTCGGAATAAAAGAAAATTCTTGTAGCTGGATGGGATGCATGTCGAACGTTATCGGCTTTAATCATTCGAACAGGGATTCGAATGGGTTCGGATAGGTAAAGTGCAAAATTTACAAGCCATTGAATGCAGCTAGTGGTACAAAAAAAAACTCAAATTATTCTTGTATTTTCTTTATTATTTTTTTTTCACCGCTTTTACATGCCTCGAGCCAAGATTCATATCCGCAATAATATTTTGATTCAGAGTGGAAATTTTTTTTTCCATATTTGACACTGTTACGGCATTTGTTAATAATTTATTTATTATGATAATAGGGTTTTGATAACAAGAATAATGTATTTTAAAAAATATTGGAAGTTTTACGCGTTTTCCTTGAATTTTATCTTGCACCCTTATTGCGAGGGATGAAATTGACCGAATATTTTGTCTGACCCTAATATTATCATAGGGCTTTTTTTTATCTTTTTTAATAAGCCAAAATATATCCAATTGGGCATAAAGATCTCGATTTGGGTATACACTGTTTTTGCAGATCGGCATCCGCAAAATGAAACAGCCGTGTGTATAGAGAACTTCAAACGGTTATTTTCGTCTTGGGATCCGAGCGATCCGCTCGATTTCAATTCCGTTAAGGTTTGGCCGCGGGGGATGAAACTTTATATACAGCCCTGTGTTTGCTTACCTTGGTATTAGAAGTTTCGTATAAGAAAATCACTTTACGCACATCCATCTATAAATATACAATTGAATAAAAGGGTATAGCGATGCTTAACAAAATTTATTATAACGGGTGTATAAATAAAGAAAAGAGATACAAATAAAATATTAGTACACTTTTAATTGCTCGTATCAATTAATAATTTATCGTAGGAAATAATACCAGGGTTCTATTAATTCTAAATACAGCCCTGACTTTCATTCCCCCTACGAGGAGCTACCACCCACCACCCTCAACTTCTACTCAACAACCACCACTACCAACGATCCTCGATTTACTTTCGATTACGTAACTTTACAAGCCATTGGATTCCAATTAGATATTGGAAATCGGTATTTATCGCACTTCTGGAATACAAGAGGCCACTTCCGCTTCCTTCTTGGTGAGCAAATCACGAAATCTCGTAAAGGACGAGAACAACAATCAATCTTGAAAGTCTTCAACACGCGCCACTAATGAGATTCTAACTGTAGTTGGTTTTCCGCAAAGAGTTAGAAATTCCAATAAAAATTATTTTCAAAGAATTTTATCCTCCTGAAACTCAAAAAAGCCCAAGCGCATAACGTCACGAGGCTCGATACCACATTGCTCTTATTCTTCTATATTGGTAGTAAAATTTTTAAAAAAATTTTGATTTTTTTTACACAGTACAAAGGCTAACATTCAAAAGGCGTGTTTTCGTGTTCAATGCAAATTGCAATAAAATGACTTCGCAGTGTTCGTCGTACTAAAATACATAGCGGGTGCTTTGCATTGAATCGAGGATACAATACACTTTAAAAGTTTTGCTTGTCACGTTGGTAACAAACGATCCTGGGAGTGGCTATTATTTCTCGATATTTAATATAGTCTGCTTCCTTCGATCGACGGAAGTTACTCAAGGAGTTTCTTCAAAACGTAGTATCTGTCTCGTGGTAATTTTCTATGATAGACGATTCTAAGGAGGCAACCATAGTTATTGACAATGGGAAAGTTTAGTACTTGATCACGATGACTATATCGAATCGTATTACACCGTGATATTGGATACCGTATAGAAACCTTTAAAACAATTTCTTTTCATCCTCATAATCTCTTCATTATTTATTAATGACTTTGGCCATTTAAGATTTTTCCCATAAACAGCAATTCGTTACTCGACTAAAAATATTTGTTATCCGAAAATCGTTACCGTCGGCAAAATTGCTCGCATGATAAAAAATTGCGTTTCAAAATTTCGGAAAAAAATCGGCAATCAGTATTGTTACCGACATTCTCAAAAATAAATCCGGTACCATGATGGTAAAAAAAAACTCAAAATATATCCAGCGAGAATCATAGTTCACCGATCTTTAAACAGATGGCGCTCACTGTTACCGATTTCATCCCCAAGCGTTTTAAGGGTACTTTGGGTCCTATACCTGGGTGCCCTTGGCAAGTCGGGAACGAAGTAATAAATTTTTTCGAAAGATGACACCACTAGGCATTTTAAACCTGAAAGATTCTAAATAGAAAAAATATTTACGTAAAAATTTTGTAGGAGAATATTCAATAAAAATGTTTTTTTTTTTTCATTTCAACCAGATCGATCAATTTTTCTATAAGGGTTCCCATAAGGGCTCCATTGTCACGCATTTACGATTACAATTTACTCGTATCACGATTCGTGACATGGGATCCAATAGTGCCGTCATTAAGGGACTCTCGTAAGGGCTTAGCTGACAAATGACGTAGACATGCTTGCGTTTGGGCCGGAGAATGACAATGGTCAATGACAATGCAGAGGCATGTATACGTCACGTCGGTCGGACGGTATATCGCGGAATCTTAAGATACCTCGAGATACGATCAATCCGTAGGATTGATTGTCCTCCATTCAAATCTCGCGGTGGCGCTTTTTTTTGTTCCTCTTTGTTGGGGACAATCTAGCAGTACAAAGGGAACACCATGTATAAGGTGTCCCCGAAGACACGATGGCAGGACGGTATTCAGATCGAATTTCAGACACCTGTACAATCGTACCTACATATATACGTTTGGTCTATTTGGAAAAAAAGATGTTTTTTTTTTTTTTTTTATAAATTCTGGTGGATTTTTTATTTTTATTTTGAAAATCGATGCAAACAATATAATTGTGATTTGCTCGAATAAAATTATAAACAAAGCGATAATGTTCCTTTTGATCATTATTATAACGGCCTGCTATCAAATGGGTGGCATTAAACTGCAAGCCAACGAACAAATTTTGAAAATGATATTTATCTATGCGCAAACGGAAATTAATGAAATAATTAATTACACGGGATTTACTGTAATGTTTCTACTGTCTGTGAAATTGAATGCAACGAATGTTCTAACGAGGCACGATATAAATGCGGGGTATAAATAAAATTTTGAACCGATTGCACAAAGAGACTGCAAATAAAGCGCATCGTTAGATCGTTATGCAATTGTAATAAATCAATGCGAATTTAATAAAAATCGTTAACGGGAGGAATTTCAGTAAATTTTAGATTTTTTCAGATTTTAATGGGAAACACGAAAAGTATGTGTTTTGGGAAAATTCGTTATTGAAAATAATAGCAAAATATGGATTTTTCGTTAAATTATTATTTTTTATCCAGCCGCTAGATTTCACGCGGGAACATGGGAAAATTTCGTTACTCTACGAACACCCCGTAGAAAATCACCCCGAAGAAAAAAAAAGGGGCGGAGGACGCTGACCGGTTTGACATATTTTTGGGTTTCTTTGTATTTTTGTTTGCGGCCACTCAAGCCCACCGCTCCGTTTGTGAATGGCTGGAATCTCCTTCTTCCTTTGTTGCCCTTTTGGGGCCCAAGGGTGGATTCCCACAGGACAAACGTCACCCCCCGTGTACTATATAAAATGTAGTATATACCTGGCTCTCCTGACCTCCAAAGGACTACGGGCTATCCAATTTTTTTTTCTTCTAGGTAAGGTCCTTTTCAAAATCCCGTCAGGTAATTTTCGATATCAAATAATTTAGGTTAGTTTTTGGGGTTCAACGGGTCGAGATACAACCCCTATGAAAAATCCTTTAATTCAGCCCTTGAACGATGTACCAAAATCGAACAATGAAAAAGCGTCAATTTTGAGATTTGGTCATCCAAAAATTCCGTCTTGTAACATAAAACTTTTCCCTACCACTAGCCTTAGAATTTTAGAAAAAAAAAATGACTTGCGGAACAGCGTGAGATAAATTTTGGATTTTTCAGTCTAATAAAGTCCCATTGTAACCTCCTACGAAAAATATTACCTCCAGCTTAACGGTAACCACTTTCTTGTATTTTCTCAAAAATCTTCCTATCGCCAGTAACTGAAACGTATGAAAAAAACCATGGATTTTACAGAAAACCATATTATGGCACAGTAGCTCCCGCGGTCCGTAAGGCAGACCAACAGGGTTGTAAAAATTAATAAAATTTTACGATGAAACGACAATATCTCCACTGGGGTTTACGAGGGTATCTCTACCGTTAAAAAAAAATGTGACAGCGACCTAGAAAAAAAAACTATACTACATCTTAGGTTAAAAGCTCTCGGCCACGACGAGAGCAAGGCTACCGTTGGATTGTAAAATCAAAAAATCCATCGACCAACGCATTTCTTAGGTATCCACGAAAATGTCGCTCGTAAACCCATTTACAGTAGTATTTTTTCTTATCAGTCCTCCAACCGTAAATTTTTTTTAGAACAGTCCAAAAATTCCCAGTCATTTTTTGCACCAAACCCTTTTCGAGGTCTAGCAATTTTTTAATACCAAAAAACAAGTCCTGGTCCACCCTACCAAAATAAAACTGACAATCGGCCTAAAAGAAAAGAAAATTTCCAAAAAAAATTTTCAATTCTTCACAAACATTTGAATAAATTTCTCTTCCACCGTCTACCTCGCAAATTGCTCGAAGCTAATAAAAGAAGAAAAAAAAAATTACCGCACAAGACAGACATCAATCGCAATAGCACAGAAGTAAAGCGTTCCTACGGGAACTCATTTGTGTCGATTTCCTCCTGGCGGCGCAATGAACGACCTTGCGTGGCTCGTTCTATTTTCACGTAACGACCATTCGTTAACACAGACCGCGAGCAAATTGACGGCAAATTGAGGAACGATCGTAATTCCTCGCAGTGGAGCGTTTACACAGGATGCCATTACAAAAAGGGCAAGAGTACAGTGTAGGAAAGTAAAACGCGATTGAGGTAAAGGAAGAAACAAAAAAAGTAATCGAAAGAAGGATCTATAAAAAAAGAAGAAAAAAAATCGTGACATGCATGCAATTTTTTTTCACGAGTCCGATACACATGTATCTACAGCTATATCCAATGCCCAAAAGAAGTACAGGAAATGCATATCCTGTTAGTAAAAATTAAAAAAAAATATGAATATAAGAATGAGGGAATGCAGGAATGGGAACTAGAAGACGAGCGGAACGTCACACGTGAGAAATATGGAACAGTTGCATATGTGCCGATACAAGGGAAACAATGCATTATGTAACCACCTCCCATTTCAGTCGAAACCAGCCAACATGCATTGTGACCAACCTATGAACACTAGCTCAACCGCCACTTCTATCCTCCACCAGTACTACCAACCCCATCACCATCAACCCCTAGAGTGCTTGCAGACCTTGGACCGATTTATTATGCCCCTGTAATTACGTGAGTATATATATAGTTAGTATATTCCAATATATCTATATATGTAGTCGAAACTCGTAGATCATTTCGCAAGTAAGAATTGCACGTGTGCAAATTGTCGTTATAGAAAAATTGAAACAAATTTTTTTTACAAATTTCAATATCTGTTAATCCTTAGGTTCTATCCGCGGGATATCGATTTATCGATTGGGAATAACGTAATGAGTAAAGGGTAGTGAAAAATGTTGATATAAAATTTTGAACGTTTGTAATTAAAAAATTGAATTGCATGGCGGAAGAAATTTAATATTTTTCGTATTGATCTTCCATAGTGATATCGAATTCAATTCATTGGTCAAACAGGTTGGAGTGAAAAATTGCTTGGAAATGGGGTTAACTGTTTTTTGATCCTACAAAACGACGGTACAGGTAAATATGGGGGAAACGGAAGAAAACGGGGAAGAATGCATTAATACAATAAGGGGTGACGGATTTTTTATTATTTTCTTAACGCTGCTAAAAGCACCTCCGCGTTAAAAGCATCGTGATTTTACTGAAAAATAAATAATTTTCCTTTTAGCGGAATAAATCGACGATTCATTTTCAAAGCGATCGGACGAACTCGGCTCTCTTCGGTTATTAAGGCGAATACGAAATAATTACCTAAAAAATACCAATGACTATAACCGATTAACATTTAGCTTCCTATTTACGATATATGTTCGAATAAACTTCGTTATTTCGAATTTCGATAATTATTTTGTATACGATAACCGCGTACGGTGAAGTGTGAATAGAAAAAATAAAAAATTAAATTAACAAAATTGACAGAAAAAAAAAATGATAAAAATTTTATACAGCGATAGGTGAAATTTTTTAAAAATTCGCTCCGTACGGAAATATCTATGATTGCAAATACCTCGCGAATTCTGTGCCTCGAGTGAATTTGCCGAACCAGCATTTATACCCGAAAAGCTCTAATTTCTCCAACAGTCCCGCGACAGGACGACCAGAAGTCGATCGTCCCATTGAGCTACCGTCAATTTCTCCATTACATAACCCAGACTCATCCACGTGAAATTCTACGAAGCAAAAGGGAGCAATATCATCGGCGTCTATTTCCCGTTGCAAGCTTTTACGTATCGCGTCAGCCATTTCTCAGCTTCCTTATATCTTATTGGTTGCTGAATTGAAAGAAAAGAAGCCGAAAGTTGTAGCTGGATCAGAATCAATATATATATATATATATATACACATATAATATATCGAGATCCACTCAACCTCCAACGAATTTCATAACGCGACGTAGGAGAATATGAAAGGCGTCCTACTCAGCAATGGCGTCTGCACTGGTAGGGGTAGTTAAAAAAAAAGCCAAGAATAACGTCAGGTAGTAAAAAATAAAAGGGGTACCTTTTGATGGAACATCTGAAGTCCGTCCGGTATTCACCAAAATCCATGCTGTTTTCTTTCCCCCTTTTTTGGAATTTTTTCTTTTTTCACTTTTTTTAGTTTCTCTTTCTCCTTTCTTCTTTTTCCAGTCGTACAGTAGCCCGCCTAGTCAACTCCCTTCCGTTCGCGAGGCACGTGATACGAATCCTGAAATTATTTTATTTTCAAACCCTTTCCAACTGCTGGCGGCAGCATATATATATATATATATTCATACACTCATCGTGGTTCTCTGCACGGCTCGACTCCTGCTCTAGTTTACTCCGCATTCTCTAGCTTTACCCTCCCTTCTCCGTACCTCACTCCTCTCTGTCCTTAATACTCATCACGCACTGTGCTCCCTTCCGACGCAGTGATAATTTCATTTTCGCATGCCCCGAATACACCATTTTTCATAAATAAATGACGAGCGCCCTTCAGTATGCGCTTTATGTCGGATACGATACGTGTCTTTGTATTGGTGATAACTACCACTTGTGGACTTTTGAATATTATTTAAAAATCGTGTATATAATTTTTTAATTAGGCTGTTGAATCTAGCAGCGAGAAATTAATAATATTAATTAACAGTTAAAACAGCCATGATAATCTTATGAGCAATTTTATACGTCACTTTGCAGTGACGATTAGTCGAAATGAGGTAAGGGTAGTTTTCGAAAATTTATTTATTAAATGGGAAACGAGGTCTCGTAAGAAGCGTTGAAAAAAATAGGAAATGATATTTAAATAAAATTTGAGTATTGTACATAAGATTGGAAATTTTTAGAAAAGTCTTTTATTGACACACTAGAAAAAGTACACGGAACGTCAACCGTAGGAAATTAGCCGAAAAATTCATTCGACTGTAACATCCTAAGCAAATAATCAATTAGTTCCTTATTATTTGCACGAGTAGTGAAGCGCAGAAATTGAAGAGATTTTTTTTTTTTTCTTTTTCTTTGCGGTACAACGACGAGTGGGGTTGGAGTCGTCGTAAAAGGATCCTGCTTCTGATATTCGTAGGTAGGGGATAGGTACGTATCTATATAGGTACTGCATCCCTAGGATACACGAAAACCTACTTTGACTGGACTCTTCTACCTGGGCTGATTACGTGAACAGATGTTTTTGAAAAATTCACAAATCATTGACTGATAAGAATTTCTTGTACTTGACGACTCAATGAATTGAAAGGAATTTACTTTTAGCTTGGAATGGTATTGTCAATTTTTTTTTAGACAATTTGAGTAAAAAAATTTTATCTTTAAAATTATACTTTTTTACCATGTCGTGTCTCTTATGCAAGCATACCTGTTCCGTAGATTAGAACGATCGCTCGAAATTACCTGTTTGTTATAAGAATAGCGACTCGCCATCCACTTTGCATATAATAAGTGTATAATTAAGAAAGTACATTGCATATCGCAAATTGTAACGTGAATCAGGCAATGTAACCAGCAAGGTATCATGCAACGAGTCGGGCCTTTTGAAGGTACAGAACTGTAAGGCACGTACCGAAAGTGACCAAATGCAAAAGGGATGCGTGACGCATTGCAATTTTAACGAGGGTCAGATTTGAAGTGGAAAGACGTGGAATTTCGGTAAAGTAATTAAATATAATAAGCGGAAAGTAATTTGAAAAAATTGCAAATTAATAAAATAAAGCCGTAGAAAATTGTGTGCAAAAAAATAAAACAGTGCTTAGTACTGAATAATAAATGGAAAAAAAAGCTCCATTGCTTATCGTTGAAACGTAAACTCTCAACGGGATACAAGAAATGGCTGTTGCACCCGGATACGAATCGTATGAGAATTGAATCGACTCGTAAAGTCGACCGAGTATAGATGAAATCGATGAAAATCCACCAGCAATCGATTCTCTCATTGTTAGTTTGTCTCGAGGCGAAGTCAATTTCGCGAGCTTTCAATCATCGCGAACGTGACACTCGCTTATGGAGGTTGAGCGAACGTAATGGGGAAGTAGGAGAAGAGGGGGGGGGGGGGGGGGGTGGGATCGAAATGTTGGCGCGAGAGACAAAGCTGGCGGAAGAAAAGATAAAAGAAAGGAAAGCAGTATAGGACAAATAACGTGGAAGAGAGACGAAGCAAATAAAGGAAATCGAAGAAAAACTAAGAAAACGAGGAGAATTCAATACCGCGCCAAGAGCATATCCTCTTCCGTTGGGAGGCTGTAGGAAGGAGAAAGAAATAAAAATAAAAAAAGAGAAAATAGAAACACATCAGGACTTCCTTTCTACAACTTGGAAGCCCAGATGGATACAAGGACCACACAAGTGCATCCGAAGAAATGTGCAGGTGCCAAATAGTGTCACTGTTAGGAAGATAGAAAAAGGTCGGGCCCCTTTGAACCGTAGTAGGAAGAATGAGGGGGGCCCTCGGTGGACCCTGGTCGGTACTGCCCAATACCTGGACTACACGCAGGGCGGAGTATCTCCGTATACAAGGACCCCCCGGCCGTTGCTCCAAATTAAAAAGCATTGTGCCTCGCCCACGGACCGGGAATCATGCCAATTTCGCCGCGGTCGACGATAATTATTGTGAAAAGAAAATATAATTATTAACTCCCACAAGCGAGGCTCTAGGTTCTAGTACGGAAGTTGGTACCATTAACGAATCTAAAGCACCTTTGTCGGTCAGGGCCGTATCATTAGACGAAGATGAAGAGGACGTTCTCGTATCGGTCCCCACAGAGTCCCAGAATACAAGTGGTCTTTATCCCATGATACTCAAAAGTCATTTCGAAAGAGTTAAAGGGAAAAAAAAAATCAAATTCTCAGAGTACCCCCACAGTTACCATTTTATTTGTTATCAAATTTCTTTGCCGTCATCAAAGTATCTCAATAATTAAATTCAGTCCCACCTTCCAATCTCGTGCCTTCCATACGTTTTATCCTTCGGGTATACACACAGCATTCTGTATTCCACAAGTCCACAAATTGGATCCACTTGGCAAGAAGTATGTAGGTTTAGGTTTAGGTTAGGTTGCTTGTAACTAGAGCCGGGAACTCTAATTAAAGTGCCAATAGCCATTGGCAGTTGGATACACGTAGGTATACCATTCCAAAAGGCTGTGTGTCGATCGGTTGAATTAAATTTCTATCCCTACGGAAACTCGACGGTACCGTCTGGCTTGTATCGGTGCTCCGTACCAATTTCAGAAGCGAAGAAGGACTAGCAGGGCCGTACACAAAACCCAACGTTGCCCGAACCCTTTACACGCCCAATAAATATTTTAAAAAATATTTTCATATATACACGTTACAGTCGTGCCCAAAAAAAATCTCTAAGATGGTCTCTGGAGGAGGCGAGTCAAAAAAAATGACTTGGTCCAGCACAGTAAATCAGCGACGGTCGAGATGAAGCGTGCGGCAGCGTCTGGTCCGGCGAGACGGCTTCTAGTGTTTTTGAAAAGTTACGTCAAGAAAATGGGTAAGGACTGTGGATCGCGCTGCAGATACGTCAAGTAGTGGGCGGTCTGTTGCACTTGGGAAGGTTAACGCTGGCTTAAAGTGCGCAGATGCAAGATACGAATCAGATAAAATCCTCGAGTCAGCTCTCGCCGCAGCTTGGAAAAGGGTCTGGTGCCGTTTCTATCTGAACTTCGTGAGGAAAACCTGGCAGACTTTACTGGGGTTGGGTTGGTAATGGGTAGATGGTACGATGGGGGTTTGGTACACCGAGATGGGGAAGGTGAACTGAGAAGAAAATGAAAACGGTACTATGAAAGAAATGTGAAAGGACTGCAACGTTTCTACCCTTAAAGGTTTCATATAGGGGGTGACGTAGACGTGCTGACTCTAAAAAAAGAGAAAAAGAAATTGAAAAAAAAAATAGTAGATAATAACCTTACCGATACACTAGGAAAAATTTTCATTCGCGTTATCAAAAAGAAAATGGCGGAAATAGTAATCGTATAGCCCATACGTCAATTGGGTGTATCCAAACGACTCCAAGCGTACCCAGTGGGAATTCAATAATATACGGGAAAGTCTGTACTTGAAAATGTATGGTGTTTGGTATAAGGGTGGGTTAGAGGGGATGGTATAAGGGTAGTCGATTTGCAATGGTGGTCGTATAGTCGAGAATACCCTTTGGAAACTCGAACTGAACCAGAAGCATGGAATACTGGAACCTGTACGCACAAACGTACTGCACGTAGATTATATAGGGGGTAGGTGGGAGGTGCATATAGTATATGCACAGTATTATAATACACTGTATACATGTATGTACAGGGTGGATGGATACTGGAAAGTGTAGGGGCAGCACTAGCGCCACCACCAACATGGCCGAATTGCCGAAGCTCCAGAGTCTGAGTTATATTTACGGGGTTTAATGAGCTTCCGCAATTGCAGCCCGATTTATTGAACCGTCGCCACAACATCGGCCAAGTTCAGAAGTTTAAATAAAGTCCCGTACTTTATTAAGCAATTAAGCAACGGGCCGCCATTAGTTATGGCGAAAATATCACTGCGGTATCGCCGGCACGTGTCGTTGTCCGTTTTCCGCAAATACTGGAAAAGCCGGCTCTCGACCTTTGAAAACCATAAAACAGAACTGGCATTGCATTTCGTTCCTCTTCACTAGTTTTTTTATTCCACCCCCACCTACCCTCCTCCCACCCAACCTACGCGCACTGCCGTCATGATTTTTTTTTTATTTTTAAATCCACTCGACGTATCGTTATTAACTCGGAATTTTTAACTATACCAAAATGGATGCTTGGTGTTTTTGGTAGAGGGAAAATTTTGAGAATAATCGTATAGCTTAAATTTTTTAGGGCTCAGAGCGAATCATATATATATACATACATACATACACATATATACATATATAAGATGTACCTTAGCAACCGTATCTAAGTAACCCCTAATGGATCACCTTCCAAGAATAACATTATAAGAACTGAACTGAAAAAAAAATATTTCCAAAAGATACGTCACTGGTACGACTTTCATTGAGAAATTTAAGCGTGGCCACACAGGTAGAAATTACGGACCTTCTTGTCGCCGTAAAAGCGACCAGCCAAAGGAAAAGCGTAGCTACGTCCAAAAGGCCCCCCCCCCCCCATCCGATACGTCACATTTCCATCTTTGCAAAAACGCTCGCGTGTAACAAATCGTAGAAAATCGAGATCATTCGGCGCCCAAAGAGACATTCATTCGTTTCATAATGGTTTACTGTATAAGTGTGTTACTGTGGTTCTGGACACCTAAGAGAAAACCGGCTGGCTGGGAAGCTCAATCCGCCTCCCATTGAAAGTGCAATTAGTTCAGGAAAGCTGCAACCTTTGGAATCAAGAGGGTCGACGCCGACGCCTTTGTCGAGGGCGACGCACGTACTATATATGTGTGTGTGTGTATATATATAGTTCATGTTTTGAAGAACCGTCACATATAGCAGACTTAGAAATCATGAAATTTTTTTCCCATCGAAATCAAAATCCTTAAGGAATCCCTGAACAGGGTGGGGCACTAAAATTTATTATTACGCTCCTGGCATTTAAAACTGTAGCGCTTTGGTAATAATTAGGGAAAAGCCGACTGTTTCTCTGAGGTTTTTTTTTTCTTGAATTTTTTTTCTCTACATTTCTATTCTTACTCCGGAATCTCACGGTGACATCCACTTAGGCCGCGTGAAGAAGGCGTTTCCGAGAAAGCCTGTTTCTCGGATAGATTTTCTTGGTATCCGTAAGAGAGATTTATCTCGATTTAATTTAGTAGAATTGGACGTGATATATATTGGGATGATAGTAAATTTGTTAGGCATCCTTGGTATTGACAATGGACACTGGCAGGATTAACAAGTATATAGAGACTTAGCGCTGAAATTAATTCCTAACGTACACAGAATCAATAACTTTGAATTGTTCGAAATTGCTGGTATTAGGAAATTTGCTAAACCACCGACATACTCTAATCTCACTGATAAGCTGACAATGCTAATCCACTCAAAATAGATAAGGACGATGGGCCTGTAATGGCTCGTAACGAAAAAATTATTTTTCGTATCTGTATTCCAAAGTGAGGCAAATTTTCGAAAAAATGAAGAAAATCAAAGTAAATTATAAAAAAAAAAAATAATAAAATACAATACAGAGAACATCTAATTCCAACAACTAATTCTTATTTTGAGAATCTAAACGTCACTGCGGGTGTTGGGCGTTCCGTCTTCTTTTTTTTTTTTTTGAACGAAAATCGAAATAAGTAATTTCCTCGGACAAGAACCTACGGAACGGCGGCTGTTCCGATTCCATCAGGTCAATTTCTATGGAGGCATTTCATCCAATGACAAACGAATCTGGAAGGCAATAAGCTGACAAAACGCAAAGGCAATCAGACTCCCGGCGGGAGATGCCACTTGAAATCGAGTTCGCTAAGAACCGTCCAAGCCGAGACGAAAAGTTGAAGGCTGAACGTCCATATAGAAACTTATATTCCTATGAAGATTGAGAATACAGTAGTAGGGCATTGCGCATGCGCGTGCTTTTCTTTCGGGTCTTCTTCATTTTATCGCTACTCTTCGTTTAATGAATGTATATATATATATATATACACATATATATATAGTCTGTCTTGACTCTATCTGCCATTTCTTGAGACCAAAATGGAACACATGTTCCTTTGTCCTTTGCCGACCATTTTTGAACGTCACTTTCCCCCCTTAGCTATTCCCTCCTAAACTTGACGTCTTCTTCCCTTCTTTCACTGCCTCTTATACCTTTCGGCTCGGAAAAGGGGGATGTTATTAACTCGCACTGACAAAAAACTTTAAATACTACAAACGAGCACGGCCTCGTGTTTTATGTCGACTCATGTTCGCGTTTATCTAATTATATCAGTCGGACTCTTATGCTTCGCTCTTAATTACATCCTTCTGACAAATGAAACGATCTTTATGTAATTCCTAATGACGTTCAGCGTCGAGGATGTTCACTATCACGAATAGCGGCATGTACATTGGTATTTTCAAAAATAATTTTTCTTTTTGAAAAAAGACCCAAAATTTATTTTATGTAAGAATTTTCTATGTAATTGTGATAATTACAAAATTTTTGTTCATTAATGCAAAGGCTCGATATGGTCTATAGGAATTTTTGAAAATTCCTCTATGTACGTTTTGATGGAATTTCAAGCACGTACCTTCGGACTCAAAAATTACCGACTAACGAATAGTCGACCGTACTAACTGGATACTCTTGTCTCTAACTGGCAATTCGTATATGTGTAGCAAAGGAGAGAAGGGAAAAAAAATTGAACCAAGCCGAGCGAAGAAGCGCGGCACGTGGTTCAGAAAAGCATCCAATTATTCGACCCGTGTATCTTGTTAACCTCATCTGGACCACAAATGTAGCGTCGCCATTTCAAAGAGTTTCGCTGAAAATTAATAGCACGATATAATTTGAACCGCAATACATGGAACACAACTCGCTCGGATGGATCAAACTAGAAAATTGCATTAAAAAGTGTACATATCGTTTTTCCGGATAAAACAAAAATATATATATAAATTATACATTGTAAGTACGTTAAATGAATTTTTTTTCAATTACATCAATTCTTTTGAATTCGAAGAGAAATTCAAAAATACAAATTCAATTGTAGAATACTTTACGGTATTAGCATATCACAGCTGTGTAATATCGAACGCGTAACAGCCAGAAAGCCCAACTAAATTTCCTGCTTATTTAAGATGAACAAGTTTCGAAGATCGAAATGAATTTTCAATTTGTACCAAATTTTTTCTATATTTCGTATATGTAAAAACAAATAAAAAAATGATTTTTAATTCAAAAATTTTTTTATCATTCACCGGCCTATCCAAGAAGACTGACGATATTAAGGAATATTTCACATAGCAGCATGACGTTAAAATATGAAAATAATTTTTCGACATATACCCACAGATCTAATCAATTTGAAAATTTTTCTAATACCCTGTCGTACGTCTAGTTGAATTAATACCCGACTGCTACTTTACTATCAATAACACGATGCACACGGAATTGAACAGAAGAAACAAATTTTCGGTGGCATGTTCGTACGATTAAAAAAGACGCTTCCTAAATTCCAATGACATACAGTAATATTTAGTATCCACCGTTTAGATACATAGCTAATACAAATAGCTAGCTATATAAAATCGGACAATAACTTCCGAGTACGTAAGAATTTAATCAGATAAACAACAGCAACATCCCTTTTCTCTTAAACCATGACGTTCACCATTTATTCGAATGCTCCAACGAAGAATTGGCCGGCTTCCACGAGTACACACGAAGCTCGGATATCAATACTTGAAAGAAACTGCCGTCTTCTGAAATATTATACGCGCCAGAAATCTTAGGGCCCCGAAGTATTAAAGAATCTACCAAAGAAAAATGGTATGCCAGGAAAAGAAAAAAAAAGTCCCTAGGAAATAACTCGAAGGAAGAAAAATATGATACAACGATTTTGTACCGAAATTTATTTTTATCATTATCATTCCCATTAGATATAAAAATTGTTCATACGGCCACAGAAGCAAGAAACATTATTTATTCTAAAAAAATATAAAAATCATATAAAAAGGCATATACGCGGTGTTAAAAAAGAATGGAACACGTGCAGCTCTTAACTAATACGTACGTAACACGTGTGCCTGTAGTGTCCACACGTGAGAAGAGCAAGAAAGGAAAGGACGTTACTATACGTTTCTATATAAGTTGCTAACATATGCTAACGTTAGAATCCAATTTCAGTCTCCTTGCTTACGGCTTTTCTCATCCTGCTCTGTCTCCGTCACCCCTTTTCGTAGGTTCATTCGACGCTAGATAAAAATGCCGGACACATAAGTTCCCTTCGCACCCCTTTTTTTTCATCCCCTCTCTCCGCCACACCTCCTTCCGACTGTTTCGTATCTTTTTCCTATCTTTCTTTTTTCCACTTCTTTTCCACCCCGTCGTACCTAACCTAACCTCTCTTGTCTCTTTGCAAAAGCAATTTCATCCACGCGTTCTACCCCCTCGCCTCATCTTAACGTCCCGTGAAAATAAAGTCATACCTCAAAGCAAGGTGCAAAGTGTCTCCTCTCTTGGACCGTCACTGTATTATTTTTTTTTTAGGTACAGACTCTTTACAAAATGCCTACGACATAAACAATTTATGTCGCGACCCTTGCCACGATTACTCTTGATTTGAATATCTACGTGATGGAGGTGTAAAATACTTTTGCAGAGGACTGTATACCTGTACGAAAAGTAATAATTTTGAGATAACAAAGAAAAATATAATTTTTGATAATAACAGTGATACGGATTGATAAGGTGGAGAATGATGATGTGTGTAGGATATTGAAAAAAAAAAGACGTTTTTTGAAAAGATATGAAGAATTTATCAGTATACTTATACCGTATCTACGTAAATTTTCAGACAAATGCGAATGGGTCTTCTATAATGAAAAAAAAGACTTTGAGTAATGGCAAGAAGTATTAAAAAAATGAACTCGTTAGACTTACTCTGGTACAGTAAACTGAAACGAACGGGATTAATCAACCAGTCGATGTGCTTCGTCATAAAACGCAACGACGCGCTTTTATTTTTATGGTGGAAACCCCCTGGCGACACACATGTGGCTTCTAGTGGCATGATGCAAGACATTTTTTTTCGATGTACGTACCTAGGATGGGTAGATACATATATGTGTAAATATATATCGGATAGTGGATATGTATATATAGACGTGTGCACGTGCAATAAATACCGTGAAATTATTAAGACCATTCGTAATAAAGCGAGACTTTTCTCTGCAGGTGTCATCCGGGTTATTTAGGATCGTTAATTCGTATCTGTTTGTGTATCCTGTCGAATTTCTTTCTTTGACGGTCTCTACCTTACCGACCGATTTTGATCGCTTCAAACGTACCGTTAACACGCTATGAGTACGTTATATATATATTTAGTTTTTTACTAGTTTTTTATTTTTTTGAAGGAAAAAAATATGTACGGATAATGTACCGATCGGTCGAATTATTACAGATATAATAAAGTCGTGACGTAATTACTGTTTATTGCGTAATATCGATTATTTGAAAAATGACGGAAGCGAATTATTTGCCGTTTCGATTTTCTAGGCAAATTTTCATTCTCGATTAACCGATCTAACTTACGAAGGAATAAAAAAAGGAAGTAAAATCGTTCGCGTGAATCACGATAATCGTGATTAATGTTCTTGGAGGAGGACGAGACTTTTCTATAAGGGGTGGAAAGGAAAAAAGAATCTAATTCGTCTTGTCATCCTTTCGAGAGACTAATGACGCACTGAGCACACATGTTTTACGGCATATTCTCATTTTCTAGAGTTTATATCGCATAACAGGTGTCGGTATCAGAGGATGTATCCTTATCACCTTATCAGAAATTCGCATTAATTTAGATAATGCCGTATTTTTATAGATAACGAGTAAAAATGCTTCCAATTATTTGTCCAACAGTGCTCATAAAATTTAAATGAAATACCAAGCGGAAAGTAAAAAAATTGTTAATAAAAATAACGCTACTCAGAAATTATCTATTATTAATTTAACACCCGGTGTGTATGACGTGAACGAAGGGATGCGCGAAAGGCCATTTTGGACATGTGAATATATAAAAAATATTCTGTGATATATGATACCAAATCAAGCGAGTACTACAGTTAAATAAACTACAGGCTCTTTTACTTTGACTTTTTCAAAGTAAAAAAAAAAATCCCATTGATCAACATTAATCGTTATGTGAAGATCACTGAGGGGATCTATATAATTAATCGACGGATATTACTGGCAAAATGTAATGTAACGTAAAAGGGGAAAAAATAATATGCGTCAGAAAGTTAAGACTTATTTAAGCTCGAGTAAGCTCCTTACTCCGACTTGGTAATAAAACCATGACGTTCTTATTAATTTCCTACTTGATAGTACCCACATCAATTTCCATCCAGATTCGAGACTGAAGCTACCTTGGATATATTTTAGTCTGGCATCGTTTGCAATTACGAGTTATAATTACCGTGAGATTCGCTAAATTCGCGGTTTGGCTGTATTTCTGGGCGAGGATCGCCAACGGTGGATGAGGCGAACCGAGAAAACCGCAGGACGAAAGCGGAAGCGTTTTAGGTGGAATTAAAAAAAAAAAAATTGGCGGAAAATAAAAAACGGCACTTAAGGGTTGAAAAAAAGTTTGAAAAATCTTGTGCAAAATTTCCTTTTGAAATAACAGTGCCAAAAATAACATTTGATGTTAGACATTTGTCAGGCACTTCAAGTGCAAAGACTCTCTTGGTAAAGCAAATAGCTAGGGATTTTCCATGGGTGTATCTGGTGATAAAATGATACGAGACTCTCTAGTTACTTCCTTACCAACCTAACCTGACTTTCGAGCCTGGGCTCGCGAACTCGTGATAATTTATTCACTAGTGTCGAAAGTGCCAACGTAATTGTTGTATTATACGAGAGGCTTTATTTTACGCGAACTTCGTAATTGTCGCTTTACGTTCTAGGGAAACGACGTCGGGCGTCGTTCTAGGACTTGTATAGGAGGCAGGGTTACCAAACTGAGAGAACACCCTCGAAAACTATGTACGAGAATACATATGGACTGTTTTCCTGTTATTTTCACGCTTTAAATGTTTTTGCACGAGTTGCGTAAGCACTCTGCCGTTTAATGGACAATATGACTGTATATAGATATTGCGAAATGACAGGAACAGATGTCCTGTAGAAAATGAATTCTGCCAACTGCAGTTAATTAAAAAAAAAAAGTAATGTGCATCGGGAAAATAAAATTGTAACGAATGCATATTTTTTATATACGGATAGGTTAATTTGGAGAAAAAAATTCTTTAGTACATATTGTCATTTAGTTAAATGGAATACTTAGTGGTACCAACCGCAGGAATTTTTGAAACATCCCTTAAAAATTCTCAGGTATACAGCTGACGTGCATCTGGTGGAACTTTTCTTTATCTACTATATCTCGGGTATCTCGGGATCTTTGACCTATCTTTGCTAAATATCTAACCTCGTGAAGTGGTCGAGGTCGAGAATTAGGGTGCCGACTGGGGACTATAAATTCTAAGGGTGAACAAGCTATGAGTGTGTAACGTATTTTTGAAAAAAAATCACTGAAAATTTCAAATGTAAAATTTGGTCCATGAAATTTGGTTCGTCAAATGAAATGAGCCGAAACACCTCTTTCTTGTGAAATTAATATAAAAAAAAATTGTAAGCATGATTCTAAATAGCTTTTAATAGATTACGCAATTAGTTACGTATACAACTTTTATCATAGTCCATTATTATTATTCTTGCCAAGGATAGTCATAGGACACCATATGGGATTCATTAATCAACCTGATATTTTTGATAACTCACATAGGAAACTAAGACCAAATTAATATTGCTCCTCAGATTACACGGAGCTGTACAATCCAAAATATCAAAAGTCCGTAAAGATAAAGTAAAAGAATAAACAAATTTTTTGTCAAGATTAAAAATTCCAAAAGTAAAATAATACATTAAGTAATTCCATTAAAATATTACATCTGTCAATCCGACCGATATAAAATTCTCAAAAAAAACATTTGACATCCCCAAGTGTCTTGTTCCCAAAAAAATCTCCTTGTAATCTCGCAAATAAAAATTATTGTCCAAAAAAAAAAGTTACACGAAGCACCGATAAAACGAAAAGTGTCAACAAAAAGAAACTAAAGTTAAAAAAATCCACTGTACAGTCACCGCGAAACACTTGTAATTTGCACCGGGACTCGTGTTATCTCGCGAACATTCCAGCCATCTGCTAAGCAACATGGCGTCCCCGTGAAAAATTCACAGTGGCAAAGAAAGAGCGAAATAGGAGCCGTCCCACGTACAGTTCTGGCGGCACCAAGTTGCCTCGAGTCCCAGCATCCTCTCCTGTCCTGTCCTCCACGTAACGTCGGTCCATTCGTTATGTAATTTAGCTTCTCGCTAACATTCCTGTCCTCTCGGCGACTCCTCTGAAATATGACCAACCGAATATCTCTACCTGCTAACTGCAGTGCCTTGTCTCCTAACTGAAAGTCCCAAACGCGTGTACACATCTTGTTGGTATGCCTGCTAGCATACTGATCTCTTCTGTCGCGAACCTCCAACAGGAATTAGGTAGCAATTGGCCGTTTAAGAGGGTTTAACACTTGTTCGCAAAATGATACATCTTTCACCGTACGAACGACTGGTACCAATATAAACTTGAACAAGTACATATACATATATATATATATATATGTATATATACATGTTCAATTTAATGGTCCATATTATTTATGATCCACATAGCAATCTATGTACTTTGGCTCATAAAACTGCATGGTTAAGTATCACGATAAAATTAGGGGAAAAAAAGGTAAGTATCGTTTGTATGTAAAATTGTTTAAAAAAATCAATTTCTAAGCATTATAAATAATAATACTGAAAATGGTAAAATCGACTGTGCTTGAATTTTATTTTTCTCTTTATTTTACGTGACAGACCGAAAGCTATTTTCTTATGGGAAATATGTAAGACACGAATGACTTTTAAGCAAGCTGAAAAAAGGGTGGGATTCAGAATGTCCGACAGGCGTAACGGTCGTAAATATCGTCTATTAACACGGTTTAAGGAAACGTTTAGGAGCTTTGATAAGCACGCGCCTATACGCCCACGTGAACTTGTACGGTACGACGTTAGGTGTCTACGGGAACAGCAGGGTGCCACCCTATAAATATTAAAAGCAAGTATGGTCCTTTTGCTCGTTCGTATAATATTTATTGTATTACATGTATCTTCGATCTATACAATCAGTGCGCCCTCGAGGGTCATTCTGGCAGCAACCCCATACAATGTTAACCCCTAATTGCCAACATTGACCAACCCCTTAACCCTAGACCAGTTGGTACCAACTTCCATAAAATTCTTCAATGAAAAATTATTCAATAATAAAATTTGGTAGAATTTTGCCAATTTCAAAACTCAAATTTTTTTTCATTTAATTTCATACCCTTATATCACTTTGTTATTCGCTACACTAGCAATATTGTAGAATAAAATATTTCGTACAAGTAAAATACATGCAATTGACATTAACGAACCGAGAAAAAGGGTTGTACGAAGTTCATGACTCCTTGGTCCATTTGTGCTGGTGGATGCTGCGTCACGGAGGATCATGACCACAGATCACGAGTCATTAAGGCTACACGGTGTTTTGACAGTCGCGTCGGATCGCTGGACCCAGATCATCCTCGGGCGTAGCCATTATTGCCACATATTTTTTAATCACGTCCACGCCAACAAATTACGAGCTTGCACTCCAGGGCTGTGTAATAATTCTAGTGGGTTTTCAGTTGGCATCACTGAATGAGGGTTGGTCACTCTTAAAAGGTTGAAGTATCGTCGGATGAGGGCTGTCGCGCTTTACACAATCGTTTGTAATGGCTCGTTACAGCGATTACCCTGGTTAGCGAGTCCCACAAGTAGGATCCTTCAACCCCCAGCTGCCGTATTGGTCCAAATAAGCAAGATCAAGATATTAATGCTACCGGTCGGCCGCAGAATGGAAACCCTGAATTATGTTACGTAATTAATAATATAGCGTCAAGATGCTGTCAAATAGACACCCTTATGATATATATTAATGCGAGTCTCGTGAACGTTCAATTTACGGAAATAGGCCTAGATCCAAACGCCAGATTTCATCTTAATATTATCTACAGTAGTGATAGGTCGTTTGGACGATATCAAAGGGACGTAAACGTTATCTCATAATTTCATTTATCTCGATCACAATGTGATATCGTAAAAAGACCTTTGATTAGCCATTAATTTGATACAAATTTACGTATTATTAATTTTACTACCAAAATTTATTCACGAGCATTTTCACTGGATCGAGCTAACTTCTTCCATTTGAATTCTATGGTATTCGAGAATATTTTTTAATGATGCTGCTCGCGTTGCACGTACTGAAATTCTATGTAATTATAACGGGTGTTAATTATATGTAAACTTTTACGTTATTATTATTATTATTCGGGGAGTGACTACTCCGGAGGAACTAAAACGACTGAGATTTTTTACTTCGTCTTTTTTTTTATCTTCTCTTCCTTCCTTCTCTCTACCTTCTAAAACCTTCGTATCTTCGTACCTAGCTTTCTTTACCTGCTTCTCCACTTTCTGCACCTTCACTTGAGGTTTCCTTTTATTTTTGACTTTAAGCTCCTGTGGTTTTCCGTCTGAATCGGTAAATTACGTGTAATATCCTACCGCGTCTACTTTGACTTGTAATAAACATTTATTATATTAGATAATATTAATTTATTTTTTTTTGTATCCATATCGGAAAACCTATAAGAACAAATTTATACTTATCCCTTCAATGTTCAATTAGCTGCTGTTTAACGTCAGAATCGATATTATGTAATTGTTTGATTTTCTTTCTTCTGTACTTAGTACCATCGTTATGTACCTATATACATTATTTTTTAATTTTCAAACTTTTTTCTCTGCCAAAAAAAAATATGTGAATATTAAATTTTGTACTTGGCCGAAAAAAAAAAGTTTATGTAAGACCCTTCAGTTATGTATACACGTAGCGATCTTATCTATGTTATTCCTGTATAAAAAATTCTTATCGATAAGACCTAAATAGTGATATTAGTAAGATTCGTAATATCAGGATTCTGTGCTGGACCACGCTGCAAGAATATTCCGATGAACTGAAAACGAAGAACTGAATAAAAATTTAACAATCGCACTCGCATTGTTGTATAAGCGGCACGTGATGTACGGTATCCTGGACAATTGAAAACTATAAATAATAATTAAAGGGGGCGCCTGTCGCGAGAAAGCCACGTGTAGGCAGACAGTCGAGTCAGTGCATCCGTAGCAGAGCGCTAAGCGGAGCGAACGAACTTGAGGAGCGTGAGAGGCTGGAGGGGAAGAAGAAGAAGAAGAGACGGCAAAGAAGAAGAAGAAGAGAAAATATGAGAACGAAGGAAGAAAGGAGAAGAGAAAAGAAGAGAAGAGAAGAGGCTAACCAGCCCACAGATAAATTACGCCTTTTTGAATTACGGCTGGCTCGCCGGTTTGTTAGGCCGGATTATATTTTACGATAATAAGAGCGAATTCTTTTTTTTTTCTTCTTTTATCTTTTTTTATCATATCTTTTTATACCACCTTCATCCTTACGCTTCGCAGCAAGGATCTGCGCGCGTGGAACGTATTCTTTTATTATTTTATTTTGCTCGTTTGATTGTTATACGAAATTTGAGAATATGCCAGGAATTTTTTTTGTTATTGTGTGTCTGGACGTTGTTTTCTTAAAATACCTTTTTTTTTTATTCAACACCCAAGTCTTATCTCGTTATCGACTTTTATACTTCCGGGTAACGAGGGATACGTTTAAAGGGGAAAACTTTCGCTTTTGCCAACGCCTGCTTGGGCGGATTTTTCCTTCACGATGCCTGTAAATATTTAACGAAGTATATACTCTGTGTACGTATAATCAGGGGTTTCAATACTGACAGAAAAATATATAGAAGTACGTCACTTCTTTTATATGAATTTTTCAAGATTTTATGAGATCATTTCAAGGATCCTTTACGATGCTGTATTTCTTGTAAACTCTAAAAATATATATAAGAATACTTATAAAGAACTTTTTTTTTCTATAGCCTTACGTTTGGACTGCTTAACCCATAATGTTGCATGGACTCCAAAATCGCTGAAACTTCATGAAATTAAAGAACCGAAAGAAAAATAACTTTTAAATTCATCCCACGGTACCGAATCACGCCGGAAAGCTGATAAGATCCAAAAATTAACAAAGATAAAAAATAACGCTTCTTACACTAGAGCTTCAAATATGACTGACAGTAGGATCAAGTTATCCATATATTAACAAGATCGTCTTTGTACGGGCTGCTTATAAGATTATTTTTTTTTCCTAATACTTCCGTTACTGCCAGGAACTACTTTAATTCTCATCTTTACCCATTGAAATAAAAAAGCATAAAAAACCGACTGAAAAAGATCCCCAACCGATATGTAAGTATTTACCCAAGATCAATATATAAGAAAGAATCGATTGAAATTCTAAAACAAAAAAAATTAATCTTAAAAAAATTCGAAGGATCTTACGTCATTTCCACAACAATGAATTAAGACTAGTACAAATATCGATGATCCTTATAGGCGTCCTGCTTAGACGGGAATAAGGGCGTCGCGCAATGCGTGGCGTCGCGCTACTCTATTCACTGGGAATAATGCATCGCGGATCGGAATAGTAAACAGAGACCATCGATCAGGGCCGTATCTTTTTCAGGTTCCGTGAAAACGATGCCCGGGCGGGGTGCTTCAGTGCCGAGAGGAACTTTTTGGCGAGATCTCCTACGAAAGGCAGATGTCTGTCGCAATCTCCGGATTACCATTGAATTTCACATTGTAGAGAGAAGAGTGGTTACCACCACTCTAGGTGGTTGTGGGAGAGGAGAGGGATGCTGGCAAAGGACCATTAATCTTACTTCCCCGATTTATCCTCGGAAGACACATAGCAGCACGAGCATCCTTTGTGCGGTCTAGCTTCTTTATAGCTCTTTATTATGTAGTAGGGAGCAGCTGTCCGGTTAAAAAGACATCACACCCTTACCGGTGACGGTGGGCACAGGACTGCTGAAATAAAAAAAAGGGGGGCCCGATCGTACAAGATATTTGAGACAAAAATTTTGTGAGTCCCAGGCATCCCTTGGGAACTAGTGACATCTGGTGGCGGATCTTGCAAGCAGAGTATCCGAATCCATCCAAGAACTCGATACCTTAAGGTATACGACAATACCACCATTGAAATGAAATTGAAAAATATTTTGAAAAAAAAAATAAAATCCCTTTCATTGTTTCTCAACTCTCGCAGCGCATTGTCATACCGTGGATCAAGAAACGCAAAAGATAATGCTATTCCAAAAGAGTTTCTTTAATCTCACGATTATCCCGAGGGTTAGGTACAGGCTGATCCATAAGGTGGGAAATCTTCGTTAGTAAGGATTTTCTTAAAGATCGTCACGAAGAAAGAATAAAAGGAGGCATTATTGCACCAAGAGGATTCCTCGTTTTGTGTATCTCCCAAGAATCGTTAACCGTCCTCCGGAGCAGCGTCGGTCCCAGAAAGGAAGAAGAGAGGCCCCCTAATACCAAGATCGGCCCAAGATAGAGATACCGGACCGATAAGCCCTTTTACTTAAACACCCTCCGAAAATACATCAGAACCCAAGAGCCACCGACCATCTTTTTTAATCCTCCCCTCTCGCGGCGTAAACCTGAACTCGGAGCACAATAAAGGCCCAATCTACCATGGAAAAGAAGAAGCAGAACGTTATCGGGCCCGCATCTCGCGTCATCCTGTCCACATTAAGGCCGTATCGCAGTCCTTCGAAGCTCGACTATCGCCCGCATCTCTGCGTGCGACTCCACACGCGTCTATAGGTCCCCAGAAAGAGGGGCGAACCTGGTACGATTCAAGAGACCGATGCAAAGTTCGCCAAGTGATCCTAACCTAACCTATCTTACGAAGCGCACGCGCTCAATGGGTCCTACCGCTACCCGACAAGACCATAGGACCCAATTCTTAGCTCTGGTTCGCATTGAGATCCCATCCCAAGAGCAATGACGACTCCTTGCTTCAGGTAAGGAAAAACCCCATGAACAATAAAGCCGCACTCGCATCAGGCCCACCATAGAAAAGAATGTCAACGTCCACATGCCCTCCTCCCGTTTGTCCATGAACAGGTCTGTTGAACTTCCTGCTCCGCTTAAAGGCGGCTACCTTCTATATAATACCGATACCTACCCGCCCTCCGTGCGCATAGAAACTAACCGGTATTCGCAAATTTTTTTTTCGCGATTCATAACCCGTGCACAAAATATACACAGTGATACAATAATTTCGATATCAAGCAACATTAAGTCTGCCACATGTCTATATCGAGATAAAGCACAAAAATAACATACAGAAGCGAGACTTAACCTAACCTACAAAAGACATTCTTTCTACTCAATGGATGCCGGACGTTTAAGAATTCCTTGTGGTAATTTCAGTCTCTTTCGGCATCCGTATTACGGCAAACTGTAACCAAAGCCAGTTGCACGCAGCCACCATGAAAAAGGAGTATCGTCTCTCGTTCCCGACATCCTTATGCACCGTGTATTTCGTTACGCAATAATCCACGGGACACTCTAACCGCGAGCGTTTAAACTTCGTGCGAACGAAGCCCCGTGATTGACACGCATATCCTCGACGCATTAGCAACGTCTCAACGTAGAGCCAGTACGGGGCCAGTGCGGGGCCAGTGCTCCGTCATCCCAGCCATCTTGGGGCCCATTGTTCCCGCCGAGCGGAAACAATTGCCGGTATGCGCTGGAACCGTACGTGTCAGCGCTCTTCGCTATACTTTGGGCCTTATGCCCAGCCACCAATATTTTTTCTTTCACACACTCGTATATGGATACACACGCATCACTCTCTCTCTCTCTCTCCTCCCGTTAACTTCCCTATATACATCAACCACGTACGACCCACGTGGTTTCGTTTTCCTGCTTACCGACCGAGCATCCTATTACCGCGCACAACCTTTGTACATCCTTGTGTATCGCTCTTAAGACCCGTCTGGAGCAACGCATTGCGTCAACGGGCCCTATGCGAATAACGCGATCCGTTACACCGGGCCCAATGAAAATCAATCTAAACGCCATGGATTCGAGTCGGTCATAGGTCATACGAGAATTCGTCGGCCATTGGACACTCCCTTTAATTGCTGGTCCCTTGCTCACGCGAGCTCTTTAATTTTTTTTTTCCAGTTCGGTATTGGCAGCCATTTTTATTAGTCCTTGGCGTATCGACGATACGGAACGGCTGAGTGATACTTTCGTTCGTGAAAACACTGCCTTTTTGTATATTACCATATTTCGTGTATATATATGTATATACAGTGTATACGGCATCCTCAAAGGTTAAAGGACACGGGATACTGTAAAAAAAGGTCAAGAATACTTCTTTTTCAGGTTCGGCTGGGTGGGGAGTTTACGATAATGGGCTTGACTCTTTATTTTTTTCTCTCTCTCTTGCCCCCCCCCCCTCTCTCTCTCACTCTCTCTCTCTCTCTCTCTGTCTCTATACCTTCCTCTTCTTTTTCTGTCAGGACAGTAATAATGATAATACGTCTTTAGTGGTAAAGCACGTTGCCAGAGGGTCGATGGAACAGCCGTAAACTTGTTTTACGTCTTACGACCAAGTCAAAAGTAAGCTCGAGGTTAAGCTCCGTCTTGGCGCGGTGGATCTCTCTTGATTATACAGAAGAGGGAATGAGGATTATTTTAAGCGTATTGTTATTTGATTCTAAATTTTTTTTATCTTTGCCTCTTCCAAGTATATACCTATCCCTTTTTAATCTACCCGGACCCTTGCACTTCGTTGCAGGCAAATATTCGCTCGCGAAACGAGCACGTCTCAATTTTGCAGATAAGCGTGAGAAGAGACGGGGGTGGGGGGGAGGATTTACGAATTTCCTGATTTCTTATAATTTTTTTTTTTCTTCAACAAAGCGTCTCAAAGATTTCATTCTCTTTCTCTCGAATACCTGCTATACCTGTACCCGTAATATTTTTCAAAGTGCTTAACCAACACTTTCAGAGACACTTGACACGCCCATATGTGCTATCTGCCCTATGGTCATGTTGTAATTCTTTGGTCTGGGTATTCATGGGTTTTCTTAACATGGTCTTTATACTCTGCCGTACCCAGGCAACTATACTCAGGTAACCCCTTTTATTGCGTCCGTCACTATACCTTGGACGATCCATACGTACTTGTCTCGTACTCGCGAGACTTGGAGCCTTCCATAAAAACTGGCGTTTCTCTCAATTTACATTTATATAGATAGATAGACGAGGGATTCGACACGGTCTTACGACAGGGGAGCAAAACAATTTCCCAGACTCACAAAAAGTCATTGTACGTACGCGTACGTCGTTTGACTCTTCGAGTCGAGATAAAGATTACGAAAAAAAAAAAGAAAAAAAAAGATATCTATACATGATTTAACAGCCAGCGTAGAAAAAAAAATGATTCTGCATGCCCTCAGTGATGGATATTCCTTAATGGCGTCTGTAACTAAATCCCATAACCCTTTACACGCGTATCGATGGTGTTGATTACAATTTCTTATGGCAATTTTACCCAGGCTCCTACGGTGACGAATTGCGTAATAACGTAACAGTTTTTTACTTTCAATTTAATGTATAGAGATAAACTTTGGTCAGATTAAAAAAATTTTTTTCTTTCTTTCTTCTTTTTTCGAAACGTCTTCTCGTTTTGAATTCGGACGTTTATTGGTATCCATAAAGACAGGAAGAAACCAAGAGAGGAAGCGTCCATCAGTTTTAATGCGTCGACGGATGTTAACACTTGAAAGTTCCTTAAGGCGGTATCTTTGAACGATCGCTAGCACTAATAGATCGTCAGTCTTAAAGTTTCGCCAGGCCTCAAGCCGCATCCGTATTAAGAGTGCAGGCGACTACCGCTTGGTTGCTACAAGAGGTTTACCCTGAAGGAACGGATGGATAAAGGGAAAAAAAATTCCTCAACGTCCCACTTGGAAAATGGTCCCGGAGGTCGAGGATAATTCCCCGTGCCATTTAATACTTGATTGCTGATAAGACCAGGCTGATCCATTAGTGAGTCTTTGGCGTAGCGGTGGGCCTCAATATCTCAAAAGCAATTTGGAAAAAAAAATCTGTCACTAGGACAGCAAGAAGCTCCCACTGGTAGTATAAAGTAGCTGAGAAGAATTTTGAGATGAAATTCATGAATTTAAAGCGAAACTCATAAACGTTTGTTCGATCGATGCAGAAAGCTCTGATACATAATATATCATGTGCGATACTGATAACAGTATAAATATTTGAAAAATGTTTTTTTTTTATGAGAGTTGGCTGTCATGAAAAAATTTTTTTTTCATATACCAAATCTTATACTTTTACGTGTATCAGTTTTCATATGTGTTTATTGGAAACAGTGTCACGTTATTACGTGTTAACCTTCTGGCGACAGGACATGTGCTACCTATGGGACGAGACGTAAGATAAATATTATGAAAATCTTCTAGGTATTCTCACCCTATTCTCACCCTCGTTCAATGACGTATTAATGGTCCTCGAGTGTTGCAGCATCCGACACAATGCCTATACAGATTCGAAATACATTCATGCCTTAAATAAAAATTCGTACCGTCTCCTGTTTGCTCAGCTTGGACGGACCGCGTCGTGATGCTGTCGTCTGGACCCATTCTGCCGAGAGAAGGAAACAGGGCCGTCAGGGAAGGGGTGCAAGAGGGATAGAAAAGGGGAAAAAAAAGATGAGGGAAAAGCCGTGGAAAAAGAGTGGGAATAAAAAACATCGAGTGCAGTGTTTGTTCAGGATCCTTATCCACATCCCCTACTCTAAGGGATGATGTGGACAGGAATGGGGTGGACAATTGACACAATGTCACAGGGAGTAATTTTGTGTTTACTCACAGTACTTTGAAAATGTCACCCTCTGACGTTTAATTCTGACGTTACATTTTTCCCTTAATATTTTTTTTTTATTAAATTTTTTATCAATTAACAGCCCCAAAATGTTCTCCAACCCCAGGGGCTTGTGATGAAAAATTTTTATGGAAAATTTAAAATATTTTTAATATATTTGAAACGTGTGTGTATATATATATACATACGGGCCTTATCACCCAAGGCTCTGTATTACGTGTAATATATCTTATCGGGAACTGGCAATTGAATCGAGCCCGCAATTTTCGCCAGCAAATCACCGTATTAGGTTACCGGGTAACCGTGGATGATGAATTCTGGAATATATGGAGATGAAACGGTTGGTACAGAAACGAGTAAAAAATGGCGGTTCGGTAGGAAGTTGCAAAGATCATAAAATGGCTCATCGCTGTTTGCTCGGATGGTGTTTACTCTATCCCCAGGAGCCTCGTGGTAAATCCTATGACGGTGGGGGAAATAGAGAGGAGAGAGACACGTGGTGCATGAGAGTAAAGGTGGAAGAGAGCGAGTGGAAAAGCAGCAGGAAGATGGTCCGTGGGCTTCATGAAAACTCGATTATTGAGGAACGGGGGGAAAATAATGTTAGACTTATACCAGCTAAACTAACAAGACCCTTCGTCCTCCTTTTCTTTTCGGCCGCAATTCGTCTCTCCTGTCCGCGTATTTGTTCGCCCTTATATTCCCTTGACAAGCACATTCCAATTGCTCTCGTTCCCCCAACTTTCTCACCTACTACCATAGACACGTATTTACTCCTGTTATCGCGACAAGAGCCTGTATTAATCAGGAACCAAAATTGAAAAAAATTCAATAATGAGGTTAATCGTGAAATTTTGTATCGGTTGAAAAATTTGTAAAAAAAAGAATATTCGCCAGAAGAATTTCTTTGGCAAAAACCACGACACGGAACGAATATCTGATATAAAAATTTTTTCAAAAATTTATAATACGCTTATCCTTCTAATTGCTTTAATTAAGGTAAAAAGTATTAATCGGAAGATTTAATAAATGTATGTAAAAAAATTGGCGAATAAAAACAGTCGCGGAATCGGGTCGCATCTCGGGCATAAATCAAGAGTCCGGGACTTAATTATTTTATGTAATCGTCCATGAGTAAGCCGCATGAGGGAAACGACGCGATTTAATTAAAGTTCCCTGAATGAAGTGAAGATTGTGAAATTCGCGCGGATGAGGTAAACGCTGGTGAGGGAAGGGTCGGGAGGGGAGCGAATCAACCCAACCAATCCGGACCGTACAGATGAGAACTGCAAGAGACTGGAGTCTCTCGTAGATTTTTATCGACGTTCAAACCGGAAGTGAGCGCGAGCGCTTCAGAGCATTAGGCATTGTGCCAACGTTACGAAATCCCGTAGTCGTCGTGCTCGTGCGAAAATAGATTCTTCGAAGGAGACGAGAACGGGAGGAATTGGTGGGTGAAGAAAATCAGGGCAGGTAGAAAAAGTTGAAGTAGGAAGCGTGACTATATCTTATTCGGCTAGTATATGTATACCTATACGTACTTCTAGTACAGAGCCAGAGAAAAACGTGGCGAATTAGGAAAAACTGTTCAGGGACACTGTACAAGCTATTGTTTCGAATCCTCGCGGAATTTAAGTAACGTGCAATTCAAGTTCCGAGTTAAGACGCTGTTACGACTTCAATTTTCAAAATTGCATAAGATCGCTGCTGTATTTCCCGTAGAGTCGAAAGGCGAAATCACACTGTAAAATATAACAAAAAAATACCTGACGCATGTGTCAGTATCTTTTAGTACTTTTGACCTCCTTTTCAAAATATTCAAACTTTTTTGTTTTTTTTTTTCTTTCTTTATTATTGATAATTTTGGTAAAATTCAATTTTGAGTAAATATATTATCCTGCATTTTTTTGATATTTGAATCTACCTAATGCTTGGTTCCGTGCATGGATGCACTTTAAGGAACATGTAACTCAGTCTTGCATTTGGCGCCAGACCTTCCTTTCCAAATGCACAAGTACCTTGTGGCTTGTGGCCCTGGCTTAAGGGTGCGTGTATCTATTGGTGGCTGGGATTCCATTTCATTTCAGGAATATAAAGCGAAAGGAAAGGTAAATATTTTCAGAGGTAGCCACGCTCTACGACACGGCTGGGCGGGTGCACTTTAACGGCATTATTGGGGCCAGCTAGGTAAACAGGAGGCACTCATTCATGAAGGTAGCAACGGCCTCTTCGTAGGTACCTTACCACTGTGGGTAGCAGTTAATCTGGATTGAAAATCCAGCCAGAGATTTTTGGATTGTTTATATAATCGTCTGAGCTGCTGAGAAAAAAATTAAAAAAACAGTAACAAAGATACGACCGTGGACGGTTCAGTTGAAAAGTATAAAATTGATTATAAAAATGCAAATGCGAATAAACGAAAATCTAGGTGATTAAATTTTCTGTAAATTTTTCAAAAATCTTTCATCTCGTTAATTTTTGTGAAATCTACAATTTTAGATTCATCGAACTTGCACTGACTGACAAGGCGTCATTCTCTGTGCAGAAAATGTATCTGATGACATTAAAAAAATTTTTTTTTTAGAATCGATCGTCTGAAAATGTAATTTGGAAAAATAAAAAAATTTTTAACGATGCGAATCTCTTAATAAACAAATTCAAAAATGCACTCACCCAACCAGACAATAAACTGTACAGTGAAGTCATTCCTATAGGGAGGCCCGATTTCCAAATTCATTTCAAGGGCGGAGCGACGTCACACTATAGCTATATACTGTGACAATGGGATTGTCAATCAGCATTTGACCCTCGGCTTTGACGGGAGCAACCCTTTCGGACGCTCCCACCGGATACGTCGACCACGTAGGATGAAAGGGAAGTCTATGCAGGGATCTTTTTGCAAAAGGCTTTTTTTTCGTACCCTTTAATTTTTTGCCCATCCCCCATTTACAAAAGGTTAGTCGGTAATGGTGAATTTTTGAGATTTTTGAAATTTGGATTGTCATGACAAAAAGAATACGTGATCGATTAGTGTATATAGTTTGTACTATAGACAATGAAAATAGTATACTGAACCCTTATGAAATTCTTTGTAAAAATATACAGTCAGGGATAAGAAGTTATTTAATAAAATTTTTCATATTTTTTCTTCGTATTTTTCAGGAAATCAGTCGCTTTCATATTTATACTTCTTCTTTGGTCCATTGCAATAATCAAGGTTCAATATTACTTGAACTCTACCAACTGCGAACATTTTCCTTCTAATTAAAACGCGGAGTTTTATATACTCGAGCTTTATTCATTCTGTTCTATTTATTTTTAGATTTTTTGTACTGTAGGTAAGCAGTGCCGTAGTCGGTATAAATTTCTACTTTATACTCATATATACACATATTTAATTACCACTCTTCTCAACGTTATTTCAAAAAGAAATCGTGTACACACGGTATAACGCAAAAAAAAACGTGCAAAAATATTTGTTATCGTAAAAAACAATAAATATTTATCAAAAACGTAAAATACCAGTGATAATTATCAGGATAAATTATCGATCAAATTTATTTGTTTTTTTTTTCCCCTTTTTTTCACCCCTAACAATCGCCCAGCTTCTATTGTAAAAATGTACACAATTTAAAAATCCACAAAATATAATATCAAAAAAAATTGCTATCAATAATCATCTTAAACTACCCTGACACTGATTCTTTGAAAAAAATCAAACAATTTTCCTTATATCCATTTCTATGATCTTTTTCTCTGAACAAGAAAACGCCCATGCGAACCTTTCTCACCCCTCCCCACCACCACGTGGGACTTATATAGAATAAAGAAATGTTTAGACAACAATGTAAAAGTTATCCATGCGGGAAGCCTGTGTCATTGTCATCCGACCATGTACGTGTGACTAGATTTATTTAGCCTTTTCGTTGAAATTTCCCATTGACAGTTTAAACGTCTTATTCAAGTAGGCTAGAAAAACTGACAGATATACACAGATAGATACCCTATTGAGATAGTAGGTATAGTAATAGCGACGGTGGTATTTTCAAAAAAGGGACCTTTCTTATGGATCAAAAAAAATCTCTAAAGGCATATACACCTAAGTCTGAAAATTTAAAATCGCCAAAGCCGCCATCTTAACAAGAGTCTCACGAGACCTTTATGGAATCCCATTGTCAGGCTAATATCAAGTATCTCGATAGGCTTGAATCGATAATATTTTTCAAAGTTGGATATATTAAAACTTTTTTAATTTCACAACCCCGAAGATTTGGGATCCCCCAAACCAGCAAGAACCATAACTGAAAATGATAATTGAATATTAGTTGTATTATTTTTTGTACTCGTGGTTCATTAGAAATTATTTTATATCAATAAACATAAAGTACAGTAAGGAATAGTAAACTGATAATTTGTTTTTCAAAATTTATTTTTAACAAAATCTATAGTTACAAATTGAACGATAGTTAACTGATTGATAATCTTTTTTTTTTTTTTTTTCAAAAATATATATATCGTATTACGGGATAAGGGGAGCAGAGTAAGGGGAACGATAACGATGTATTAAAGGGAAACGAGTAAAGTCTTGAGCTTAACGACATTTTACACCAGGGAAACCTAAAACTGGTCGTAATCCGTCCAAAAAAGAAAAATGACGATACAAAAGCTTCTTCCCCTCTTTCCATCTTGCCAACTCTTCCGATTTGAAACAAAGCAAGACTGAGGGGTTGGTCTACTTAGGTAAGGGTAGAAATGCGACCGCCTTGGGGTGGCAAATCGAGTAGATAGAAATAAGGGAAATAAAGTAAGGATGGAGGGTAAAAAGATTCATTATGGTTCGTATCGTAAATTAGCAATTTAAAAACAGTCCTAGCTTCCCGGTACACCTGGCTCGAATGTTGTTCCAGTACTGAACACATTACAGCACAAGTACTGCGAATCTACTCTACATTGAAATCTAAGGACTATTCGTGTTAATACATACAAACCCCCTGGTAACAAAACGACCCAAAGTGTCTAGACTCTAATTTAAAAAGTAAAGAATCCCGAACAGCTTTCATTTCCATAAATTTGCACTTTGACATTTTTCCCAAAATACAATATAAATGTATTACTTTCTTTTTCTCAATAATTCAATCAAGAAAAAAAAACATGTAACACGATCGCCAAAAATTTCGTCCTAAAATCCTCACCTAGGGTGGATATCGTGAAAAGAATAATTCCCTATAATCATTTCCATAAATGAATACATGACTTTTCCTCGAGATTTTACTAAAGTACCAAACGAAACCTGAGATTTCACATTCCGATAGGGAAGAGGATTGCTCCAATTACCCAGCATCGACAAACTTCTTCTTATCCAGCTAAAGACCCTTTTCCGGCGAGTGCTGTTCCTTGATTAAAGAGGCTCGTCCTGAGAAAAACTTGTTTACGATACAGCATAGCGTTTCAGGGTAAGAGTTAGCTACGTAGCAAGAGGCAGCTAATGCTAAAGCGCTGCCTTTACGAGGGTGGCGCAAAATTCCTTGTGCCTTGTGCGAATACAGTGCGAACTTGGCGAAATTATTTTACCGTAGGTTGGTATATCTCCGACCGAACCTGCCTCTTATCGGTCTACGAGGATTTCAGTTTAATTTCGCAAAATTTAAATGACAAGTACACAGTTACATATATATACATATACATACACACATAAAAGTTATACCGAAGTATATATATATATAGTATATAGCAGTGCCTATCGTGAAGAAGTTATCGATACAAGATAGTGAATACAGAGGGAGAGAGAGAGAGAGAAGGAGATAAAGTAAATCAGTGACTAAGACGGAGAGTGAAAAGAGTAGAGAAAGGGATGAGAAAGCATGTTCGTACCTTTAAGTCTTATCGGAGGAATCCACGCTGTGCGGAATGAAGACGTCACCAAGTTGCGATAACGTCGCGAGACATGAATCACCTTGAAGTTTTTTGGATTTATCAGAATAAAGTAAGACCGGCTAAATTTTCGTGAAATTTCTACTTTCTCTAGAATATTCAAAAAATAATCTATCAGTTCGAATATATGTGGGTACGGTGAAAGTAACCTAAATGATTAAAAAAACTTTGTTGAATATTAATTTTTTGGGTAGAATTTTGAAAATTTAAATAAATAGATACAGTTGAGATTTTTTGCCGATACCGTACGAGCGATGGGTACCATTGAGGGTGGTTTTTGAAAAGACCTATACAAGACTGTCAAGGGATGTTTGACAATGGCGGGCGTGACCTTCTCTCATATTTAGGGTCCATCGATTCCATTGTCTCGTAACTGTCGCAGGACGTAGGTCATAGGTGTAGGCTTTTCTCCATAGGCAGGGCCGTAGTATCAGCCTTTTAAGTTCAGTCGAGAAGGGTGACGAAGGGTGGGAATGGTTTACCTCAGGACCAAAAGCCACCCTCGTAAAACTGACTACTGCCGCTCGCACTCCTCGACGTGATGAACAATAAATTATTCTCACCTAATTTTACCTCGTCATAAATAATACTCGCTTTCTAGGGGTCATGACCTTATGCAAGCCTATAGACCGTTGGCATTCTTGCTTCCTTATTTCTAGCTAATATTACCCAGTAGCTGTGGCCTATTTCGACTGGGTCACTGAGAAAGTAATTTTTCTTTCGCCAATCCCAACTTACCCATAACCATAAATTATTGGTCACCTTAAGTTTTGGGGATGGTTAAGATTTATGTGGCAAAGATTTAAATGAAAAAAAAAATATATTGTTGAATGTAGAAAAATTTTTTTGAATGATAATTATTATCTTGAAAATTTGGAAATTGCGTTAAAAAAATTAATCAACGAAATTCTCTTGTGTTGTCATTAACGCGTAAACGGCTTAAGCCTCGTTCACAGCAAAGTGCAGTTAACCCAGATTTCGAGCTGCGAAGATTTCGCACGGAAAAGTCAGCAGTTAATGAGGAAACAAATTTGGTCACGCTTTCAGTGAACCTTTGACCCGAAATTCGTACCTCGCACGCTTACGCAAATTTACTCCCCGTCAGAGCGTGAAAATTTTTACGCGTGGACTCAACCCCTGGAGAAAGTAAGCAAAGTGGGTCAAACACTTTTACGCATTATGCGCAAAATTGTAGAGAGTGCGTGAAAAATTCTTACCTACCCTTACCCAAGCTAAACTCTTAATAATTTTTTCTAAGTCGGTTTCTACTTCCCTTCTCGACCTTCCTATATCAGTTTTAGCTCTCTGGGTTTCTGTGCTAAATAGTCGACCGGGTGACCGACATTTTTACTGTCCTTCTGTACGTCAACTGTACAGGGAATAATTTACAGGCGTTCTTATCCCTAAAGTCATTGTTAGTCACAGCATGTCGACGGTATTTGAAAATGAAAATTTCTCCAAGAGAATTTAAGTGTTCTTACCTAGGTTCGATGCATAGTAGTAAGACGAGTGGTTAGGGCACTAAAAAATTTTTTTTTGAAAATTCTCAACAAAGTACTTTCTCCAAAATTTTTGAGAAAGGAGAAAAATTCTCTTTCGGAGCACAGAACGCCTGATGATTGAATTACGAAAATATAGGTATAGGTTGAATGTTGAAAAATTTTGAAAAATTTTTTATTTTCTTCGATGATTCGATAGATCTCATCTTTTTGTACATATTTTATCTATGCCTTGTGTATAATTCGTAAAACTCACTATTCCGGAATTGCATGTGTGTACATACACATATGGACTAAAAAAAGGGCCCACACGATGCTTGGAAATTAACATGAAATTATTTCGTAAACGCTTTCAGACAAGATACCATAAGCACGTGCTGCCATCTGGTTTAATGTTCTCTAGTGACGAAGCTCGGAAATCCAACACCTGCGAGTCGCATTGAACCAATCGCTGCACGCAATGTATACCTGCTGACGAAATAAAACGTTAAACTTTCCTAATGTCCACAAATTTCGGTAAGTTTACGAGCAATAATAGCCGGAAATCTTTCTACAAATTATCAAACGGCGAACGCATGAGAAATTTCCAATGTAAATCAGAAAATTATTCCATTGAGATTTCGTAACATTTAAAGTGCCATAATTTAGTGAATTAATGTATTGAGTTATGAATATATTTCAAAGATTTATCTCGTTAAACATCAAACACGAAATACTTGACGAACAAATGTATCGCGAAGGTGATGAAAAATTTTCCACTTTTATCTTTGAAAATTTATTTTTCATTGCGAAACGCTTCGTTGTGAGTCAAACCGAATGAATTTTGAGATTTACGTAATTTATACCTGTATTTATAATTCACCCTATAGGGCATCGTAAATCTTTTGCCAATTATCAAAACGCCAATTTTACAATCTACCAAAAAGAAGAGGAAAAGCTTCTTCCGTTTCCTTGAATATCCACGAACCTAAGTTACAGCTCAGATCTGATATTTCATTCAAAGAAATCCGGGGATTCCCCGATATATCTGATATTACCTAGAACGAAACGAACCAATCGGGATCAGCCGCTGTTCGTTCTCTTTACATTTTCAGTCGACTATTTTCAGATTAGTTATATGGGAAACTTCATAAATTAAAAAAATTCAGTTACATAATTTTATTAAATTTATCAGAGCCCTAATTATAGTTTGCTATAACTTTTTATCCTTTAAGCTCGTTACGTATTTATAAAAAATTGTTCTATTCGCTCATCGGTCTTTTTTTTTTTGAAAATCCTAAACTTCCACATTTCAAAAATCCCAGATTTCTATGGGAATTTAATGATCCAGGATCATCCAGGAGGATTTAGACATCAGGATTCACCTGTTCTCCATAATCGATAGTTCCTGGAATCGTATCGCATCCCGTACTGTTCTGGTAGTATTTCAGATCTTATCTATTCGACTCCGAATAGAATAGACGCTTGCCCCATAAACGGCAATACTACTTATCCAGCATTTCTCATTCGAAAATCAACATCAATCCTTATATGCCAGAGTAACGATATAAATTCAAGCAAAAAAAAAACCAAATAACAAAAACAACATAAACCACATTGAAAAAGTTCCAAAAACACCAAAAAACCGAACATAAATTTCAAAAATCATCAACTGCCTAAAATCCACAAGTATTGTCACCAATTAACCCAAGTCACAACATCCTGAAAGTACAATCAAAAATTCCATATATAAATTATAATTAAAAATAAAATTTTACCATTAAAAACCAAAATAATTCTCTCTAATTAAACTCCACCCGAGCCATCAGTAGCAATTCTACCTAAATCAACTAAACAAATACGTTCAACAAGTGCAACCCAAAAAACTTCACCCCCTCGATTTCCAAATGAATTTCCAAAACCAATTAATTCCAAACTCACAGCAAAGTATCAACATCCAAATTCTAAAAGCAATAACAAATACGTGCTTCGTTATTCTCTGAACACGTGTTAAACCTAAACCCAAATATCTGTGTCCAAACGTTAAAACGTATATAAGGAAATGTCAAATTCTATCCCTACCCCGATACTCTAATCCCACGTGATACTCTCAACCCCTATCTTTAGAACAGAAGCAGTGCCAGTACATTTGGTCTAATGACATTTGGATTCTAATATAGTGTGACAGTCCTAGGACTACGAACTATGGCCGTAATGCTCGGAGCGGCTTCGGAGTTTCCAGGAATGTGTGAGGCTGCGACAAAGACGTCTATGGGGTCCAGTTATCTGTCTATGCTGATGGGTATCTGTACCAATCTGAGAGAACGGCTACCGCAGTGTCAGAATCATCTCCAAAAAGCTGTTTCACCTGCTCGTGCCACTTGTCTTTCTCTTTATTTTTTTTTTTAATTCTCTTCATTCATTCCACTGGAGTTCCATAGAACGCGAATGGTAATTCCATGGTACCATAGGATTATCTTCTTTTTTTTTTTAATGACTTCTTTATTCTGACAATCGACTTGTTTTTTTTTTTAATTACCACATTGCTATTGACTATTGGTAAAACTACTATACCTGGGTACACGGGTAACCGCTGGAACATGTTGATTAAAACCAAGCTTGAAAGTTCTAAGTTAATTAACAAAGAAAGTGTAATTGTCAAACGGTTCCGCCTGTCTAATAATTATGGAAATTCATGATAAGAGTCTATGGGGTTATACGTGTGTGGTAATAGCAGATACAGGTTTTCACGCTTACACGTCTCAGGTTGATCATTGAATATTTTTTGGTTGGTAATAATGATATTGTCCGATGAATTAATTTTGACAATTTTTCATAATACAGAAAAAAAATCATTTTTAATGAATTCCTGGCTAGTCAATATTTTTTTATAATAAATTATCAACCCTGTATATTGATATTGGTTGAAAAATCCAAGGGGATACTTGGATCGTTTTATTTAATAAATTCCAACGGGTGACCCAGATATGGCAATGGATCTTGAAGCTTTTCTTTAATAAATTCCACAGGGTGTCCTAGTTGTTTAGTTGCGACCTTTATAGAATTCCATAAGGTTCAACTGCACCGTCCATGTTTTTTTTCTACCCATAAACAGACTAATTTTTTTTTGTAGCTCCACGCGCAATATTATTTAATGAAAGCGTCCATTTCACGTTGATTAAATTATCAAGTTACAATGGACCAACAAAAATTCTCCATCCGTAATTTTCATCTCGACGCAGTCGGTAACGTAGAAATATAACCGTGTATACGAAGCTCTATCTTTTTTAGAGAATCATTCCACGTAAAAGACCCATTTTATAGGTTAAGATACTTTACGTCCAGCACATTCCAGAAATACCATCCTCGATTGCCAGTCTAACAATATTGCGTTGCGTGCAGCAGCCATTTTCTAAAAGGAAATACCTTACGATTTTTTTTTTGAAAAACTCATCCACGCTGCTTACAGAACTCCATTACCACTTAAGTAGCTGGAAGCAGGTGTCATCCGGTTCCCATTTAAAATAGGAGGAGTTTCGTATTTATTACAGGGGCAATAAATATCACTCGGTAATTATCAACGTTCCAAATTGTACCTGTAATCTAGATACGAATTAATTACGATAATAAACCGAACACACTGTATTAATAATATATACACCGCAACTGCGGGCTCAGTTATCTCATCAAAGTGATCCCCAACGAATCGCCATGACGTTTATTCACTATTATCAGAAAGTCCCTACATTTAAAATCCCACGTTAATAGCAGGTAGACAAGATGAAAAACAAATTCATATATCCCTTCTTTTATTTTATTCCAAAAATTTCACGAGGATCTAAGCCGGCTCTTTATATCTATATAGAACTAAACGTTGATTAGTTACTAAATTAAAAGTCAGACCCTCATCAAGTTGCGATATTCCCAAAAGTCAAACCAACCCACGACCACGTGACCCTAGCGTCGACCAACGGCCACTATATATAAACATATATAATAAATATATATATACATAAAGAGTAATGTATTATCAAAGAAAATATTAGACCAGTACAAACTAAATGTTGCAACAATAAAGAATATTTCTCTTGAGGGATGCTGATCACGTGACAAGTCTCAGAGTGGCGTCCAGGTCCTTCTCAATTAATGTTTTTATCTTGACTCGTGGTGCACCTCTCAAACGACTCACTAATTAGTTCCTCAGGGGGTTCCCACCACCCCAAAACAACCTCAGACCGTCCGACTAACCAATCATCAGATTCGACTCGTACCGACTCTAATGCGCATGCGCCAACTTGGCAAAGTATGCAAATGCACGCCGGAACGTTTTCAGCCTCTATAGCTATACCTGTAGTTCTACGCTGTTTAATCAGAGCATATTCATAAAATATTCCCGAGTAAAACCGACTCCCTGATTGCACTTTAACAGCTCCGCGGGAACGTTTAACTTGACTCTTTCTTGGTGCTTTTTCAATTTATAAAACACAACAGTATATTTGTGTCGTTTACTTATTATAGATATATATATATACATAATTATATGTTAAAAGATATGGTCTACCGTTTGGTATTTATTGTGCAATATATCTAGCATATTATATTATAAACACTAATATTAACTAGAGACGTATAATAATAAATTTGTATCTGAATAATACAGTGAATTATTACTGCATGCAGAGTTTGTATCGTAAAATATTAAAATTATTAAATTTCAATGATAAGATACGATTTTGAGATACGATAATTTTTAACGGTGTATGACATTTTTTATTCGATATGTATAGGGTGACTAATAATTTTTGTTGATTTCGAAAAATATTATATTACCACCTAGAGATATCGTAATGACCGAAACGCAGCGAGAAACTAATCTCGAATATCACGTCGAGACGTCGGGCGTCGCTTTACCAGCGTACACAGTAGATATAATAGTCACAGACGCCTGAGTGAATCCGTTAGGTTAAGTTCATAAAGTCAGACGTAAGAAGTGCTCAGGTATCCTGAAACGCTTTGTCTGGACGTCGCGACGCTCGGAAACTCACACGACAAGGTCGAGAGTCTGTTTTTGACGTGTCAATGAGAAACGTACGTAAGAGCTAAAGGCTGTTAACGAAATGGATATTTGATTTTGAAAAAAAATTAGTGCAATTAGGCGAGCATATATTTTATTAGTATAAAAAAATAGCGTGTTAAAAATGGTGAATTTAATAAATATATTAACTTTGATTAGTTAAAAATAAATATATCACCCCAAGTACCGGGTGGGAAATAAAAATTGTTGAGGTTCATCGGAGAGCGAACGAGCCTTGATAAAATTGAAATGATAAAATTGTATATGCCCATATAGATACACTTAGGTCGCATTTCCATGTCGTGTGCGACGGTCGTCGCTCCTGTGTTGAATGCTCGACTCGAATGGATGCCGACATTATCGAGATCGCTCGGAAGCCTCGAGTTTAACGAAATCCAAGCGACAGCCATTTACTCGCGTCGCGTTACGTTGGAAGAGCGCCTTAACTCGGTACGCGAATCCTTTTAGCTGTCGCGCGAAACGTCAGCTCGAGCTAACGCTCGCCTTAATGCAAAACCCAGCGCATTGTACTACACGTATATCATGGACGTGAAGTGTCGCTCGACGATTCCGTAACACGCAATTGCGATAACCTACACGTTAGATCTAACGTTGGATCTGCTGCTGCGTATCTAGCCTATAGAAGGCGGTGCTACTTACAGCAGTACCAAGATGGGTATACTCAAGAGATAAGGTCGACCGAGGGAATTGAAAATGGAAACAGAATTTTCCAGTATTAGATTCAAAAGTTGAACGTTAAAAAGTTTCGTTCGATAACAGAAACTGCAGCGTCTATCACCCTTGGGAAATAATTTCTTATCAATTTTCTTTATTTTTTTCCCATCTAGATATTTCATTTTTCCGACACAACAAAGACGTAGACTTAATTAACATTGAACAGTAACTATTTTTATTATTTTTTTTTTTCGAAATTATTATTACGATAAGACGTCCCGAATGGCTCACGAATTTGACTATGGTCCAGAGTCGCATCTTATCTAACAGAGTGAAATAACAGGTATGTGCAAGGATTAAACGTCCAGCACAGATCCGGTAGCTCTTGTGGGAGCCCTTAGCTCTTATGGAAAATTCACGATTTCCCTGGACTTGGGTCTCTCGACCAATCGGCGTTGCCGATTATCCTCGAGTCTTGCCCGAAGGGCCCACTTGGACCGGTAGCACCAGAACACGTTGGCTGAGCAGCCTGCGTTCTCGCCACCATTATCCCTGCCCTCAGGGGTCCCGCTCCAAATTGCAGGATTACTTCGGTGAAACCTGATTGCTGGATATAATTGTTTATTCATCGCAGCAAGCGAAAGCGAGCCTCTCATCACCCGCAGCGAGCTGCAAGATGGATTAACTTCTGGAACCACGCTTGGCTTATTACAAAGCGTGCACTTTGCTGATCCTGGCAGTATTTTTGAATTTTCAAAATTTTTCTAAATTCAGGCACAGCCACTATTCCTGCCTCGGAAGTATCAAATTGAATGTCCATTTTTTCAAAATTATTTTTTTATCGCCCACTAGCTACTACACGAGCGTACATTTTTTTCTCAACGTACCAACATTGCCTTTCATTTCGAACCTTTTTTTCGAACTACCCCTACGCGGATCCGTTACGAATTTTTGTTCGGGCAAAATAAAATTTTACTCTCCTTACCCGTAAAATATTGCTTCCACTGAGTTATAATTCATGCGTTCGCATTACGAGTTTCTTTTTATTTTCCCGTTAGCCAAGACGCAAGACAAACAGGGTAGATGGCGAAGCCTTCGGGCGAGCATCAATCCCTGGCAAAAATAACCCTTCGTTATATCTGCCAGATGGGAATTAACCGACTTCTCCAAACCTACGTGAAGGTAGCTCTCGTTAATATTACAACGTATCTACAAGGTGTCCAAAATATTTACAAAGTCTATTTACAAGAAAGAAAAGTCAATCCACATGTATATCTTGTCAAAACAGAAGTAGGTCATATATAAAAAAATATCAAGAAACAGATACAGAGCCAAATGGTACGTAACAACCTCATCAGACGTATTAACGTACCAAGGTGCAAAATTAGGAAGCACCCTTATCAGTAAGACTCACAGTTAAAAGGGGGTGCGTCATCTCGCGGGAGTCTTAGGGTTATTCGAACCATCCAAGAACACCCTTAATCCTCTTGGTCTACCCAGCTTCCATCCCCCATGCGAGTATCTCCCGTTAATATTGGCGTCAGGGAGTTTAGATTAGAAATTCATTCGGTTGAACGGAGTCGCAGTCACATCGAGGGAATTCCACTAAGAATAGCAAATTACGGTAGCGTTGACTGGACCGCGGTTCAAGCCACAATGGCTAATTAAAGAGCATAGCTAAGCAAGTTCCAAGGGTAGTTTTGGCAGAGGGTTACTTCGAAAGACACTTGGGATGTGGAGGGCTTGTGTTATAGATGGCAGAGCTAGCACGGCTGCTCAGAGTGATGCCAGTAGGTACCTACACCACTAGGGCTGTTACTAAGGGTAGGTCTTAGGGGTGTGGATGACGTTTGGTCTCTGGTACTTATATTCGCTATCTGGAGTACTATTGCTTTCTCTCTTTGAAAATATATATATGTATATACTCTCTCTCTGGCTTCGTCTTCTGGTACGGAATGAAACGCCGCATGAAAGCCCCACATCGAATTCCGTCAGGGCGCAACTATCTTACCCCATGGTTGACACAAAAGCAAACTAACGTTTCCACTAATTGCTCGCTTCTAATTAGCCAGCAATTTGGTATTTCGCCGAGCGTGAAACAAGGGATCAGGGCCAGTCAGGCCCCCCTTTGAATCGCAGTACGTATCGATTCACGGGCATCAGCCAGAAACTGTGAATTGGTTCTATTTGAATTTATCATGTTTAAATCTATGTGTATTCTATGCTGATCATGATCATCCAGGCCAAGCAGATAGGATCCGATTTGCGGAGGATGAATCGGGGATGAAAATTTTGAAAAAAATTTTGGAAAAATATATGGTACTACTTATCAAAATTTTTTTCTCTATTCAAATTTTTGGTTGTCCTATGATTCTGATTTTGAGCAATCGTACGTGAGCTGCGTCATTGATGGTTTTGCGAAATATTATTCTGGGACTGCCAATAAGTCATTTCCGGGTGCAGCCAGGTCGTGCACGTTCCGCTCGTGCCAGGTCGAAAGTAATGGAACTTTTACTGGAACGTCTCGGAGTTATTTCGTTCAATTCATTATATCGCGTAGCTCAACGAGAGCTACGATAAGATTAGATGTCTCTCGCAAGCTAATAGACTGTCGTCTCGTCGGTAAGGGAGTTTCCTGTCTTATCGTAGACGATGCCAAGAGTCAACGTCGTCTCCATCAGCCCGGTCCCTTGTATCTGATCGTTCCCAACACTTCGAGCACACGGGGACCCGTAAATCGTGCACAGTGACGTAATCATATTCGCGGCATTAGCACGACACGCGCTTTTGGCACTTACGGGAAAGAGCGTCGCGACGCCCTACTTTCTGAAATCCGGCGTTAACCATTGTGGCCAGAGATACGTATTTTAACCCCGGGGATTTTCGTGGGAAATGCATATACTCCCTTTGCCAATATATATGTATACATATACATATATGACCATAAAGGCGAATCCACAGCACACGTATCACGTGCTCTCTTTGCCACGAAATATTCTGATTAAAATAATTATTTTCTTACCTACACGTACGCTCGGTTGAAAAAAATTCGTACCGTGCGTGTACTTGTTATTTTATCATGCGAGCATATAAACTTGTTTCAAAGGTGAACAAGGCAATTCGTCAGACGTGTCTCTAATATGTGCCAATGACGTAGACACTGTTTTTTGGAATTTCTAGGAAACAATGATTTTGTGACGTAAAACTTCAGACTGGACAAGAATAGAAATATGTCACAGTTATATATGTATAGTTGAATATCCGGTCAGTGATACTTTTCATGCGTAATCCTCGTGATACGTAAACTGGGTAAAGAGTGGAATTTAAAAAATGTTAAATTCTGGAGACTTTTCAAAAAAACTAACGTTCCTGGTAATACGAGTCTAACGTGCCATGCCGACTGTAATAAACGGGTCTGATGAATTTTTTCTTTTCCTTTTTTTTTTTTATTCAGTTTTACCCTCTTCCGTTTTTCACATCCTTAATTTCTACGCTCCTTTTTAAATTTCCCGCTTTTACCCAAAGCTTCGTCTCTCTCGCTCTCTAGCTCTTAGCGTCACCATCAGCAATGAAATTGTCTTTTCGCCCTGGTAGCATCCCTTTAGTAGACGCCTGACGTAACGTCATAACGCTACGGCAACGTTAATAGAAGCAGCGCAGCGCTTTGACTCAAAGCTACAGGAAACAGGCCGAAAAATAAAATTTTGTAAAAACACGTAATTCGTTAACTTACAGTAACCTGCAAAATCCTTTTTCGCGTGGACGCGAGACGAGCCAGCAGTACAGCAAGGCACATTTAGCGAAGAGCAAAATTCTCGGAGTAAAAAAAAAGGAATTGAATCAACCCGAAAATTCAATTAAGATAATATTTTTACCGAGATCCATAACGTAACAACCACCCTTGATATACCCGGTGAAAAGAATATTTCAATTAAAGAAAACGCCCATTCATGATTCATATGCATAAAGGCCGAGTCAAAGGATCGAATGAAAGAGTTAATAATTTAGACAAATATCCCAGTACGGGTGACCGTACATAAATTCTCGAATAAATGATGAACACGAGGCACCCCGTGAAATACGCGAAAGCACCCATAAACGTGGCTATAGTTATAGCGTACAAGGTATATAGCATTTCAGTCTAAAAAGGAAGGGGAATCCCCGACTGATAGGGTCATGTTGTCATATATATGTATATATATAAATATATATATATATATATATATTGGTATAGCTATATAAACTCTTATGGGTATACAATCTATATACAGGTATATATATATATATATATATATTCACAGACGTATAAATACGATGCATAGAGCAGTACCAGACTATAGATGATATCTGTTGGACACTACCTACCCCATGGGGGTGACTCGCACGGCCCTGAGAGCACAAACTACCCATATCTATACGGCACTGTGCTCGTATATGCCAACAAACCCGCGAACCCCATTGTATTACTTATCTGAGTACTTTGTCACACGCGCACTTTTTTTCTTTTTTTTTTCGACTATACATCCATGGGGCTAACCTCCGGGTTTGTTACGGGGTTAAGCTGCCGATTTTATTCGGAGATTAAGTGCATTACCAGTCGTGACTCTCTCGGTCGGTGGTCGGCTTAAAAAACAGAAAAGAATATCTAAATGATCTTCACCCTCTTTCATCCCCCTCTTACTGTCTCTGCTATCCCGCGCACGCCCTTTCATCTATTACCCCACCTACCTACCCCCTATCTCTATGTACTCTAGAGAACTTTTCTCTCCTCGAGATCATCCCCCATTGCGAGTCGTCTCACCCCAAAGCACCATAGCTATACGCCCTTCGAACATTTTCCAACCCCTATGGGAAAACAAGAATTTTCGATAAGCAGATGGCCGACTCACCCTTTAATAGCTGAAGCTCTTAACGAGCCAATGGGAGCGTAGAAACTTTTTTTTTTTTTTTGAGAATTTTTGTATAATATTATAGACCCTTGACTTTTTGGTATTTTACAATATTTTTGGTAGTTTTTGAAATCGATGTTAAAACGTAACAAGGTTGGTTGTGTGAGCGAGCTGTTTAAATTTTTGAAAAATTTGATATACAAAAAAAATTAATATTGATACGAGCACTAAGGAGACTTCCTTACTCCTGCGTCACGATACGTTCGGTCGCGTAAGAATATTTTTTAGGCTCGTGAGAAACTGTCAGAAAAAATAATAAATTGCCTGAAATTTGCGGAAGCATTAGGTTGATAAGTCGAATGAAAATGTGAAACTGCGACAGGCGTACGTAAAAGGAATCTAGATGAAAGGTCGCAGGTGACACGGAAGCAATCTAATACACAGTTTCTACGAGTTTTATGGGCAGGGCCGTACGCGAGAGGGGGTTGTCGCATGATATATTCAACAATAGCACCGCTGGCGGACCCTTCGAACTTTTCCAAATTCGGGATAACTTAGTTCATGTTCCACTAGAGTAGATCCCGTGGAGACGAACACGAGAAAGAATTGTCTCCGCTTCTCCGTAAGCTCGTCCACTGTTACCCAATTTGTCATATATACCTGGTCAAGCTGCTAAATAATATTGTGCTCCGTTATTTCCAAAAATAAAAAAAAGACTAATTGCACAATGCAAAAATATATTAAAAAAAAAACGTTATTATACGGTAATAATATATACGTAATAATTATAATAATTATAATTTTGAAAAATTCAATGTTTAACTTTTACACGGTAGTTTTCCCATGCAATTCATTATACCTCCTTATCTATCCTATCTCAAAGATAACCAGATGACGCTTCGTCACTCGTTCCCCTAAGAGACAAGATAAGTTACACGCTCCTGCCTCTCCAGATGCAGAGATCCAGAGATGCAGAGATGGCACTCGGCGTTGCATTGTACTCTTATCTCGAGTATTTTTATTTGCTTAGTTTGCTGGCTGGCTGACTTTCTTTCTTTCCTTCCTTCCATCCATTCTTAAATCCATCCTTCTCCCACCCTATTCGCAGTTGGACCCGGTTGCAATTCCCATTTCAGCCGCGACGCTACCACCGAGAGCGAAGAAGTCTGGGTAGAAACGTGGGTCAACTCCCAGATCCCATCCCGAGTCTCTTCTCGGAAATCCCATAAGCCTATGAGGATGGCCGTGACACGGTACTTTTTCATCTTCCTACTTTGCATACGACCAAGCGAGATTCGCGGATTCCGAATGGAAGGCAGGACGTGGATTTCGTCGCTGGTACCAGGAAGCAGAAATTCATCCAGATTAGGTTCCCAATGCGAAAATCGAACCAGCAATTATACATCTCCGAAGAGGCCTGATAAGAATAAAATTAATTTAAAATAAGTACAAAAAAAAATCTCTCAAATTTACCTGAAACACCCGATAAATCAAGCAAAGCCATTTAAACAATAGCCAATTGCCAATTCCAGCATAGCTCCCAGCTTAAGGGTGCTAAATGACATTGGTACCCAACGTTAAGACTTTAGATTTGCATACTCATTAACGTCTACCACTGTACCGGGTAGGTCTGAATTTACAAGACGCTCAGGAAGCAAAGTGCAGCTGCACCTGCAGGTCCCTCCTGCTCGGGTTAACCGTGACGCAACGACAGACACGTGTAGAGCGAGAGACGAACTGAGTAAAATGAAAATAAATCCAGGGAGAGAGCAAAAGCCAAGAATTCAAGGAAGCCAAAGTCCCAGACGGAGGTTAGGTACGGCAATGCATCTAACCAGCAAAGAAGCAAGGTATATCAAGGTAACCAGGTAATCCAGCTCCGAGGCTTTGCAAGTAAGCAAGTAAGCGAGGCAGCCGCGGCGAGCAAAGCCAACAAGCCAAGGAGGCAGCCAGGCAGTCAAGATAAGTGGACAATGGCGGGGAAGCCTGAGCTACGTAGATGATAAGATCGGGCCGGTCATTACGAACGTGTCTCGCAGCGGGGGACATTGCCTGGACATGACGGGATTCGACTCTCATTCCGGGAGCATCCTTTTCTTCCTAACCACTGCGCCAGGAAACGAATCTGGATAGGTACGACGTCAGCCATCTTGGATACCCGTAGCCCCCTGAGGAATGAAGTAGAAAAATCATTGGTACCGATCACTATGAGAAATGACTATTTCGATGACACTTGACAGGCAATAAAAAAATTTTTTTCGACTCTCTAAAAAATATGTCAATTCTAATCACGATGCTTTGTGCTTTCACGGAACAAATTTTAAACTCACGTTTATTCGGTGAAATATTTCGATTTTTACCCTACGATTTTGTCCTCTTCGAGCTTTGACGTTCCCACGTGGCCCTGGGAGGAACCAGCTTTGGTCTCTCTGTGTCACTTGGATGAACTACGTTAGCGCCCAGGGAATCCTCTTTGACAATCGAATTCCATTAGCAACGGGCATTATCTTAAGTATTGCTAGGAAACAGGATTACGCTAGAGGCAGACGGAACGGAATTCAGTTCGGCTTTGCCTGACCGTCTTCTCGTCAGGATCATTGTCTACTCTCTAGGATAAGAGACGCACGATAGATACGTATATTCAATTCTATAGTTCACAATTCTCTTTTCCAACTTGGGCATTAAAAATAACTTAATCTTATCAATTATTGACAGCTAGGGAAAAGAGGGATTGGCATTAGAGTCATAGATAAGGATTCTCATAAAGAACGAAGGAGACAGTGTTTACTGATTAAAACAAAAAATAATTTTACTAAATTCACCTCTGTTAATTATTTCATTCAAATCTTTTCTTTCGTCTTATCAATAGGATTGATTAGATTTGGTCAGTGATAAGGGAATAGATTAGCTATAAGGGTCCTGGTCTCAATTTATTGTATCGTGTATTTTTGTACTGTAGGTATTGTGTATATATGGGCTAAGCATGTGTATATACATATATATTTATGGGATATATATATATATCCCCCATATATAAATGATCTGTCTAAGAGATTCCTTCTGTAGGACTCCACGTTCTCTTTTGTCCTTTCTTCTGATGGGAAGGATCCCGAAGGATGCCAGGAACCACCCCCATTAATCTAGGTTGCTGGGTTCCTGGGGGTGTTTTCTGCTGCTAGTGGAAAAGGACGCTTCTTATTACGTTGTGATTCTCACGTCAAACGCCAGTACCATTGATTGATTGGATAGCCCATAGATTCGTATCGGTAGCGTCGTGAGTCTCCGATGTACGTATAAGCATCCAGCTACGAGAGTCCTTTGGGATTATTGGATTTTCTAGTTTTTCGAAGAAAAAAATTTTTTTTACTGATATGATTGATAAGCTGTATCACTCCTTGTGGGACTCGAAGACTCTTCTTGATATCTGATTAAAATATCGTACCAGTTGTCATGAGCTCCAATGCTTGTTTGATGATCCGTTCTGTTTACTCATGTGCATAAAAAATATTTGTTATTTTCAAAATTATTTACGAAGATAACAAAAGTTACGTTTTTCTAAATTATCTTTATCGGTCCATTCGCAAAATGACCCAATGATTTATCGAACGGGACACAGGGTGGGTAATCCGTCGTTCTGAGTGAGGAAAATAAAAAATAAACAAAAAGGTAACAGGCTCTCGTAGAAACGCAATTTCCTGAATGGATGTAAAGAAAGGAAAAGGAAACAGAAGAAAAAAAATTCAAAAATAATCTCACTCGAGACATTTCGATTTTCGACGTATATCAGAGATGAGATATATGGTGAACGTCTCGAATAGTATCTCGACTAAGGACCCAACGGTAAGAGAGAAGAAGAGGAAAATAAATGTTAAAGAAACAAGAAGAGGAAGATACGTCACTTCCGTTCGACTCGATGAGGGACAAATAGAAAATTGGATGAATGGTTCACATTGTGCGAAAAATGCTACCCATTGTATAGTAACTATAGCATTTGATATTTCTTAAGGTTATTATTCGGAATCCTCCTAGAATCCTGATATATTTTTAAGGGCAGTTCCTCTCCCCCCCCCCCCCCTTCCTTCTGACTCCCATTTCGCTTTTCCTTCGTAGCAAAGGGTATATATATATATACCCAGACTGGTCGCTACCTACCTTAATCCGTGAGAGAACTGGAATTAAGGCTGGGATTAAAAAAAAAAAGGCGACGGAATACCTCCTAACCCACCCGGTATATCAGCGTAACGCAGGACAAATTGAAAATGTCCCATGAAAAATGCATTCCGCCCGTTAATGTCGGCATTTAATTCTTTTGTCTTTTTACCAAGTCATTGTCCCATTGGGGCGCGTTTCTATGCGCTCGATTTCGAATCGGCAACGCTTCGTGAGTGTTCGGGTCAGTTCGGTTCAGTCATTGATACAGTTTAACGAGTGAAAGAAAAAATTTTTTTCTTTTACCCTACGAAAGGGGGACGAATTGAAATTGGACCTTTCATTGACTGTGGGATAATTTTGTATCGAGACAGTTCGACATATATATATATATATATATATGGTGTTTTGTAAAGTTCGAAATTTCCTGACAAATTTTTGTAAAAAAAAACGTGACAGGTGAAGTTTTGCCCTTAATTTTTGGAGATTGTTAGAGGTTAATTTTGGAAAAAAAATATTCAAAAATTTTTATGTAATCGTAAAAAACAAGTCTGGGTCCCGGGTCCTTTGTCTTGGCAAGGAACACCCAGGTGGTTCCAAGACGTTTATCTAGATCGAAAAATTAGGGGTTTGTTTTTACGGGAGGCACGCACTCCTTATAATCCCATAGCTTGCATCCGTAATCTTCAATAGGACGTGGGTTTACCGTGCAGTTGGAATTTATTTCGGATCTTCTGACTACGAGCGAGCGGAGGGTCTTGTCTCGGGAGATTAGGACGCAGAGACGATGAGATCCGAAGGAAACGGAAAAGCTTTTCCTTAATTGACTCGAGTAGAAAATCCGTTAAGGGATGCTCGTACCAGTGTGAAGAGATACAAGACTCGTTAGAGCGATTTAAGAAAAAAAAAAAAAATTGATAACAAATTTTAGCAAAATTACAAAATCTTAAGCACATTTACACAAATTGATATCATTATACAAAAGCATTACCGAAACGACGATAACGATACGAAAATTCTATTTAACAAATTTTTTTCTAAATCCAGGTAAAAATGCAGACCGATACTAATAGGTACGGCCAAAATCATCTGTAGCTCGAACTACCCATTAAGTACCAATCACCCTCATTGACTTTGCATATCCAAAACGTTTATAAAAATTATTGGTCAGTTTTGAAAAATCAAAAAAAAATCCACCAATTTCACGAATATGCCTGCTTATTAAGAAATTCCAAAATCACCGTCTTAAAGGGTTCCATCATATTTGTCCACTGTATATAGACCATTCCTATCGTTGGTTTCTCACATAACCTAAAACCAGGCCTACCACTACGGATACGTTCTCCGACCTAATCACTTAACTGAAAAAAAAAACCTATATCCTCCTCCAGACAAAATCTTCTCGCTTTAAACGAAAAGGTTCTAAACACCAAAGAGCGGCTGGTATCAATTTGCAAATTCCAGGATTCGTTCCTCCAAAGAGGAAAACGAAAGAAAGAAAAAAAAACAGTAAAGGGCTCGTTCCCACAGGCATACATATAGTAACACATTTCAAAGTATCGCCAAGGAAGCTGGATAGAAACTGACCAATCAGGTTTGAGCTATGCTACAGGGCCAACGTGTAAGGGATCAGCCGGGTCTCTCTGCACCCACCTGCTAATTTCTTCAGCTATTAGCCGCAACTCTGAATATAAATCGAGCCATTACGCATCGTGATCTTTTAGCCGTAGGCTGTCCTCTCGTTTGGCCACGCGATGCATGGGTAGACGCTTCCTTTACCTTCCTTCTTTTAATAGTAAGTCTTTAGTAGTTCCTATACCTATATACATACATATATATACATATACACACACCCTGACACTGCAATACTATAGTTACAAGCATAATTGATCTCAACCTATAATACAATATTATATTATATATATTTCTTACACATAATATATACATATATACAAGCTACCAACTATAATAAAATTAATAAATATAGATACAAGTACGTCGACTCGCCAGTCTCTCTCTCTTTTTTTCTTTCTTAACGCGTAACCATTTTTCACTGAGCAAACCTCACTAGGCTCCAGTTCGATCGATCAAAAACAAAGAACTGCCACTCGTAGTGGTAGGTGGTCCAACTGTCGGTACAGTTTGAGGAAGTCAATACGTCACTTTGATCGTTATAGATATACTACATGAATATTTATAACGTTCACTATTGATCGAAGGAATTACAATATATTATATAATTCCAATAACCATTTTGTTCGACGCTCATGCGTTTCGTTGGATAACATCGAATTCGTCGTATAGTACGTGTTCACGTTGAAGAGAATGTTTGAGCAGCTGGTTCACGATTGGCGGATACAGCTCGTGAATATTCGTGTCGGACGTAATGAATGATCGCGTGCGTAAAGCTTGAAAAGTGGGTGAGTCGTCCAGACTTCTTTCACTGACAATTGGCCAGACGGCAAATGTCGTAGCTTCGGGCTGATCCGCATTATGAAGCTCCGCGTCATTCAGCGATATGCCAAGGCGTGTCCGACGAATGGCTTTTACACAGCAATTTAACAAAATCATTTGGAACTGCCTTCTTCACGCCATCGCCGAGTCGAGTGTATCTGCTGTCAATTTTATTAATTGCTCACGAACGATATTTATCCTGAAAATTAAATTTGGTGTTATCAAAAATAATATATATATCGTTACAGCCGATTATGGTTGCGACAACGAGATATTCGTAAAGTGAATATAATAAAATGAAAGAAAAAAATTAACTACAGAATGAAATTTAGAAAAAAATGACAGCTGTCAAGTGTAAGATGACAGAGGTCAAAAAATAGGAATTTAATCGATTCGTGAAAAAATTCTATTTCTTTCGTATCAAACTTATCTCAATAGTGACACAGTGGTACCAAAGCTTGAGAAAAAAATTCAACAATGGAATTACGTCAATTTGTTTTATCAGTATCAAGAAATATTTCTGACGTTAATTTATACGAAATTTGAATGCTCGTCAGAAGTGCTCGGGAACAAAGAAATAGAATCGAAATAAAATAAATGCAAGGCCGCCACCGTATTAAAGCGAAAATAGCAGCCGTGAAATGGAAGCCACTAGCCGAAGGGCAGATTGCGATTATCGCTATGGACTCGTGCGTTCGGATTCGAATTCTGGCATGCAAGATACCGGGGACTGTACGGGGCCAGCAATTGGGCCTCAGGCCCCATCGAGATTAACGGCGAGGAAGCCTTGACTAGGGTCCTCGCGTGTCTTTGATTGGTAGCTTACGCCGCCGTAACCATTTCGTTTCATTTCGTTCCTCTATATGTACTCATACATGGACCATGTTATGTACTCATATGCGTATATATATATACATACTATGCATAATGATATAGATATATATACATATATATATCCTCTTCTGATACCGATACCGTTTTAGTAGATACTACTCTGGCATTTCCTCTTCTTTATTATTATTTCCCCACCTCACCCCACTCCACCGCCCTCCTACCATCATGCTGTTTGAAAGTATCGAACCTTTTTTTTTTTTGTATACCATACCTACCCGTTATTAGATAAACGTAATAAACTCGGAAAAAGTAATAAGTTGCTTTCAATGTCTCTGGGCGGCTATAAGTGACTCTTTTCCGATACGGAAGTGTCAATAATATTTATCCAGTACGAATCATTAAGAAATATACTAACGATAATATTTGTGAGATAGAAATTATTTAAAAATACATAGTATCGATAATATATATATATATTTTTTATATGCTATTATTATTAAAAAGCACAGTGACCAGTAAATATTTACAAAGATTAGGGACATTAAAAAATATAATCGCCCAGAATATTCCGTAAAATTGTGTAACCGACCGAAAAAAGTGGTTTACCTAAAATTCATAAAAAATAAATAAATGAGGATTCGAGCATAAAACACCGAAGCTTTTGACAGATGACTAGGGTATCGTTATCAAATCATCTAGTGAAAAATTTGACAATGGACTTGTTATCGCAAGGGAGTAATAAAGGACGAGAGTGAAGAAAAGAGAAAAAAAAAAGTAATAATCGCAGCGAGTAACTCGAAGGGCAAAATGGAACAAGGAAAATGGCAGGAATAGTTGGGTTCGAGTAAACCTCAAGAAAGTGCAAGGGAACTTAGGGGGTGCGTCTCGAGTTATTTCTGACTGGAAGTTTGATCCAATAGGATAAAAGATTAAGGTTTGCTCTATGTGCACGTTATCATTGACGGCGGTCAGAGTAGTGATAAGATGCCAGAGGGTTGGATAGATGTTTGTTCTTGTTCTTTCATATAAGAATACAAGGCAAGCACGGTGGTTAGCAAAAGTTACAATAAAGCCTCCTGGCGATTCTTGATAAGCGTGTGCAGTTCACGGGGTCACCCCATCCTGGGCGATACTGGCCCACTCCAGAGGGAGGTGTATAAGGGTGACCTCACGTCGTGATATGACAGATTTCCGTGCCCTGAGTAAGATTGATGAGTTCAGACGAGGATCGAGAGACAAAAAATAATAATATGTGAGGTTGACTCTTGGAGCCTCCGTTTTTAAAACTACACGTTTATTACAGAGAGACGATGTGGACGGGATTGGAATTTAGAAATTTGAAAAAAAAAATTGTTGAGTATTTTTCTTTAATTTTGGTTTTTTTGAGACTGAATCCTCCTCCGTAAAGATCATTGAGCTTGAACGATTCCCTGTAAGAGGTATATTGATTTAAGTAATTATTGGCACGGTATTGGGTGGGAAGATAATATTTATAGTGAATTATAAAGTCAGTATTGATACTGTACGGTTGGTAATTATAGAGAAATCAAATTGGCTCCAGCCATACCTACCCCTATCTGGACCACGGTATTTATTCTACTTGAATTAAATCTCTAATCGAGCCTGATCTCTTCAGTACCACCTGGTCCAATAATTCCAACGTTTTTAACCGGATAGACTCTATTTATCTTGATCTTGTTCAGCAGGCTACCCCAGTGATATTTTTTTCACAGTTATTCCCGTCTGACGGCAGTCTGAAATTTTGATGCTCAATTAATAATCAAACTAGCTTTTTGTTAATGGGCCAAATCTCTCGATGCTTCGTGTTTCCATTCTCTCGCCTGATTCCGACAGGAGCGCCTGAAGTACGCGTCATTTCCTATGACGAAATTAAATATTTTTTATTTTCATTCCCATCAAAATCCCAACAAAATTACCAAACCCGAATAACATTCATTCTCAAAGTCTGATAGCCATGACGAAAGGAGCATGAAACGTGAAGAAAAAAAGAAACTAAGAAAAAGATAAACAGATCCGACTTACCCACGTCAAGAGAAGTTCATGATCCCGTCCAGTAAGCGAATCACATATAAACTCAATTACAAGAACATAAAGAAATACAAAGTTTTCAAAAACGACCAAAGCCCCCCAAAGAGACAGATCCATCCATCTGATTCCTTCGAGAATAACAATCCCCGTCATTCTCTCCAAAAAAAAATCTAAAATATTCACGGAGTCAGTCACGTCCACCAACCCAACGAACCAAACCACATCCCAAATCCCAAGTTAGGCCAGAAATCAAACATCGAAGAACAAGACTCGTCAAAACAAACCCATTGTAAACCGATCGAATCGTTTTACAGTAAGAAATTAAAATCAATTTGCGTCCCGTGTAGCGGTAATGGGGAGAATCTGTCGTGTCATGCGTCAGATTGGACGAATGCTACAGCTATATATATATATATACATACATATATATATATACATATATATACATACAAGCATATATATATACACCAATACGTTATCCATATACCAGGACGATTGACGCTCGTACGGTTGATCGAGGTTCACCAATGGTTCACGATGCTCCACGATCATCCATGATGATCCATGGTACGTTCAAGGCCCTTTCAGTCTGATGCACGAGTCATTAGGCGGTGGAATGTCCTGAGCAGACCCCCCGCGGCGGACACGGGGACTTCTCCACGCATCTACAATTTCACATATATACATGCATAAGGTACCAGCACCATTAGCCCAGCCTCTCATTCTAACCCACTATACCAAAGTATATATTTCCCTCTGGGCCTTTTGCTCCCGTACGAATGTCCCGCCTAATGAGTACAGGGTGCGCCCTGCCTTGCAGCACCAAGTTGCTACCTACCTTTCCTCCAGCGTAAGCACCACCATTTTTCATACAGCGCAAACCAATGCAGCGTTATAATCGAATGCTCCTTGGATATTCCCAGTTTTATTATTACAAGCGTCGAGCCTTCGTTCCTGACAGTCCGAACGATGCGTTTCGTTTGGGCGATCCAGGATCCAGGTGACTGGTGCCAGTCCAAGTTAAAGGAAAAGGTGCCAGTCAAGTAAAATAAATGAAATTAATTTATCACTGTAAACTGTTATCAACCATCGATACCAACGCTTGACATCGGTATTACGTAGGTAGGTACATGTGTAATCCCAGCTGTTTTCTCGCGAGTTCACGTAAGCGTTATCACAAAGCCCTTGATAAAAGCCCCTAATTGGGCTCTCGAAGCACAGGATTACATGGTCGTCGGAGTAAAGCGACGGAACAATGTAATATCGTTGCGTTACCGTAGACGTGAATATAGCCACAAAGGGACTGGGATATCGGCATATTCAGATAGGTGGCACGTGACGAGCCAGTGTAGTCCAGGCCGGAGGGGCGAAGACAATGAACGTAATATAGTTGGGTTTTGCATATACCTGAAGTCAGCTGCATATTCCTGCAAGAGAATAATAATGTGGTAGGAAAGTAATTGCGCAACAGTGGCTGCTCGAGCGCGGCAGTGTCTTCGGTCAGAGCCCCGAATATTCGCAGGGCATTTTCCAGAGTCGGCCGTGTTCGGGCTTTGTGCGACGTCGCACGATGTTTCTGGTCGAAAGTCAAGGGAGTGATGAGGAAATCGAAGGAGCACTTCCGGTCGTGGCACAAGTACCCAGCAGCCTCCAGTATACGGGGATTCCCTAGTCAGTTCCCGGATCACTATAAAACGCCCGGTTTAAGCTCAGCCGTAAAACCAGACCCGAGAGGTTGGAGTGGACTGTCGCTGCGACAGCAGCGCCACCGCGCCTAACAATCCCAAAGTCCTCGTCCACCCTGCGTCCCGAAATTGTTTAATTTAACAGCCTTTCGCGGATTCTTGATCTCGACTACGGACTTTATTGCTTATTTGCTGTTGGAGGGTAACGACAACGGGTCACCGAGCTTTCTTTATGCTCTCCGCTCGCCGATCAAATGAGGCCGCGGCAAATTTACGGTCTCGCTCGCTCGAGACCTATTGCAGAGGGAGCCACGAGGAAGCGCGGGAAATTCAAATTTCTTATTTCAACGTTCGATCGTTTTCACGTGTTATTGCGAAGTGGATATGGGGGATGAGGTTTTGCGAGAGTTTATTACTTGGTTACGTCATATGGGGAGGATGGGATTATAGATTTATTGTTAATTAATAAAATACGTCATGGCGTCTGCTACTCGTCTTGCCGATCCGAGAGATCGTTTCTCAGGTGTTCCCTTTAAGATTTTGAATTTTCATTTAAATTCTCGATACTTGGATATAGCAGCGTCGAGTTTTGGTTAACTAATGAAACTTCAGACGATAAAAGGACGTCCTCTCTCTCTCTGTCTCTCTTTCTCTCTCTCTCACTCTCACTCTCTCTCTGATAGTAACCTACCGAAATAGCCTCCTTCGCGTCAGTATGTCCTGGCCATAAAACGAGAAAAGGTCACAAGGTGGAAGGAGCCTTATCGGAGCCCCGCGAGTAACCATAGAAGGAGGAAGCGAAGGGAGAGCGCGGTACGAGATTGTTTAATTTAACAGCCATTCAGGGAATGTTCGTTTCCTCTTTGAACTTCACTCGCTCGCCCTCGACCTTCGCGCGATCTATAACCTCGTACCGACCTTAAGGTCGCACAAAGAAATTCACTGAGACGCGTCCGTACTTCGTCACTGATAACTTTTGTTAATTACGACGACACATACCTACCCAGTATAATTAGCGTCTGCGCTTAGACACGGGCGAACATTAATAGCGAATAATAATTGTGCCAAAGAAATTACGGCAATAATAACAACAATACGAGACCCTGAAAATTAACACACTTCGCATTGATCGATCAAATTGTTCTTGGAAAGTGGAAAGAAAAATTTTTATCATTATTTTAAAAAAAGTTATTACCCACAAACATTTCTTGTACCCATAAGTGTCCGAATGCTTTTATAAGACTAATCGAGTGTAAGCTAATCAAGTACACTTTATCGTATTCGAAAGCGATTAAACACCTATTACGGTGTTATAATTATCGCAGTATTGCTACGCTCAGCAAGCATTAATTACATTAGCGAACAATTAGAATTGCCAATAGGCGTCGGACCGCTGTTTCAACAAGGATACTGAGCGTCCATTGTCGATGGCGGCGCAGCGCCTAATCTACTCGGTTAAGCGGTGCTGCTACAAAGAGAAAGGTAATAGAAGATAGCGCAGAGAGAGTGAGAGAGAGAGAGAGTGAGAACGATACGAAATTAGTAAAGGCATAACAGGAGCAAATGAGAAGAAAGATTAACAGTAGAGACGATCGTATAAGGGTTATATTTATGTGTGTATATATATATATATAACAAGGGATGTTAATAGAACTGATAACAGGGACGGCGTGGGATGGCGCAGTGAAGGAGCTCTGTTCTGTTGTGGGGTGGCGAGGGGGTGGAAATCAGTGTAGAGAGTGATTGATCACACTGACGTAATCGTGCTAATTAGTCCAGAGTAATAGGCTTATCGGTACCGGTACAGACAGAGCCACCTGCCAGCTGAAAATTCGCGAAATCCTTAGGTAATCGGATGAGGAGAATTAGGTAGGGCGGGAATCGGCAGTCGATATGAATTTCTTAAAATTGGATCGTGATTTATATAAAATGTGGAAATTCAATTTTTTTTGGTAAAATTTTTTTTCGCTGATTTCTACTCCCGAAATATTTAGAGGACATTCGGCCTCTTATCATTCGTTTACTACTTACGTCGGTGCATGTTGATTTTTGTTGGTGAATTCTGAAAATAATAAATTTTCTTTTATTATTATTATATCGTATATGCAAAATGTTAATGTCGAGCAGAAAATTTATTGGTAATATGTAATCGCTGTTACGTGTTCATTGGGATATGTTGGTATACCTGTATCTAATCTAGTATTCATGTATACGTATATATATATATATAGATTGCCTAATGTTCCAATCGATTTACATAGATTGAAATTCTATTTGATGAATTTCCAAGCACTTCAACACCAAATTCCATGTATGAAACTGGTCAGCCGTGTTTCGATATCATTACCATCGGCAACAATCGTCGAAACAGTGTTACCAATTTCGAGCCATTTTCGATAGGTCGGATTTGCTGGATGCGTCTGCGAAATTTGCCAACCTGCTTTGCGAATTGATATAACGTATTAGGGCTAGTCTGCCTACGATTTTCGTATTATAATTTGCACGTCTGACGTTCAGGTCGATACCACGAACAGCGGAGAGTTAAAATGACAGGATAGAGAAAAAAAGAAAAAATGTACAGTTTTATTTTTATATTGCAATTTTTTGCCCCATTATTTTTCATAATTGTACGTACGATTATGAGACTCCGAAAGAATTTTGTTTTAAAAAGAATTTTGTTCAGGCAAATTTATATTTCTTTATTGTGTTTATGTATTTTGCAAATCGATGCGTCACTAAGTAATCAAGAAACGTGACTCGGTAGTAACTAGTTCGGTTTCAGTTGTCGGTTTTCTATGTATATATATGTATTCTTGTCTTTTTCTAAGAATCAAGAAAAAAGCAAGATAACAGTAGCTTAAACAAACAATGGATCGACAAAGGTTCGTGAAACGTCCTAATACCGATTTCATTGGACAGACTCATTGGCTATGTATAAAAGTTCAGTGACCTTAAGACGCCTTCGCAAGTAGCTGCGCAACGAAAAAAAAAAATCAAATCAGCGTAAAACGCGATCGTGGATATTCGATCAGCTCGAGCGAATCGTTTGCCCAAATGTTAAGGCGAGTTCACGGTTGAGCATCCATTTGACAAAAGGCTTATTACGATTTTAAACGCAATCAGGCATTTCCATTGGCCCGTACCGTTATCACTACCGACGATCAACCAATGACACCGATAACGCGTGAAAATCCCAAGCACACTATAAAAAATCTATACTTTCCAAAAAAATCCAACCGGATCCTCAAAAAAAAAATTTCTTCAAAATCACCAAAAATCAATTACCCCCACATTCAGCGTATCCACAAAATATACATTGATTTAAAAAATCCATACAAAGTTTCCCATAAATATTCCAATTTTTCGAAAAATCCAAAAAAGTCCCAAATTTTTTAATCAGCTCACCCACACGCTTCGTTGATTCGATATTTACAAAGCAATCGAATGAGCATGCGCACTCCCCCCTATCCTCACCATCCTTTCTATCCACACATGGACCACAGCCCTGCAAGGGTGTGGAGCAAAAAGTCAAAAAAAAAATTCAAAAAAAATATTATACCCAAAGACCACAGTCAGTGTGACGCGATACAGAGGTTCACCAGGACCGGTCCTTGTTTGTCTATCTCCAGGGGGATGCAAAGTCGCAGTCCAATAAGATAGAACAGACAGACCCTCTGTAGTCACCTACATCATAGCCGAGATACATACGTCTGTCAGTCCTGGAACAGACCAGCTGCTGGTCGACCAGCCAACAGGCATAAAGAAATAGGTAGGAGTTACCGGACTACTGGCACCGAGTATACTAGAAAAGGGTAGACAACCTCCTATCAACTCCCCACCTTACGTTCCTCGTGAACACAGAAAACGTATTAGACACAAGACCTGCAGGTACTCTCGTTGACTTTTCTACGCTACAGGCGTTACTGGAACACACTGTATGTACTATGGTACGAGTGTACTTGAAGTAGTATGCTTGCATACTATATATATACACACCCTGTATACTGTATATATGCACTTGTCCTCCTTTGCTGGGTCCTCATTGTCTCCACTTGGTTAGGAGTCTGCGACTAGCTCAGGAATCCCCTGTAAATCTTAGGGATTATAGTCGACGAGTTATCTCTATATTTTCATGGTGGACGGCTATTATCGTGGTATCTTCTTTATGTGGCATTGAGATAAGATTGACATTTTTTTTTATGTTGGAGTTCTAGAGGGATTTAACAATTTTTTTTTTTTACTATTTAATTTTATTATACAATCAAGTGGCACGCCGAGGGATGAAACGGGCGTGGAATTTTGTTCGTAGGATTGTTTAAATAATTTTATTGAAGATCTGCGTGATACATCCGCTCGAAAGGTAATTTCCATGAGATTCAAAGCGGCTTCCTTAATCTCAAAGCAAATGAAAGCATCGCCTAGATACGTACCCACGTGCAGGCTAGATAGGACAATTAGCCGTAGGAATCTCGTGTAACGAATGGACCGAGCAAACACTCCGTGAGTAAGTCTGAGATAAACACGTGGAAATTCTCGCAGACGCGGCGCACATTTCAAAGTTAATATTTGACACAATAAAGCCAAGTAAAACATCGTGGCACCTCGACGCGAGGCGTCCCGACGCTGTGAAACGTTTGGGATATGGAATTATTGTATGTGACGAGTGTTTACTCTGACCAAGGCTCTCCACTTTTGACACACCCTATATATGACTTGTACACCCTCCTTTGACACCCTTTCAAATTCCAAAATCTCCCCAGGGACATATACACAGTCACGAGTGCACGTGTGCGTCGTATATTGAAAATTCTGTCGAAAAAAAAAAAAAATGAAAAAAAAAATGGCAAAAGTTTGGCAAACCATTTTTTTTTCAAAATTTTCAACCTCATCTCACCTGCGTGTCACCGAGTAAAATTACTGTGCGAGCAGTCGACCCCGTGTTTATACGTAAGATAAAAAGTGAAGGGTGTGAAAAAAAAATATGTGGGGAAAGTCAAAAAACCTAAATGATTTATTAACTGTTTGCCTAGTGGGAATCGTGCAAGGTATAGGGCTGGTTTTCAAAGTCAATTCTTTGCCACACCAGCCTCGTGCTGCCCTCTACTCCCACGAGACTGATGGGAAGGAAAGGCAAATGGTAGGGAGATTCGTTGGGGGTTTTAAAAAAATGGTGGGTAATGAACGTGGCGATTTGTTACTTTCCCACCATATTCCTCCCAACACGTGTAGACCCTTGGGGATGGGACTTTATGTTTCGTTGGTTGGTCCGCCTGTAGTCGCGACTACCAAAATTCTTCGACGCTCTCGTTTCTGTCTTTGATTCTTTGTATACTTATATGTTTGATGATTTTCGTGATGAATGGACATTCCGGGCATTCTATCGGGTGTGGATACCCTGCGGGGAATCCCTGTGTTGATAGTGTTGGTACACGACTTCGATATCAGGTAACACTATCTCTACGTGTATAGGACGTTTCAGAACCGTCTTGTTTGATTTGCCAGCCCAGAGACAAATGTTTGCCATCTACGGTTTAGTGGTCGAACCACAATGCTGTATCGGAGTAACGCAGCTTGGCTAAACATTGAAATCGAATATGGGGAATCGGCGTATATATGTATATCTGCCATTGAGAATATTCTGACACGTGGCTGAGATGTGTGAAGGAACCTTAAAGGTGACTGTAGATTCTGACAGGAGAGGAGAGGAGAGGGGATGGCACGATTTGAATTTTGAAAAATTAAATTCAAACTTTTTACTTCATTTTTGTCATTGATCTTCTCTGCTTTATGTCAACGAAGATCCTCGGCTGGAGGACGAAGAGCAGGGGTTACGTAACTTGGATTTCGAAGTTTTCTCAAAAGTTATCGAAACGTATGAGAGACTCGGTGTAATATCGTTGGACTAAAGGCACTTTTCTATTTCGCAAACTTTTACCCGGAACGGAAGTCCGCGACGTGACAATCTGACGCACGTGACTCTTACTACCAAAACGGGATTAGATGCTGGAAGAATTGACGAGGAGCGAAGAGATTCTTTTTTCTTCTGCAAAACGATATAGTTTATCGGTGTAGATAAGTAGCGAAAAAAAAAAAAATGTATACCAGGATTTTATATAAAACGGGGAAAAACGTACAAAAAAGAAATTGTAAAATCGCTATCACTGGAAATTCATAAAATAACCCATGGTGGATACGACGTGCGACAGTGTAAAGAAGATAGCAGAAACTTTCATGAAATTCCACTGATAAGATTACAAGTACATACATATGTGTCTGGATTAAAAATAGAAATTGCATCAGTGAAAAAGGTTACGGTAAATTTTTGAATAAACATCACGTCACAATGTACGTTCAAATAAATTTTGAAAAAAAATAGTTGTTAAAGATTTATACAAAAAACTTTATCCCCCCCACACATACACACAAAAACGATAGCCATTAGAGGAGATAAAAAAAATCAGAAAAAAATCTTACGTCAGGACCGTCACACCTTTTTCCTTCTAATTTCACAAATAGCAGCAACTGCAACCAAGAGTACATGCAGTTGCATCTGCATCAACATTGCCCAGCAATACTAAATTACCAAGTTCAATCAACACGATTCTCCTGCACAGAGAGAACGTAAGAAAGACTAACAAAAATAAAAAGACTCGCTCAAAGCTCCAACAATAGTAACGCTCATTCGTTAAGTTTGTACAGTGATTAGACACACCTTAGAAAATATTGCAGGTAAAGAAAAAAAAAAAAAAGAAAAGAAACGACACGAGCGAGTATATTGACACAATCGCTTCCTCGAAAGGAAGAAGTAAAGAAAAAGTAGGTTAAACATGATTTCAAGAACAATAAAATTCTTAATGGCTCGTTTAGAACTTTTCTAATCAGCAAGAAAAAAAAGAGATCAATAAAAGTACTGCTATAGCAAACTACGAAAAAATAATACAAGCCCATATAATGCTCTTTCCGCGCATATTCTACTGTACCGGAGATACGTTCGGATGAGCGCACCCGGTATTTATCAGTTAGGTTAGGTTCTGCGAGGCGTGCGCAATTTTTCTTAGGTAAGATGATCGGCGACCTAGACCCGGATCTGGGGCACGTCCTGCAGGGCATCGCCGTGGCATGGGCACGAACAACCTCGATGATGGTGCTGGTACTTGGTCTGCCTTGCTTCCACGTAGAGTACACCTACCTACCCGATTACTCTCTAGGTATTTATTGTTAAAGTATCCAGACACGAAGACGGTACACTTGGATTCGATGCCCCGGTCAAAGCGCGTCAGAGCGTGACGCGTCGTGCTCCCACCGTACGACTTTATTTATTTTATTCAGACGTTGCAGCAGCATTCAGTAGAATTTCGTTCCGCAGGAGTCTCTTCCGTTTGTCTTCTTCTTGTAGATTTTTTATTAGCAATCGGAGCAACGACTTCGGTTTTAAAACTAATTTCTCCGTATGGATTGAGAATCCGAAAAAGTTGTATTAATTTTTTTATTTAATTTCTGACTAATTAATTTTTATTATTATACCGTTATTGGGGGACTATTAAAAGAAAGAGAAAAAAATTATACTTAAAATGCATGTTGATAGTTAAATCATATACACCAGGAAGTTATTATAGGTACGCATTAAGGAACGTAGGTTCGTTCCAGGGAATAATCGGCGAGCCGCGACTGTGGATGAAGCGAAACAAAAGGGAATGAAGGATGAGCGGAAAGAAACGGTGGATCGGAAGGATTAGTCGAAGGATCGACTTGTTGTATATGGCGGAGAGGAAGATTGAAGATTAACATGGGATGCAGAACAAGACGAGTCCGGAGTAGAAGAGAGCGTGACGCTCCAGTCAAATAATTTTCTGTGCTGGTTGCTAAGCGCATGAAATGATTTTTGCATTAGCTGTTATACCCGTCACGATTTTACCTTGTTCCAGGAAGAAAAAAAAAATTAAAAAATCCGAGGACGTGCATCGATATCTAATATCGGTGGAGGTGATAACCTTCGCGCTTGATTCTATTTTTTCCAAGCTTATTAGCACGAAGCGCGTTCGTTTCTGCATTGTCTGTAAACGGTCAAAAATCTTATGAAGCAGGACGCTATATATATATATATATATATGAGAATCTAAAGGTAGTTTCACAAGCATCGATTGAAATTGAAAGATCGTTTCTTGAAAGGTATTAAAAATTTTTTAAATTCAATCACTCACTGCTTATCGATGACTGATCGATATATGAATTTGCAAAAGAAATTATTCGTTATCAGCATCCGTCAGGAGTATTTACGAATCTTGGTTACCTTGGTAAAATCCATAACTGTTTGTTCAATTTTGATTCGATGAAATTTGCGCACCCGTTATACGCCTGATGAATTCTACGGATATTACACACTACATGGATACTCAATCGGGAAATATGTTTGTGTACATACACAGACGTCTTTACGGCGAGAGCGTCGTAGAACGGCCGGCATCTTTGATCGGCAACAATTTGCGCCAACTCATTTTCTATCTCTACCTTGAGATCTTCGACATGGCGCGCCAGGTTCGCACAATGCTTCGTTCTGTTCTGTTCTAGTCTGCATTACGAATTTCCCACTGGATTCGATCACGAATTAGAATTGCTCGATCATCATTTATATCGGGTAAAAAATACAGTACCTGTAACAGAGATCGATTATACGAATAAAAATATGTTAATGATTTTTTTTTTAAAAATTCAAAATTTTATTCTTTCATCTTTCTCTTCTTTGAACTAGAAAAAATACTTGAAATATCTTTGATGCCTTCGGACGATCCACCTGCTCCACTGGAATAGAACAAAACGACTTTCTTGGATTTTGAGTCCTGTCCCGTAATGCGACTTAGTGTCAAGAAGCAATAACGACGTAAATCAGAAGGACCATCCTCTCTTATGGTTGACGCGTCCAGGGCTAATCTCCGTCATCCGTAGGGAACATCCTGGCTGGCGCAAATATGTCGCAAGTCACTGAACGGGATTAGTCCTTGTGACATTCCCGTGAAAATTCCTATATCTCACGGGATACATCAAATATATATGTATTTATGGGTATACATATATATACATGTACTACTTAAAAAAAGGAATGGTTACTTTCTAGATCCTCGAGATGTCGATCACCCGTAACAGGTATTAATATAAAGTATAAATTTTGTGTGGGAACCCGGCAAAGTAATTCGTGTTTTCGGTATCTATGAAATTGACATTTTTATGGGAATTTTTATATATAATGAATAGACTGATCAAGATTGTCGTGCTACCCTAGTAATCTTGTGCCAATTATCTTCATTTGATATATTAAAAATAAATGTAATTAACGTACAAGAACAAAGGGTGTATGGGAATAGAGGACGTTGTTTGACATAGAAAAAAAAATGAACGTTACGGTGCCTGTCGCTGTTACGTTTCCTAAGAACGAAAACGGTGAATTACCAAGCGGAAACATGTAGACCCTCTTTATTACGAGAAGTGTTTAATTGTCACGCGAACCAGTCAGTTGTTTTCGTTTGTTAAATCGGGAACACTGCCGTTTACCTTTTCCTATTTCTTCTTCCCATTCGTTTTCTACCACGCGAACGACTCTGCTCTGCGTAAGACGTTGGAGATACCCACTTACCTTTCGAGAAAAGTAACACGTATCCCACAGACTTGCACAAAAGTAATAATCCTAAAGAATCTCAAAAACATGAAGCAATTAATAACTCACTTAAGAATAATGATTTCCCGTTAATCTCATCGTCAAAGGTTATGAGACACTGTCGTTTCACCATATGTGGCAATGAATCGACGCGCATGCGCACAGCCTGAGAACAAAGCTTCACAAAACGACCGCAAGGAGTCGAGTCCGTCAATGCCAAAACGGCAGCGGGAAGACACGAAAAATATTACATGCAGACGATCATCGAGCACATAACCAAAAGAGTGAGGATACAAGCAAACAAGAAACTAACCAAGCGAGTGACCGCGAGAGAGTGAAGAAATAAAGAATAAGAAATAGAAGAAGTAGAAAAGGCAAGAAAGCAAGGAAAGAGCTACCTGTGGCGTTCGTCGCTCGTCCAGATGATTGCGATATCTCACGCGCACAATGCCAAGCAATTATTAACCTGTGGTGAGGCTTTGTAACCATACCTACGGGAGCTAGTAAAGGAGATGGATACATTGACTGAAGGGAAAAAGAGAGAGAGAAACGTTGGAGAATCCATGGCAGACGAGAGAGTGAGAGAGAGAGAGAGAAAAGGAAACGGCAAGCAAGAAGGAAATAAAGTGAGTCCGGGTGTCTATTCGTCCAGGGTATGCAGATGTCACTCGGGTTCTAGAAACGGGTGGGAGAGCTGGGGAGACATTTTGGTTAGAGGCAGGGACATTTTTCAAACTGGGACCCCTTGACACTAATAAAGATTCCTATGGTGGGTCGGTATGCATACGGTTCTTGTAGACGAAGCGGCTTCGGTGTACTTTGGTATCCAATGTGTTCTAACGTGTCTTCTTCTTTCCTTCTTACAGAGATTCTTCCTATAGTCACTCTGTATACCTTAACCACTGTGTACCATAGACCTACAATGGGACTCTCATGGGGTACTTTGGACATGTAACACAGTAGCTACCGTTTAGTGTCATGGGACTGGCTATGAGAAATTTGTACGCGCCAACGAATCTTCTGGCGCACTTCCTCCACTGGATTCTCCGTGCTTGGCCGACCCATCGAGATTCGATCAGGATTTTTTATGGCTACTTGAATTTAGTATCTGCATTATACACATGTGTACGTAAGAATTTTGTCAGGATTTATAGGGCCCATTTTACACAGTAATATAAGATTCCATGTAATTTTTGAAAAAACGGGACTAATGAAACTTTTCAGTATTAATTATATTTGCCTCGTTAACGTTTAATGAAGAATAATTATCTCTCGAATGATTTATTTGACAAATTTTTCAAAAACGATCTATTACGTGATTTTAAAACTGATAAGGATTTTGAAATCTACATTCTTGAAATGTATCTTACGAGAAACTTTCTTAGTTGCGTTAATATCTTTCCAATGGACAATGAGTAAACGTCGTTTACACTGTGAATCTCTTATTATGAGTTATGGGATCTTGAGTCTTCTTATCTTTCATCACGATGACGAACAACTTGCTTGATTATGCGTGCGGCTACAGTTGGCGCAGGTTAATCATCATAATTACAACTCTTTGCAGGCTGATTGGAAAAGAAGAGAATTACTATTATCAGCTGTCATGAATTCATGGGAATCATTATAAGGAGTCTGTAATTGCTGACATCATGGCAACGAATCAGACCAATGAACACCGTGCACAAATTGGATACAGCTATAATAAATCTTATCCAGTGGATGGTAACTCGCCAATTGGTGCACCGATCCTCAATGTAAATTTAAAAGTCAATAAGTACCGTAAAGTCAACATGGCTTAAGCAGTTTCATCCACCATGGGAATAATGGCGGATTTGCTTAAGCGTAGGTGTGGGATTTATGATGGCCCAAGAACAAACCACCTGACCTTCCGCATTTTCCATCCTACGCTCAACCTGACACGCGCACGAATACTTGACTGAGGAACAGAGCTGGCATCTTGAGTTTCTAGAATACGTCATTCGCAAAGAAAAATTACAATGAACATTTTTCAACGTCGTACCACCTCATGCTTATCATATGGGAACCTTATGGGAGTCCAAGGTATCGGAATCCCGTTATAACATACATGCCTAAGACGTAACACTCTATAGTAACGTAATGTCGAAATTCTAAGCCAATAATGACATCCAAAAGAGATTAGATTTTATACTGTCAATGAACGGAACACCTGACTGTAAAATGACAGTTTTAGTGCCTATGGAAATTTTAAAGCTACAGTCATACTCCAACGTGTACATAAGTTGACAGCAAACTACTGACAGATGATTTAGCTAAAGGAAGCCGCGACTGACGTGTCATCGGATTAATGTTCATGACAGTAGAGTCATTGACGAATGACGGCCACCGTGAACCTTCTAATAACTTGTAATTTTTTTTTTTTTTTTAAGGATTTACTTCGACACATTGAATATACTTAGATTTGACGTATCTGCTTTTAAATTTGACGGCATTTTACTTAAAGTTAATTAGATATATAATTAGAATTTTATAAAATTTTTTTTAATGATATAATTAATTCCATAGTTACTTGGAAATGTATGTTAATAGAAAAATGTATAATCGTTATTTCTTTATGCTATGAACTAAGGTATTCTACAAATTCTACATCCTTAATTCATTAGCTGGTACTGGTTGTACTGGCTGCACTGCAATAGTAATTAGAAGTCATAAAAATGGCTGTTCCTGTTATGTGTAAGCAAGAGATACCGGGACTGAAATTTCTTCAGCATCGGTGTCTGCTTCTCAGATCTTTTACTCTGATCTTGCCAGAAGAATGCGGGCGATTTGAGCGATCTCGCGTAATGTTCTTGTTTTTTGTTACAGCATCTTCTTTCCTTTCAGGCTTTAACCGTCTTGTTTCTACTAGCCGCCTGTCTATTCGTTACCAGATGGCTTGGTGTCTTATAGCAGCTACCAGCCGAATATAATGCAGACCGAGAATTAGACATGCTTTACTTCATAGATTCAGTCTGGAATACAAGAAACAATCTTGCCAGTAGTTTCTCTCTTGTGCCTCGTATCGATCCTGGCTGAAATATACAAAAAATAATTATAGAATAATTTCTGTAATTACCTTTAAAAATTTTTCATTCGCCATGTCACATTCTTTACATTACGTTATTTCAATAAATCTTTTTCAAACTGTACCAAATACATTAAAAATGATTTTTTTTAGGAAAAAATAAAAGGGATTCCCATAGAATCAGCCAAATTCGTTTGTTAACGTAATTTCGTATTTGCTCGAATCGACCAGACGAAGATTAAATCTGGGGGGAAAAAAAATATGAAAAAAAAAAAAGGAAGTTGTAATTTTATCCAACGGAGACGATCAATTTGTCGTTTACCGGTTTCATTGCAACTCCTTCCTCTAGATTCTCGATATAAAAGTGAATAAAGCCGTAAACGTTTTATGATGTCGAACGTGTATTAAACGCTCGTAGCTTCGAGCTAACGAGCCAATTGACGCTTCCAATGAGGGGGGCAAAAATAGAGGGAAAGAGTGAAAGGAAGAATCTGTCATCGTGTCCACTCGATAGCTCGCGACAACGAGGACCCACTTTGACCGCCATTAAAAGGCTATAGCCATAAATATATCAGTCGTGTAAGACGATCCAAGTAGGTTGTTACCCCGTACATTATGGTTACATAGTTTATACTCTTATGGAATCCGATTATTTTTAGCATCCTATAATATAAATTTCGCATTTAACAGAATTACTGTTAAATGTTTTTAACAAACAATAAACCTGAGTAAATGATTCCGACTGGTTCACGTGGAAAAAAATTAATTACATTTAATTTTGAAATTAACACAATTAATAGAAATTTAATTTAAAGAGTAACTTGGAATGAGGCATTGAGACCAGTAATGTATTTACGTAAATTATACGTGTAAATAATTACAGAATCCAAAATTGACTCGGATTATAATATTTTTTGAGTTTCTACGAATATGGTATTTTTATAATTATTTAATACAGTACGTGACAAAACTTTGGCAGGTTCTCCTTTACACGCGTTAAAATGCACAGGAAGACCTGCTCGTAGGTGTCTAAGAAAAATGCAAGAGAGAAAAGTCCCTAAGAAATTAATGTGCTATTTCAGTAGTGCCAACTGCCCCAGTTCTTCTGGCGCACCGAGTTCATCTTTGTAAGAAAAAATTAAGTTTGCTCTTCCAAAAAAGAATTTTTACCACAGCAGAGGAAGTGGGACTAATGGCCTCATTACCGGTAAAAATGAGTAGTCGAAAAAAAATTTTTTTAATTTTCTAAAAATGCAACACTAGAAGCCCTATGCCATCGTCCCCTTCTCAAAGAGAAATAACATAAACCCTGCTTATAATCATAACCATATATTCACGGGATAAGTTTTCGCGTTGGCATGTAGCGTAAATTCAATGAGAGCGTCGCGACGCTGTTCATCCGCAGCGGGGAACTCGCGGCGTCGTGTAAAAGAAAAATAAAGTCAAAAGTAAAGGACGCGAGAAACCGGCAAACTTTGCTCGGTGTATTTACAAAACAATGTCAGACGCCTCGCCGCGACGCCCAGCGTCTATATATATATGCACATAACCACGTCTACGAATACCTACGTGCGGATTTCTATTCGTCGACGCCGCACGAAATCACGTGTCCTGATTCAACGCATTTCTTCATAATCGAAACAAAAAGTACCATCGTCATTTTTATTCAATTCAAAAACACGCAATCGATTAATAAATCAATTTTGAGCACCTTAAAAAATTCCATTTTTACCACAAAATCATTTAAACACGTGTCTTACTACATCCGCTACCAGCTAAAAAAAAAAATTAAATAGTTCATTCTTAATAACTGCTCAACAATCACTTTTCTCTTTTAGCACCGTCGTTAAAAATCTCAATAATTCAATTTCGATATATCAATTCCACGTATCCTCTTACGAAACAATATTAACAATCAAAATGACCGATACAGCACATTCGAAAAGTATGCAAGCCTATGACGCAAGAAAGTATGACCTACTGCTAACTAGTAGCCTCATCAGCTGACTAAGTTTAACCTAAAATAATAATGCAAGTACACTATTCCTCAGTAAACCATAGCAAGCAAGCACATTCCTCGACCGAACAATATACAGTGCATCAATTCGTTCCAGATGTCAGAAAGACAAAAAAAAAAAAGAAGGACAGGTAAGAAATAACTAAAAATCAACTAAACTAAATAACGTCATAAGTTCGCTCGCCAATGTATCTCTGAAAGCCACGTGCATACATCTTACGTATAAAATGCCGAGAGCAGCAACGCAGCAGCGAGACGGCAATGCAGCAATGTCGAATAATAACACGCACCATCCGTCGTGTCGTTTTCTCAAGGCGCACAGGGAACTCAGCAACGCCCACGTTGGGATTATCCTTGAGACTCGTATACAAATGCCGTGCGAGTTGCTTCTCGAAAAGCACCCACGTTTCAGCCTGGCTCCCTGGAGTCCTGGTGAGACCCGGGTGCTTTCTTTTTCAGGAACGAATACGCCCGTCAGGACGTTACAGTATCGCTGGCTGCGCTACAGTGGATACTGAAACAACGTACAGTGCAGTGAGGTTAGAGGTGGTACGGTGAAACTAAAAGAACTGGAAAAGTCATGTCCACCAGGAGTTTCGCAGTGGGGCGTCTATGTATTCTTTAGTAAGGAGTACTAGGAACTGGTACTAGTACCAGATCCAGTACCAATGGTCAAGCTTACCCAGCCCAACCCAGTTCGCACGAGTAGCTCGTGTATCGGCTGATAGAATGGAAATACGTTGCTCGCAGTTGCACAGCGTCTTTCTGACAATAAAGATGACCCGGTGCGTCAAACGGCCATTGCTGTCTCTGAGCGCAATCAACTTCGTCAGCCCTTACGACTGCTAGTCATATCACTTGATCCGACCGTCACTGTTATTGCTTTGATTATTCTTATACCGAGTGTGATCAGTTGTCTTGAATTCTCATCCGACTGTACCTTAATTTTACGTCATGCAAGATCCCCTTCAGTATTCGGCGCTTCAAACTCCTCGGGCCTACTTGTGACAGTTATTGGATAGTTCGGCTACGACTCGTATAGAGCGAACTGCTTTACCTACCGAGCTACCTAACTTACCGACCGACCACGGCGCTGCGTTCGCGATGAAAGTCTTGCGATGGAGTCACGCCGTGGAATTTGATCTCGCATAAGTACTGATCGGTCCTTTGGATTTAATACGAAACCACCTGTCCTACAGGTACAAGAGGAATAGAATGTTTCAAAGGATACTTTAATACGTGACTGCAGTGTGAGGTTATGTCGAGCTGAGGAAACAGGCGCTTTGACGTGTTTCAACAGTGGTACCTGTAAGTAGTGCTTGAAATATGTCGTATGACATTTCCGAGTGTCCGTTGGGTTAGTTTTATCGATGGCGGCTGCCACAATCCCTTGATATTTAATGGCACGAACGATAAATGCTAAAGTCGAGGACTGATTCGCACCTTGCCGAGTCAGCCTTTATGCTAAGGAGCGTAACTTTTGAAAATTTTAAGAAACTCAACGGCGACACGCTCGCTGATTTAATGACTACGGCTGATAAATATTCATTCGTTTGCGAATGAAATCCACCGGGCTTTGGGATCCTAACGAGCGCGCGACTTCCACGACGATTTAAGTGTTGTTCACACGCGAATCTGCCCCTTCGATCTTCATGGGTGTCTCGACGCTTTCCTGCGAATCTCATCGTCATCCGATCGGTTTATCCGATTTCTTTACCTCAACGTCTCTCTACCTCTTTTAGCTTTCTTTTTTTTTCCTTTTCTTTTTTATCAAACCCCTCTTACTTTTCTTCCCTCAGGTATACTTTATCTTGCCTCTTCTCCCGGTAGCCCTCGTAGTACTGGCACGCTCTACCATACAGACTACTTCAGGGAGATTCCTTCTCCAGCATCCGTCCTAAATATATCTCGCCACAATACACTCCGCGTCGACGACTCGCTTTGGAATTCGACTCTGCACCCTTGGACAGATTCCTCCTCGGAAAGGATAAATCGCGAGGATTCGTTTCTTGTCGGATTCCATCGAGTGACAACTTTTCTCCAGGAAGCTAATATCTCATTGATACCTGAACACCGAAGTATTTAAATTTACTGTATAAATTATAATAACCAAAAACGAATAATTTGCCTTGGTTAAATTCACTAGGATTTTTTTTTCTCTTCCTAGATTGATAGTGCCCATAGGCGTAGATATTATCAAATATACCCTGTGTCTATTTAAGAATTTCACTTTACCCTTGGCAATGGCCACTATCATTGTAGATTGAATGTTTCAAATGGTGAAAGGAGAAGGTCTTAAGGGATGGTTTCTCAGTGGGTTTAGCAACCCTTATTGGTTCTACCATCCAGCTGTTCCCTTTTTATCAAGATCTTCAGCCCTGATGCTCTGCACTCTCCACGTTTTAGCAATCTCTCGAAATCTCAACCTCCTGTCGGTTTCTCAGATACCACCGTATACTCGGTAAGGATCCATTCGGTAGTATATATATATATAAACACTCTGCTATTTCAACGGCGATTTCTCACGATGTTTCCAGACTAAATTGGAAAAGAAGAACGAACCAAATCAAAGGTATTTCCTATGAAATACCTGACTGGGTAGTTATAGGTAGGTCAGGCACGCTGTGCCCTTCCTACCTTCACTTTTACCAATCGATATATCCATTATCAATAATTCAACTAGATATCTACCTACACCTACCTACCTACCTACCAACCTACCAACCTATCTAGCCAGTCAGCCAGCTATCTACCTGGTGCAATCTGAAGCGGTTATCTCGTTTCACAAAATATATCTGGAGGTCTGACCAGCGTATAACAATAAGAAGTTTCATACCGACCTAACCCTACCCGACCCGACTCTACCTTACCAACACGATATCACCTACTAATCGTAACCTGAACTTTCCTGACCTTCCAGTAATCTTCCCTTAAACTTTTACATCCGAAACAATGTCTCCCCCTACTGGACCTCCCTTTATTCACTTTCTGCCCTATTCACCCTTGACCTTTTTATCCTCCTTACACCTTGTCCTTCACATAAATCAGGGTACTCTCTCTGCTGATCTTGCTCAGATTCCTTACTAACCTTTTTGACTCAGCCAAGTAACTACCCCTTGAACGTCCTTTAACAATCTTCACGAGAATCGCTTCATTATTTCAATCTATTATTAAAGTGCATTTATTTTCTTGCCTAACCTCATTCTTAGTATTAGGTATAACCGGTATATATAGAACTTGTATATATATATATATAGGTATATACACAGCCAAAAAGACGCAGCGATAATAACGAGAAAAATATCCAAATCTTTATTATTTCAATTGATAAAAATTTTTCAAAATTATTTAATATTTTTTTTAAATTTATAATCCATCAATTTTTCAGGTATGTTATATTTTTTTTATTGATTCACCCTTGCTACCGGTACTATATCAATTTTTCGTATTTCACATGATGTCCCATACGGAGCAGCCGTTACAGGAAGACAGGAGGAAGAAGGAGGCACGAACCACCGGTAACTAAGTGAAAGAGGGAGAAGGAGGAACAAAGAGAATGATATCCTCTTCCAATTACTCCGGAACTACTGCAAGCATTGGGAAATTCTGTTCTCGACTCGATGCAATCGATTCAATACGATACAATTCCTGATTCGTTACACTAGCGAACAATCGGCGTACGACTGCCGATCTCGTTGCTCTTTGACGTTGCCGGTGCACAATGTCACGATCCAACATTGACTGATTGCCTCTTTGTAAAACGATAGATACCTTCTCTCGGCCAGTGACGTATCTCTACGATTGTACGTACCTGCCATTCACACGATTGGATTCTTAGTTACTGGAACGATATCGAACTGAACCAATTCCAATCTGTTTACGCTATGACAAGAGGCAAGCAGCGCCAATTGTAACGTTAGTGTTAATCAGAGCGCAATAGTTGTATTTGGTTTAGGTTAAATTTGCAAAATTTTTTTTTTCTCATTCAAATTTCTCGTACAGATCCGAAAGGAAGAAAGATTTTGTGTGCGAATTGATGATCTTTTTTTTTTTTTTTTGAGCGAGTAATTTTTCTTTCTTCTTCTCATTAAATTTTTTTTTCTTCTTCCCGTCAACCTTCGCAATCGTCTTTCAGATATCTTAGGCTTCGCAAATTAAAGAATCGTAAGGATTCTTTATTAGCACCTGGTGACAGTTCTTGAGGAAAAGGGAGAACACTGACATCTGCTGCTACGAAATTGCATTCGGGGGCTACAAATTGTCCTCGAATGGGGATGAAATGACGCGCTTCCTTCTTTCTTCCCTCTATTACGTCGACATCCGAAAGAAATTGGTATTTAATTTGGATCCGTCCTCGTGCCTTCTTTAAGAAAATTGTAGATGGCGCACATTTTTCTCGTGGATTATCACGCGTAGGAGTTTGAAGATTTTTTGAAAATTACAAAAAAATATTATTCATTTTCAAATTTAGATTCTAACCCAGAAAATAATGTACACAGACATTCTTTGATATGCTGGGTGCTAAGTGTGTTGAAATTTTGTAAAAATTACTGACACTTTGTACTTTTATAAAATTTCCAAAATTTTCTTTTCGCCCCTAGTCCATTTAATGTATCTCAATTTTCAAAAAAAAAATCTTCACGTACTCCGGTCTAGAACTGCACGTATAGTTCGTCCCTAACGGTTCAGTGGTTAACCTACGGTGCCAACCACGACAAGCTGACCCAAGTGGTTTTTACCTAGACAAAGGTCCTTTAATTCCGTAATGGCTGCCCTGGGATGATGATTCGTGCCCAACCTCCATTCCAACCTCTTAGAGCAATAGACTGCACGGACATCCCAGCTACCTGCTGACGCCTACCAATTATTCAAGTAAGTGACCAATCCCGATAATCTCCACATATGTTTAACCTCGGATCAGCAAATCTGTTTAACAAAAATTGAGGTAAAAAAAATTTTTCAAAATAAAAAAAATTATACCCGCTAAAATTCCAGATTTATACAAATAACAAGCCGAGCGCGCCAAATACCCTAAGATATGGAAAGGATTACGAAAGTGGAAAACAAAAAATTATGAAAAATCCAAACTCTATCATTTCCAAAAGACACTCGATCCCGATGCAAGCAGGTATAAGTCATCAGCGTACAAAATTGCTATACACCCAACCAAGGTATCAAGAAGCAACCCGGCATTATTTTAACGTTCCCATAATAACATTGTCTGCTCGCCTTTGTTTAATTCATGGCAATCTTGTCATTACGGCCACGGCAAACGTGTCTTTATTTATTTAAAACTTTTATTATCATCGGGTGGACCAGTCATTTCGTTCGCATTTAGATGAGTTTTTAATTTGGTGTGACGCCAGGTATTTGGTTTAACGAGCAGGAACCCAACGGGCCCGAACCTGGCTATGAATAATATTAAAAGAAGCTCCTGACATGTCGGAATACCAGATTTACTTCTTTTGCCCTTTTTTCATACCATTCCCCCCCCCCCCCTCCGTTCGACAATTTACATAATTTTTCCTATTACCTTTTGTAACGTTCCTTCCTCGTCGTGCGAATATTCTAATGGAAAGCGACAAGACAGTCAAATTCATTTCCCGCATATGTATATATATAGGAAATGAATTTGATTATATTATAAGCACCGAACATCAATATCACGTTGATATATAGTATATACAAGTTTCATATGCTCTTACTATACAGTATTGTACAGTACGTACATATACGTCCATCCAATCTAGAAATAACGAATAAAAGAAGAAGAAAAAAGACGCAGAATAAAATTGTGTCCGACTAGCCGATGTCAGGTAACCCAACCTTACCTTGTGTTATATACGTTGATTTGATATATCAAGTTACAATGGATCTTGAGGTACATGAGTGTATTGACAAAAGTCTAGTTTTTCAAATCCTCCAATAACGGCAGTGTCATTATAATTTCATTGCACTCGCGTCAAACGTCTTATAAGACCAATGGATTCCTAGCGAAGCCGCTACGTCGCTGTCTTATGAACTGTTGTGCGCATGCGCATGGGTAGAAAAAAAGGCGCGAATTTCAAACTTGAGTTTGAAAATTGTATCGCTGTAGACAGACGTAATTAATCGAGGTACAATAAGCGGAGGTATGAAATTCCATAAGAAATATATTTTTCAAAAATATGTTGATGCAGAAAATATTTCCTTTTTTTTTCTTCTTTTTTAACACAATCTCACGTGTATACCTGTATAGCCTATGTATAAGGTAGGTACGTCTTACCTCCCTACGTACTACGGAATCGACGTGCTGAGATGGATGCCTTAATAATTCACAACTACCGAGACACGGGGCGCACATCAATACGTGATTAATCATGATTAGAACGGCATTCACACGGAGCAGTTTCACGAGCAATACAAACCACGTAATGGCGCCTATATATCATTCGTAGTAACTCCAGCGTGGGTTTCAAGCCGATTGCTTTTTCTCCTTTGAGAGTAACTCTCTTCTTTGACGTGTAACTCGTCCTGTGGCTTAACCTAGACGCGAACGGGTGCACCGTGGCTCATGTCTCTCTCTCTCACACACGGTGCTTCCTGGAAATTCTGAATTCCGAGAATTCAACAATCGTCCCCTCAACCCCTCGTGGAATTCACGTGGAACCAATATGCCACGCTAGAATCATTTCATTTCCCACTACGCTGTTAGTAATTCCGTGGTATCGTGTACGGTACAACGCCCGTCCCCTACAGTACGGAATTTCGATTTCACCTCAATACACGTGCCAAAAGTAATTCGAGCACGGTAGAATCGTACAATTTCACAGAGCAATGAAAATACTGCGAATAAATCAAAATGTAAACGATTGAATAATTTTGGGGATGTAAAAAAAAAAATTAATTGAAAAAAATATTTATAACGCGTAACTGTCTCTGATTCGTTATCGCTGTGGGTAATGTGATCTGTGCTATGAGAATTTAGACTTGATGGATATATATATATATATCAAGGTATGTTAGGGAAATTAATCAATTACTAAGTATAGCTTGACGTCGAACGAGAGACGAAAGTAATTGGTACTCCTGAATTTGCTCTTAACAGGTATCAATTATCAAGGGAATTATTTTGAACGATCTCTCAACTTTTATTGTGTTATGCAGTTACGTATTAACGTAGTCGCAGACGATTGTCTAGAAACACGTGATACGCCTATGGGGAACGAGGACGGATAAAGTGAGGTACGAAGACAGTGTAGGGGAAATTCGAATATTAAGGAGTCGAAGTCGACAAGGATTTATACGAATGAGAAAGAGGGAGACGAAGTGCTGTCAGTGAGAAAAGGAGAAAAGAAAAAAATAATCGGGCAAAGGATGAATAAGGGGGAATCCCCTGGAATCGATGGTCGATTACGTGAAAGGATTTTAGTTTCGTGTTTTTGAAAAAATATTTAAAAAAAAAAAACAAAATCATAGGATCCAGTAGTACCAGCAAACACGACTGGGTGACTTTTTTGAAATTGAGAGCTATTTTGAATTCAGGCAATTGAATACTACAGCGTTTGTCCTGGACTAGCAACGGGATACCACGCGATGTCCTATAGACGTTATCAAAGCTTAATGGGTGGGGGAGAGGGGGGGGGTATTTGATCGAGACTCATATTGGTAGATGATCGATCAATCATATTTCGTATTACGTAAATAGCAAAAAAAGTATATTATTTTGATTGTCACTTGAGATTATTAGATTTTTTTTTTTTTTTTTTTTTTTTCGTGACACTCGAAAAGGTAACGACCAAAATGTCTTTGGGGGATTGTAGGATTGTGATTTTTTTTTTTCTTTGCGATCCTTTATCTCGAACTTATATTCTGCCTTGAATCGATCGGCTGGAATCTGTCAATTTCGAAGCTTCTTAGAACTCGTGTTGAAACGAGTCTATTCGCCACGCTCGCGGGTCTTCTTGCAAATTTATTCAAATCCTATTGACGCACTGTGGGGATTATTAAGAGTGTATTGGATCGGATGGAAAGTATTAGCCAATCGGATCAACACACCCACTCGTGGAGAAATCATCTTGGGCTTTGCAATTTTTTTTTTTTTTTTTTTTTTCAGGTATTCGATTCCCTGCGTTTTACCTCAGAGAAGGATTTGCTTTCTTATCGTGGATGTTGCGATACAAACAAAAAATATTGAAAAACGCAGAATTAATTGTGTACTCTTTATTTTGGAATTTTGGAATTTTTACGAAATTATTATAGAATTTCCGCTGTCGTAATAATATAGAATATATTTGAAAATCAAGGATTCAATAAAATATTCATACACAGTGTTTGCTTGTAGGCAAACGATAAGCCCAAAAAAAAAGTATAATCCAGATAAATTCTAATAACAAAAATAAGACAAAAAATGAATATCGACGATAAAGAAAATAAAGGGAAAGAACAGTTTTTTTTTTTTCGCGTCCTAAAAAAACACCCCTTATATTAAATGCCTCGTGAACCGACCTTATCAACGCGTAACTCTCAAGTTCGAGAGCGCGCATGCGCACAAATTTCCCCGTGAAAATTCGTCACACGATTTTCATTTCCTAAACACGAGTCCACAGTGGGGCGACGATACGCGGCGGCGACAAAATAATGGCCTCGCAGTGTAGTAGGCAGAAGCATATATGGGAAGCGGACCAAAGGAGTCACATTTAATTACATAACCACAGACCCGAAAAGCCATTTACTCAAAATAATGGCCCGAAATGGGGCCCATCGTGTATTATTATTTTCGTATTTGGTCCTAACCTCGCCCCCGAAACCTGTCATATTCGACTGTTCCGGCCGGTCGCCGGTCTTAGCTCTAAAAAAAAAAGTCGAGCAAGTACAGCCTGCACGAATGGTTCGACGAAAGGGCCGAATTTTTCGGAACTCAATTCTCGGCCCTTCATTACGGCGCCTTTACAACAGAGCGTCAAGCCTCATCATGCGGGTCACTCTCTGTGACTGGTAGCTAAATATAATAAACGCATAAGAATAATAATCCAAACTATCACTCTCTCTCTCTCTATATATATATATATATGTCCACATTCTAAGTACTTGCTCACGCAGTTGGTGGTAAGTACCTATCGATTCGTCACACTCGATATATTCTAAGATCGATTTACGTTTCGATTACTACCCATATACGTACATTCCCCGGACAGAATTATATCATACCAAGCACCTTGAACTTGCACCTAACCGGCAGCTCAGAACTGGCACGCATCGCAAGACCAGACTAGGTACAGCCCACCTGCTGCTACCTTAATACGAGTTCATCCGAAGTCCGGATAGAGGCGATTTAAAACGAGGAAATAAGTAAATACTTATAATTTCTAAACAGCAAAGGAAATACGGTATAGAATTTTGTATCACCTAATTACAAAAAACACACCCCTTAGATTACTCACTGAAAAATACCATTCCACGTTCTCGATGTGGCAGGAAGTGACGTCAGAGACGAAAAAAAAAAATACGCAAGACACAGATCCAAGTATTCGATGGTCGCTGGAAGATAAAAAAAAACGCCATAAGACTCGACAAAACAAAGGGTCCTCCAGAAGCGCAGATCCAGAGAGTGCGGTCCAGGAGAAGATGCTGCGGCAGATTTTTACGCGGCGGCAGTAAATGTTAATCCCGCAACTCGTAATCCAGCGGGAGCCGGTAATGGGAATCTCCGACTCTAACTGTAATTATAGGGATCATTTAATGGCCTCCCCTGGTTCCTCTCCTCGTTTCCTCCCCTCTCTCCCCTCCGGCCATTAGCGTCTCTCTCCTTCTCTCTTGCTCTCTTATGCTCGCTTATTATCTCTATCTTTGTCTTACCCCTCTTCTGCCTCGTTCTACCCAACCACTCCCCTCCCCTCCTCTCCGACTTTACCGTCCAGCAACCCTACACTAAGTTCAACTTCAGATCTCGCACCCCCTACCTCCAGAAGGTAGAATTCGCAGGGCTCGCTATTCTCGCAAACCAAGCGGAACCCCAAATGCCTTAAGACTCCTAAATAAGGCTAAATACCACTATTAGCCATGCAGCAGGGTTTCGCTGGATGGTATGCTCTCTCTTCCCCCATTTCCGTTTTAGCAACTATTCATTTGAATAACCCGCGCTTTACGACCTCCGCATATATAGCTCGGCCAATATCCGTTCTTATGCATCACGACATATTTCAGGCTCCCCATAAGCACTTTTGCGAATGGGTACTTTTCAGATGGAAAATCGAGCGTCTACAATTTTAAATATATATATGTATGTATATACCGTGTGTATATAAAAATAAATCAATTTTTAATCTTATATTTCCTTATTATTATCTTAATACGAAACGAAATTACATTCGTATTACCGGGTATAAAAATTGGAATAATTGGACGGGTTGTTCAAGATCGATAAGAAAAGGTAGAGCGGCGTATCTGGTAACTTTATAATATCTATACTTCCTCCTATTAATTCTTTCTATTCAATTGACAGTTTACACCGATAAAATCGCCCGGTCACTAATAGAAAGGAATACGAGTGCATTTGACTGGATTCAACCAACTGGAAACCTGCCTCTCGTATCGGGAAGAAACGAGCTCACCGATCAAGTATAGAGAATTTTTCTTCAACCACCAGCATAGCTGAGACAGGCTACCAGGCAGGTAGGTAAAGGTAGGTTCCTACCTATCTCTATCTATCTATTCTTACTTATCTACCTATATATCCAAATGCACTTCGGCAGGACTTTACTTGACATTCCAATGACTTGGCTTTTCATCGAATGCATTTTTAACAACTGCAGGTCATCGTGACACGTTCCTTCATACGGATGATGCACCAGTCGATGCAACACTTGCACTTAATATCCACTGTTATTTGGTGGCTATGGCTTTAGGCGGATATCCAATGATCGACAGAGGTGCAATTTTACGGCTTAACGATTCTACCAATTTTCTGTCGTAATAAACACAGGCAATCGTTATTTTACTGATATATATATTATATGTTATTTATAAACTCAATATTTTTAATCAAATTTTTTTTCTTTATTATTTTATTTACTCCTGACCCCCGATAACAGAATTTCATTAGATTCCATATGAGTTATTAGAAACTGTCATTCTTTCGTGATTATCAGTTTCCGTTGGCAGTGACTAACCGTTCGCTGATCTAACCTAACCTAACTGAGCTGTCAATATGTAAACCCTGATTCGATCCAGAAATAGAACCTCGTATCATTGCTGGATATCGAACTGATCGAGAGGTATCGGGTCGTATAAGAAGACAGTATCCTAACCTAACCCAACCTAGCCTAACCTAACCCAACCTAGCCTAGCCTAACCTACCTTGAAACTATGCACACAAGGCGTGGCTCAGGGCGAAAGAAAATTCGCAGCAAAGTCCAACGGTTTCGGATGGCTGGTTCGCTGCGGTGGAAATACGGCCTGAGGTGCTGGGGGAGATTTTCGAAAAAAAAAATCGAGCGAACCGGTATAGATACTGTTATTATCTGGAATATCAGGATGGACTGTATATAACGGCTTAGACAGTATAGGATATGCCTCCATAAAGTACGGCATGTTAAATTTTCTTTTTTCTTTAAAAAAAAAAAGTCAGTTCCCGTTATACTGGCTGATACAGTATATACTGCAGATGTTCATGTTGAAAAATAATATTTAAAAAACAATTTCATCCTGAATTTAAAAATTATCTACACGCTCCATGGTTCGTGTACGACTAATAATCTTCACTTACGTCTTGTGCGTTGTGTGCGTTGATGCACCCTGGTAGCACGCCTACGAAAAGTCATTTCAGCAGAAGATCATTACATTCGCAACGGAAAGAAACTAACCGGGCAGAGCACGTTCGATACGAGAGTTATTCTGTTCCTTTATTACGGACCACCCTGAGTATAGTGCGCACGTATGGCATAGGTTGGGATACAGGTCGTATCAAAAAATAAGACACTGTAAGATGGACTGTTAGTTATGAAAATAGAATCTAGGGAATTTCTAGTTACTTTCGTCAACACAATTCGGATTACGGTTATGGTTACACTGTGTTTCAATCAGTGGGTATGGCTGTGAAGTACAGTAAGGGTTATACTGGTCGTTTCAAAAATTGCATACGCAGCTGTCAGGGGTACGTGAGAAATGTCCGGAACGTGCTGTAAATTTATTTCATGTATAATCCGGGGACAAATTTTTTGTGTAAAAAGAAAAGTACTATGCAGAAATGTAAAAGGTAAAGTCTACAGGTCGTTTCAGACGCAAGATACTATTTGCTAAAGAGAATTTTTTATCTCATTTTTCCCACGTCTCTCCAGTCCCCGGAATCAGACTGGCTGACGTAGTAGGCGAGTTTCGTTAATACGATAAATCAAGGAACCCACAATTTCTCGACACAGATTTGCAAATCGTTCAAAATTTTACCACCGTGTTTGCACTATCCTTCGGAGTAACAGATCCGCTCTGTTTGTACGGCGGTTATGAGCGAGCACACAAAACTTTTGGTTCTTGACGTAGGAAACATTTGCGCCCACTTTTTTTTTTCCGTGTTGGTTTTTCGAACTATCGTCTCGTACAGAAACGATGCGCGCGCATGCATCTCTTTCCTCATACTTCGACCATTACCTACGGTCCTCGTGGAATATTTGTACTCTACGCGACGTGACCAATTTAATATTTGCTTTATGCCCCGCAACGTGCAATAGCCCGTAAAATATTTAGCAGAGCGTGACATACTTTTTTTTTTTCGAAAAATATTAAATGCCCTTACGTATATCCAAAAAAATTCACGTGTACTCTATTCTATTTTTATATACAGGAAATAGAAATTCTAACGAGAAAAAAAAAAGAAAGAAAAAAACCTCAACAATACAAGATAAGAATTGAAAGTCTTTCAGCCCCCTATTACACATGCTTGTTTATCGAAATTGATATTCTATTTTTTTTTTCAATAAAATTTGTTTTTCATACGAGGATATTTTTTTTATTATCTAACCTGCATTGTAACACGTGGATTAGGATAGGTGTACTTAATACAAAGAGCATACGGTAGTACAGCGCCGCTAATGTGTTTATATTGCACGAGGACAGGTTAAGGTAGGTATACATATATATATAATCCATGGGGTTGGCACGAGGTCGACCTCGTGGTTTGGTATCCCGAAGGGATGGAGAATCGAGAGGAAAGAGGATAGCAGGTTCTGTTTATTTTGACGGGGGATGTGGGAGGGGCGGGGAGGGGGGGGGTGAAAGTGTGCGAGGATCCCTGGAAGCGTCCATGTGTGCTCGCGTCTCGACGCCAACAGAAAGGGCGCCGCTATGCAACTAATTAATGAACTATCATGCTGGCTACTCTGCAGACATGGAAACCCCATTCGTTTATTAGTCGAACACCCACGTATCAGTCTGCTTGACGAGCTTATACGGAGTATATATATAAAATAATATACCGGGTGAATAGAAAGTTGTGTATCCCTCTTTATGACCCACTGCAGCATCCTAGGTAAAGATACAATTTTACAACGAGAAGCTGTGCTCGAGAAAATCTCGATCTCGAGTATTTTTCACAGCATCTATAGGTCCATACGAGATCGACAGTCATAAAAAAAAACGGCATCCGCACGAGAAAAATCAAATTGATAAGATAAGAAAATCACATCGAAAGATAAAATCTGGATGATCTCAAAATTAATTTCCCACGGGATTATCACGAAGTCCGAAAATTTTAATCTATGCAGCAAGATTTTATCGCGATGCATCGCGCTGTAAAATTTTTGTAATTATTGCGTAAAATTAACTTGACCTAACGGAGAAGGAATAAAATATGGTCGGAAGATCGTGACAGATAACATATATGGTACATATATGTTATCACAGAATCTCTTTTGATACCAACCAAAGTGCATTCGCATAATTGATCGAGTTTGCCTGAAAAGCCATTCGAGGCGCAGTCTCGGTATAAAATAAACACACAGGAGCCAATATGGCCGCGAACAAAGAGTCACCATCAGGCAGAACCGCGACTCGCGACTGCAGCGCAAAAGTACAGGGTAGCCAATAGAACGGAATTGCCGTGTCACTCGTACGGAAATGCGATTCCAGCTGCGGCTATAAGTTGGCGGTCCCATCTGGTTCCCGCGGGAGATGAACCCCTTTTCCCCCTTCGTATAATTATCCAACTGCCATCCAGAAGAGCTGCGTCTTTGATCTTAGCTCCTCTGCACACCTAACCTCGACTTCAGCGTCGGCCTGACTTCCTCTCCGGAGATCCTATCCGTCTAGTGGACCTCTTACCCCTCCCAGCCTCCCCACCCAGCCCGCTGCTCTCACTACCTACGTGACTTCTTTCATCTAGCCAATGGTACATACGGCACAGTTCACATACATGCGAACACATGGATGCTGCCGTATTTCTCTTGGAGTTGGTCCACGTCCTCACGTCCTGATCTTCGTCCTCTCTTGAGGATGACCCCCCACCGACTTTACTCTACCGCCCTCCCCTTTCGTATACTCCTTTCCTGCGGCACGTCCAGGACAGGCTGAATAGATCGTACACGGTGATCGTGAAGTCACGCGATTCCCAGACGCTAATAAATTTTATTGCGAGTCGGCCTTAAATTAAGAACAATCTAAGGTGTGTGTATATATATATATATATATACCTTAGGGTGGCGTCTAAGTCGTGACAAAAAGTGACTAACTCCAATGAAGATAAGAAGAGACTACTACGGTAGTCGTGGGTGTACGGGATGGCGTTGAAAATTTGAAATTCAAGAAAGTTATCTTGGGCATTTTAATAATATATATATATATATATATATATATACGAAACCAAGATAATTGGACTAGACGTTTTAAATGACACTTGAAAAAAAAAATAAATAAAAAATAAGTTAATAAACGTTTATATAAATAGAAATTTAATTTTGACGTATATCTATCTATGCAATATTACGACGACTTGCCAATTATCAAAATAACATTATCTTTTATTTAATTATAAAAATTATTATTTACTACAGTGGTAATTGTTAGTAATATAATACATCTACAGGGATAATTATTTCAGTCTTGTAACCGGTTATCCTGTGCACTGCGAGCGTCGTTAGTTGTCTCATAGAAATGCAACCAGGATGCAATTCCGTAGTTGCATAAAACGGGCGTGGCGGTCGATGCGTATGAAAAAAAAAATGACACAAAACAGGGTTAAAATTAACAAGACCCTCATTTAGCTTGATATATCGAATATTTATTATTATTATTTATTATATTAATATATTTCATAATATCAAACCGATATATCGTTAACAATGTATTTTCCACTAGTCTTTTAAATGCCCATCCCGATCGATATTTACTGGCAGATATTAAGCACATACTCAGGGACCGTCAAGCGCGTATCCCACTTCCTATTCTAAGAACGATTAAACGTTATAAACCCGAGCTGGATAAAAAGTACTTCGTCCCGTGATGCTGGCTTAGGTACCGTAAGGTTGAGCTCGTTACTCTCTTGAAGTGCTCACAATAAAAGGTAGCAACTAAGCGGTCGCGTTCCTGTCGCGTTTCCACGTAAATAAATTCGCCTGGATTTTTACTCCTTTCTTACGACACATTCCGGTGGACGTTACCGTCGTAATACTTGACAGTGTATACAAGTAAGTGCGAGCGCCTCTAACGAGTAGTATCGGTACTAACCATTAGCGTACAATATTTCAAGCTGAAAGGGCGTATCTATCGAACGAATATATTCTATGGAAGGAAGATTAAAGTGATGGTAATTGGTCGATGAAAATTTTTTACATTGACTGTATTAATCCCGGTAGTCGTTACTGGGAGATTTCACGTAAATGGGAGTCATTAAGTTTCGAGGATATGAGAAGTCGACGACGAGTTCGTTTTGAGGGAGGATTGTGACTGTTTTTTTTTTGTTAGTGGATGATAACGCAGTGACGTAATGGGTCCTAGCAACAATAACAATCGTCGCAAAGTAATTGCATGACGGCGAACGTAGTCGAGGACTCCTCTCTGGCATGAAAGTTGGAGACACAGAGGATGCTCTGTGTAAACAGGGGCACGCCTGCTGCAATATTATTGTGTAAACATGCTTTGCTTTTAATGGCCCTTAACTCTTAATGGATGGGGGAAGCCCCGTCGCATTTCACCCTTATTTTCAACCACCTCCCTACCGTCTTCGTCATCCTCCTCGTCAACGTCCTCGTTCTCATTTTGGGACTTTAAAGGATTACACATCCGCCCTCTTGCAGTTGGTACCGTCCCTGAGGATGAGGTCTCGAAAGATCGGCACCCCTCTGGACCACCCCTATTATAGACCCGAGTGTAAACTAAAAATTGTAGAGAGCAGGGAGGTCTTGTATTTTTGGAAATATTTGTCAAGAAACGAATGGGGGGTCGTAGGTCACGGAGATCAGGGGGTTCAAAGTTTTTCAAACGGGGTGGGTTTACGGTAGAACATATCGAGCTTGGTCCTAGAGGGTGCAACCGGAGACCGGAAGTTGTTTCGAAGGGAAAAGTCACGTTCCGTGAAACGGACATGTTACTGGGGTAGTACCGGGGAGGATACGTCTCACGAGGGGTTGTAGACTTAATCAAAATGGTCCAAGACATACGGGACGGATGTATTAGGGGTTTAGATGCTAAGGGATGATGCTGGTGCATCTATGGTACATCCTGGCCTAATCGCTCCCAGGGACCAATCGCGAGTCACGGTGAAATCTTAAGAAAATTTCAACCACCCCCCTACCCTGGGTAATTCAAGGGGGTGATACTTAGGGGTGGTCGCTACTGTAACGGGGAACATGATCACTATGGCAGCAAGTAGAAAAGATAGAGACCGCGGAGCGTGCGCCAGGGTCAGGGATGCATAATGGAACGAGCGTCTCGGAGGATTGGCACGTAGGGGTTGTTAAAATATGCAAATTTTATGTGCTCTTAATTATGGCAGTCATAGCAGAGTCTCGGTGGTGGGATCCCGAAAGGGAGTGACGAGGTTATTGGCGGGTGGGCGAAGGAGGTGGCAAGGGAAGGAGAAGGGACCTGAGGGCTGATATACATGGAACGACCAGGTACGTCACGTACAGTTCATTTTCGATGCCCCGAAAGCCACCCTTCGCCAGCTCGAAACAATGATAGCGAAGTCGCATTATTCTCGCTCTGATACCATTCTGCATCCCCTCGTTTCTACGACCATCCCTTTATTCGAGGCACGTAAGACTCCTAGCGTAATTTTACGGGGAGGTGCGGTGCTGCCAGTAGCGCTGAGATCGTCAGGGGTGGCGGTTGGTCCCTCGATTATGTGACGTTCCTGGTAAAGGTAACGCGACCAAAGCCCTGCTGGCGCAAAAATTCATCCGTCTTCCTTAAGTGGCTCTACCCTCTGTCACCTACCCCTAAACTGGCTGGGTACAGCAGGGGTACATAATTTCGCGGACGCAATATCTTCGAGACTCTGGCTGAGGACCCGGAGTGAACCAAGAGGATGAAGTACCCGTCGCAGTCGGTCCTGCGTTATACCTACCCCTCCTAAACAGGGGTAGAAAGACAATTAGAGAAGCCAGACAGATCCCTCTTCTCCGAGAAGAAAAATGTCTAGCAGCCACGGTCAGTTCACCGAGTCTACCACCAGCACCGCCACCCCCTTACGACCCTCAGTCAGGCACGAACCAACTTACGAGCCCCTATATACTGGTCTACTCCAGCGAGATCCAAGGGGTTGCAGGGAAACTTATACAACCCCCTCCTGATGATACTTCAACCCCTCCCGACCCTCCATCAACCCTATTACTGTACAAAGCTTTGGCTATGCTGGCCAGGACACTCGTATGATCTGAGCTCGTTATTTAATTAAATAGAAAAAAATAGTTCAGCACTCCATTCCAGACCTGAGTCTCGCCCGGGCGTCCCCCGTGTAAATACCAATTCTCAGTGCTCATCCAGGACGAGGACCGGCCGAGTCAGCTCAAATGAAAACTCACGTAACGCTCTTACCGAGCGGCAGTCATATTGCGATCGTATATTTTATTTAAACGACGTAAACGTGCAGACCCACTGCCGTTTACTGCTACTGCACCCCCTCGGCCTCTCCGGGTAGTCCAGACCTTATTGGGATCCTTGGGACCCGTCGAGATGAACTCTACAAGGTGGGACTGTAGTATCGGGCCAAGAAGCAGGAGCCAAGTACGAGGCTATACGGGCGATGGGAAAGCTGCTCTCGAAGGGTGGATTCCGTGACAAGACAACGGCGCAGTGAGTGAACGACGCGGACGTAAACGCTTCTGCGGGATTATGGTCGTTCACAAGAACCGTTAAGCAGTTACTTCCCCTTCGGGCAACGTCCTCTTATATACGTTAACAGGCAGCTGCGCTTCTCTCCCTCTTGACTTTCTACTTTCTTCCTTTCGGACGGACGCATTTCTTTTTATTTTTCGATCGACGCCCGTTCGACTCGTTATACAATTTTTGGTACGAAAGAAAAAAATTTCGAAAATTCTTGAATCCTCTCGTTCTACAGATCTTAAGACGTACCGGGTGTACCATAAAATTGGTACCTTAAGGCTGGTACTTATGACAGAGAAACTTCGTGCCAATGAATCGATAACGAAACCAGCAAGATATTTTAGGTTGGTATCTGTGCAGGGAGAAGGGCGGACTCGGGTTGATATATATATGTATACGTGTCAGTGCAACGTGGCAGTTCTAACCAAGTGCAGCAATGTAGCTTTCATTATTAAAGGCATCCGTGACGTCAAAAGCACGTCGATGAATGCGTAAGTAGGTTACGGTTGCCTGACTGCGCGTCGACGCAACTTTTAATTGCAATTTTTCCTACTCTTGGCATATCTGCTCGTGTCTCTGGTTCGTTGCACCCGTATTGCAATTGCAGTGTCATTTTTGAAAACAGATCTTAACGTCGACCCTCTTCCCGCTATGCATACTTATTACACGTGTTGGGGGATGGAAGTTGGGCTTTGTATTATATTTTCTTTTTAATTGCGTTTAAAAAATCAGGACGATAACGATGCTGGATCGAATTTAATTAATTGGTTAATCAATGTTGTTATGTTAATTAATGTTTGGTTTTTTTTTTTTAATGAAAATTCTTGATTACGTTATCTTTACTTCCCTTTACGCAATCCACTCTGAGATTTCATCTTCTAATACTCTGCAACGTCGGCATGAAATTTAACGAAGCGAACTAGGGCGTCGCGACGCTCATAAAGGCGACCCGGAATCGTCCGTACGTTTGTCCCGGTAAATGATATCGGTCCAGCGACTCGTTTCGAAGGAGTTAACTATGGGATTTTAGGAAATTTGCATATTTTCACATGATAATACAGATTAAACAGTACAGCAGTAGTTTCAAAATGTAGTTACGAAATAATGTGACTGCAGCAGCTACTGAATATATATTATACAATGAAGGCACTTTTTATCACGTATCCCGAATGCGTAAGCAAATTCTAAATGTTTGTATAAAAAAAAGTAAAAAGAATTACGATTTCCCGCAAAATTCCATATTTGCCAGAAACAAAATTTTTTTTTTTAAACAACACATCACCGTTTCGCGAAAATAGTACTTGGCGCGCGTTTTCAATTAAATTTATTATTCCCGCCCTAAATAAAAAGTCCTAGGATATACCCCGTTCTAAGTAACTCCCAAACCCGTTATAAGGTCACTCCATAAATAAATCCGCGTTAACTCCGCCAAGAACGCAAGTCGTAAAACACACAGACCCCATTACGGCATATAAACAATAGCGACTCGTGAACTCGAAAAGTGCACGCGAGCCGTTCAATTTAATGGAAGACTCGTTGCGGATGGAATTTGAAGATGTTTGAAAAGTTTCACGAGCAACGGCCTCGAGCTGTGAATAAGAATTTCGTCGCTTCGTTGTAGCCGAACGAAAACGATTTCATTCCGCAGAAAATAAACTGGGTACAAACATAACCTGAAATCACGACTGAAGTCGCGCAGATACGAATCAATGCCCAGGATCGAGGTCGAATCTAGATACAGGATCAGAAAAGTCACGACGAATCGACTATACATCGTTAACAGTATAGTACTGTTATCCCTGGCGAATGGTAAATAAAAAAAAAAAAGAATTTCCTAAAAATCAACAAAAGCTCAATATCAAATATCCCATATCGATATTTTTGCCAGATTTACAAATGCGACGCCAGGCGTCGCAACGATACATACATCTATATGGAAGGAAGCAGAGGAAAACAAGGACAAATGTGCACAAGACGTTCCTCTGGGATAAATAACACTCCTTGACTCTTCCTCCCTGGAGCGACTAGTTCTCAGCTGCTCGCGTATTTCATCCCCCCCCCTCTCTCTCTCTCTCTCTCTCTCTCTCTTTACTCTCCTTTTACTCAGCCACCCACTCACTCTCCCTTTCTCACAACTCTCGTTGGCCTTCTTCTCAAACTGGATAGCGCCGCTCTCCTAGCATTGCTGCCAACCGCAACTCCACAGTGACTACCGTACAGCTGTATCACTATAGAAGAGAGACACTTCTTCTCTAGGACTTGTTGGATAGTTTCAAAATATACACATGCCACTAACTATCCCCGACGTAGAGCCCAGTCCGAAGGAGAAGAGCCAGTAAACGTGGGTTATATACGTGCACAAATATATATATACATACGCAGTCAAGCAGAACAACAAAGACAACCCAGCTTGGGTGACAGTATCGTATAGCTATAGCTATAGGGCAACATAGCAAGCAGTCTGCCATTTCGTAAAGACTAAAAATATCTATAGAGGACTTGGCGCACGCATTGGGCCCACTGCTAGGAGCTGATTAGACTTCTCTTTTCGCCAGGCAATGTTTATCTTTCGTGTCTTGTTAACGCCTGGCAAACGGGAGCGACAACCTATTCCCGTGGGACGCGTCTTCTTTCGCCTGTTTCTCGATACGCCTTTTTTTCGTCTGCTTTGCTTTGAAGATTTTACGACGTCTCCAATTTCGAGGCTAGGTCGTCAGATTATGTAGCGGACTGGGACGTTTGATTGAATGATTGATTTTCTCCCTGCTTCTGACTTCCGATAAGTCGCCGATGTATCCCAGGGACAATTTTCTATTACGGGAATTCGGTCTGCGCTCTTGGAAAATTCTTTGGATTCCTCAGTAGCTTTTAGCGCACTTGACTTTTCATTTTTCTTGCCTTTGCTTTTCCACTTCCTCGAGTGGTTTGCTTTGACTTTGTCCATGCTTGGCGAAATGCTAGTAATATATATACAGGTATACCAATAGGACTGATAAATCACGTGGGTCTTATGGGAGTTCAGGTTTTGGAAGTGCGCAGTCTTTCTGGGTTATCTTTTATCTATGCTTTTGATAGTTCGTAATCGACGTAAGGGTGTGTGTTTGATTTTTTTATTTTTTCACGATTTATTATTATTATTATTTTATATCAGTGAATTTCATCTCTGAATTATTATAATTATTCGAAGAAATAAGAATTTGGTTATATTCATACGTTATATCGTATTGGGATAAAATTTCGAAAAAAAAAAAACGAAAAATTTGAATGGCTAATTATATATTTCTTTTTTCTTTTCTTAAATGGATTCAGGTGTCGTAGATACTTTGAATAATCATTAACCTTACTATGTCTCGTTAACGTTATCGTAAAGACGCCAAGACGCCGCAGCTATTCCCTTCCTAGTAGTGAGGGGGGGCGGGGGCGTTGACAGGGCCGCATAAATAAGTCTCAGAAATAGTTGGTAACTACGACGACTTAGCGTCACGTCAATCGGCGTCTCGACGCGGCGTAAAGACGGCGTCACCGTCGATTTCAAGCGCATTGGGAATCAGCGCCTTTACGGCACAGAGAAGCGTGTCGTCGCGACGCCACTCGTCATCCGCCGATGGTGTCGCGCGACGTCGTTCTTCACTTCTTATGCCTGTCGACAGCCGTACCTATATGAGACACGAGAAGAGGGCGAAAGGGAATTAGAAAAAAAAATACGATGGCATAGATGATACGAACCGGGACTGGATGCACTTTGAGCGACAGTGTATAGTGACAAAATTAGAAATCATCGAGGCAAGTCAGACAAGAAGATTTTCGAGCGACGCTCCGTCGTCGCGACGCCCTTCGTAAAAGACATCGTCGAAGATCCAAGAAAAGACAATTTTTCATTCGCGTGAACAAAGAAAAAAAATAAGCGGATAAATTTTTTATTTTTTTTAAATTTCAAAATTTTGTTATCTCATAGACACTATCATTTATATTATTTATTTTTTATTTCTTTGTCACAACACCACATTGTCACTCTATTGATTCTTATCATCCTCAGACATGTCCGGGAAGACATGTAAGTGGTTTAAAATTTATTTACTTTCCCGATAATTAGTGTTTTCTTTTCACGTAATTGGAACGCGTACCGGCTGATCCACCCACTTTCCACCCACAACTCTTCTGCATAACAACCATTGGAAATTGTGATAAATAATAAATACAGGTCGCCTTAACAGTGCTTTCCTAAAATTAGAATCCCCTACAGTCAAGGGAACAACAATCGATAATCGATACCAATATGATAAAGTTAAATTCACAAGGCTCGTAAAAAGAAAAACGATAAAAAAAAACGTTTCCTCTATTTACCCATTGAAAACAGGCGAGCATTTAATTGTAGAGATTGCAATTTAAAAATAGCTCGTTAATTAATTGACGCGTTAATATACGACTAATCATTGAAAAACTTATAAAGCGCCAAGCCAGTCGTTAAATCAAAATCATTTATTGAATTCAAAAATGTGTCCTCGATATCAATGACGACCATTAAAACGTGTCTTTTATACATGAAGTATGCAATGAGCGAGAAAAAAATTTTGACATTGAAACCAAAAAAAATTTTTAAAAGTCCGCTTTGATTTTACGTAGCTCCACGCGAAAGCCGTTGTCAGACAAAAAGAAGAACAGTCGATGGGAAAGGCTTAAGCTTTAAACCGACCCAGCTTTAAGCTTAGCGTGCAATTAACCTGCTAAGCCCTGCCTTTAATTATAAGCATTTTTGGAATAATTATGTCCGTGAATTATAAATTCACCATACATACCGTATCCCAGCGCCCTACGAAAACCCTCGAGGTGTCGCTACCCTTTCCCAAGCAGAGCTTCGTATTACACGTGAATACTAGGCTTTAGCCAAAGGGAAGGACACGGCCGTGGGATCTAAGCTCCAGGACGTTCCGGGCTCTTTCATTATTTCGACTTGACTTGTAACTTTATAACGTGATAAAGCGCCAATTAGAGAGTATAATCTACCCATAGAACCCAAGGGATCAAATAAAGGACCATTGGTGTCAGATTTTGAAATATTGGAACAATATTTTATTATCGTACGAAGGAATTGCCATGCGTTACCCAATAGCCTTTTGGAATTGCTAAAATAGTCAGTCAGCTCAAAAGCTTATATATATGTATATTATACAGGTTACAGGAAGGTTTAGGTACAGGTGGTTACATATATCGGTAACCACATTCAGTCCTGGTCTTGCTCTTTCTCAAGCGTACACCCGGTATACATAAACCCATCTCCAATATGTATAGGATTTCGTTTGTGCGCGACCCTTGAGAATCTAACCTCAAGGACGGAATTGCGTGGTCTCTTTAATTAAAGCGAGTATTTGCTACCGGACGTGGCAGGAGCTGCTAGGCTGCTGCTCCTCTATATCTCCTGGCCTCTGCTTTCTGCCCGTTGGTTACTGCTATTGGCTTTTGGCAAAGGGTAGCGGAGACTGCGAAAGGGTGAAGAGACGAGATACAGGGAACAGGGATGAGACTGAAACAGAGGCTGCGGCTATGCAAACACGTTCGGTGGTGTCTCTTCTTAAAGTTACGATTCGCTTCCCAACAAATATTCCTGCACACGACGCGTTGCCAACTTCATACTGTTGGGAGAACCGTGATAGGTTTACATGGCTGCGACGCTTTACTAAATTGTGCATTCGGGTCGTGACGTCGACATAGAAACTTGCGTCCGGTGTCATGTTCCTTGTTCGTTTGAGGTTAAAATAAAAAAAAATTCTTTTTTTTTCTTCGTTATACAATTAAAAATAATTTTTGGAGCACAATTATGTTTTAATCGGATTGTTAATTAGTGATTGATTTTATAATTATTATTATTACGCTCCTGAAGTAATTTAATATTCTTGCTCTTATTCTAATGATCGATTGGTATCGATGAGATCGATACTCCGATAGCAATCTTTGGAATTGTCTATTTCTTCTAGTCTAGATTGGATTCCAATGGGTTTGCAACTATCCTAACAAACTGTAATTACTTTTGCGTCCGCTAGAAAGCGCTCTAAGCCGAGCAACTCGATTGCGCCAGTACGGTTGGTTCTCATTATTACGATTCTTGAGCGCAGCTTTCCACGAGTTCGCTTTGGCATCGGGGCGAAGCGACGAATGAAAGGAAATAAATGAGAGCGGATGAATCCTTTCAGCGGCATCATGAGGCACGTCCAAATCTTCTACGGGATTTACGTTTACCTTTGATTGATCAGGAACTATGGAAAAATTGTTTAATTAATTATTTTCTATTGAGGAGAAAGATTTCAATTTTTTTTTTAATTAAACTTTATACATCCTATCTACTAAATATTCAATTATCAACGAGCATCCAACCGACTGAAGTTAGCCGTTCCATATAATTTATGTGTTAGAGCCATCTTCGGGTGGGTCAGTACTTCTGAATCAAACTCTACAAAATTAACCTAACCTAATTTTTTGTATCTTGTTACGTACCCTCGTGCATAGGCATTGAACCCTTATAAAGAAAATATAGAAAAGCTCTATGTAAATTGTATCGTGTATATGTATATTAAGAGTGTACAATTTGCTGTGTACTTAAATATCTATTACCAGCGTTTAATAACATGGAAATAATTTTTCATTTTTTTTTACTGCCAATTTGCGCCTACATACTGTACGTATATTCGACTCTATCGATTTCTCGTAATGTTAATGCATTATTAAGGAAACTGAACTACGATCGGACTGTAACTACTTTTGCCCAGCTGGAACCTGGTAATAGGAGTCGATTGAGTTAGCTCGTCACTCGTTATTGCAATTCTGGCACCGGACTCAAGTTCCTCTTTCGAATACCAGAGAGCGCTGTAGAAGGGACAGGCAATTTTACACGAATTAAACCCACTAAGTTCATCAGTTCGCGAGTAATCGAACCTCACAAAATTTTAGCATACCAAAATAAATTTTTAGGAAATTATTGAAAAATCGTTGGTCTTGAAAAATTTGTACGGAAAAATGAAATTTTTGAAAATTCTCGTCACCCGTTATAAAATTCAAAGAAACTTAGCTTTACACATAAATAGCCATTGTCAATGGTAACTTTCTTAAGTCAAAGCACAGGACGTTTCTCCAATATTCTATTTATTAGAAATCATAATGGCTGCCTTGATAAAAGCCATTGTCTTTGGGATACACGAGTAGAAGTTGTCCAAGGATGAGAGAGGAGAGAGGGGAATACCTGAAAGTTTAAAATTATTCAATAATAATAACCAGCCAGCGACAGGCTTAGTATGAAAAGTTTTCCGTCTCTCTCTAACTATTTGACCCGTTTAGTATCTCATTGGTACCAACGCTACTTTGTTAAATTCTGTCTGAGAAGTCTTGGCGAAGGTTTCCTGGTCTTTTAAGAAATTATCTTTTCAGGTCATCCACGGTCTTCTCTATGAAAACTTGGTTTACGCGTCAATTTCACCTGAGATTCTGCAACGAGTCAATAGCGACGACAGCACCACCTGACGGCATCGTTAAGAATTTAACATGTAACCTTACAGCGTCCGGATCCTTGATGAATTCGAAAAGCGATAGCCATTTTGAATACGAAGTATAAGAATAAATAAGAAATCGTGATATGCATTGATTTTGAAAAATGGGCCAAAATAATTACAAATCAATTTTTAAAAGACAGAACGTACGGGTTCAAATCTGTATAAAATATTTATTTAAGACTATATATATACATACATTTAAATACAGACATGCACCGCTATTGTTTTTGTAAATTCTCAACAGCTTCTTGTCCAATGTCTACAGTGCTTTTCAAATCCCTAACGAGGACTCCTGTATACAGGTATACATTGTGTCTTGTGTTTCTACTGCCTTACACAGGATTCCTAGCGGGTAAGACTTTGGCACAAAAGCTGAAGAACGATAGGGGGCAGTAGGAAAGGTGGTTTCCTGAGAGATGAAATAGTCTCCGTTGCCTATGTAGTCGAGCGCGAAGTAATGGCTACGAAGTTAGCAAAGTCACGGGGCGTCGTTAATTACTCCCCCAAGAATGTTATATCAAACCTTCATTTAGTTTAACCCGCCGCCACTGGCGGCGCTAGTGTTCCCGCCGCCGGTGCTGCTGCCGCGTAGATATGCGGAATATTAATGATCTAGCATTTGTAACCACAAGGATATTATGCCTGGGTTCCCGTTACCATTGCTACGTCACTTTATATCCATAATTGTGGTAAACTTGTAGTGGCATCTTTCACGGTGACAGTTAATTGTCAAGGTATACGGATGAGGAACGACATTCTCAAGGTTAATAATTCAAATTACATATTAAATGAAATTTTTTACTTTACCATTCGAAATTAATGTCAAAATTTTTTTCTTAATCTTATCGGTTGTATCTTTGATCGAATGACGATCGTAACGACTGACTTTTTGAAATTCGGTTATTACCGTCGTTATAGTGTGGCAGTCGAGGGACGTTAATGAAAATAAATGATCTTTTGTTCGTAAAGATTTGTAATTAGTCTCTATTTTATAGTATTTAAGAGGAATTAAATTACCGCGCTGGGATCTTCCCTCTCTTTCACTCTGTTGCTTCTTTTAAGCCCTCTCGATTTCTCTCTCTCGCTCTCTTCCGAATCGCAAGGCAAATTAATTGAAGACAATGCCAGGCGGAGATTCGAATTGTAGCACGGCATTACTACCAACCGCAAATAGACACTCGAGCGTTATGGTAATGCCGACGTCAAGAATTCGAAATATTCTCGACGTTACATTCAAATCGAAAATTATTCATTTCGAATTATTCATACCGACCGGTGTTACCGGAAATCATAAAAAAAACATAGACGCTAAAAAAATTGCAAAAATTTTATAAATACTTACAATCTTACGACCGTAGGTTACAAGGTGTACCTGGATATATAAAAATTATTTTTAATTCGTCGATTTATTCTACGAGGAATTTTTCAAAATTTTTTTACGCCCTGGCTGTAAGGATAAAAAGGTACCTCCACACCGGAGATGAAACCGTGTCTCGATAGAAAACGTTGTGAATGAGAAACAAATATTGCGTAGAAAGAATCAAAAATTTTTTCTGATCTTACGGAAAGTACGGTGCGAGTACCGTATAGGGAACGTGTATTCGATGCTTCAGAATTTTAGAAGAGACTGTCCTTCCGTGGCTGGCATACTTGAAAAAGCGACGCTCGGCGTCGACGTCTCGCGAGACCTCTGCAAATATTTTTGCACGACCCATACTCGCGAAAAGCAATTGCGTCAGAATGTTTCTACCATTGTTCAATTCAGCAGTCCCATTCCTGTCGTTCCCTCTATTCGTCTATTCCAATTCGTTCAGTTTCACATCACACTCGTGCAATATCGTGAGTACTCGTGTTCGTTCGACTTTCCTATAGGTACAGTAACCTGAAAAACTTTATACGCCACCAATTGAAATGCAATTTCATTACGATAACCAATGAATCGGACATGAAAATTAAAAAATTAAATTTCACTTTTAATTAAACAAAAAATTCTTCAATATATTTCTTATTAACTTTGCCCCCCTTTGCCTTAACTAAATATACCTTTACTTACACTAACGACTTTACGACGTACAGTCGCGTTTAAAAATCAAAATTTAACGAGACCAAACTATAAACACTTAAGGATAAAAAATAACGAAAAAGGGTGAAATAAGGGTAGGACACAGAACAAGCAAGATGACAGTACCAAAAGAGCATGGGAAATATATTCCAGCAGTATTTCGAAAAAAAAAACCTGCCTAGCGCTAGCAGTAAGATATCAGAGGGGATGCAGGGGTACCAGTAAGGAACAAAAAAAATCGCACGACGCAGACAACTACGCTCGGTGGCGAACACTCTGGGCCGTTTATAACGTTTGACAACTAGGAAGTGTCATAGGGAATTTATTTTACCGTGGCATTCACACTGCAGCTACAAGTTAGCGATACATCACCCGCGAGTGCGCATGCGCACCAGCCCATTAAATTTATAGGTGTGAAGATCACTTAACGATTTTTCATGTTTTTCCCCATAGCCATATCATTAACAACCTCGATCCCAGCTGCACTTACCATCCGCAAAACTTCTTCACGACCACCATAGGTTTTCAAAAATTTTCCAAAAACTTCACGCGCAAAGAAAAATGATTAAAAATGAATATTCGTACGGGGCAAAACTTTTTCATCAGTCGTACCAACCTCAATATTTTTTTCTCAAAATAAGATTAAGCATACACCTATCATTATATCTATATCGTTAGCTACGATTCTACAGGGTGGCCAATCCACGAGAAACGAATAAGGGTGAAAATAGTGTAGCATTAATTTGAACACGGGCTCGACATAAATATTAAAGAGGTGGCCGGTACCAAACCGCTTTGAATTAATAATCAACCCTGTCAGACACGTAGAGCGGCAGCTTGCAGGCCAAACTTCAATGCTGATGGGTAGAAGCTATCTCGTCATTTGGAATCCCTTGGGATGCACTTGGTCGGGCACCTTTACGAAAGCGTATATGGATAGCTGCATATACGTTTTACCATAGGTAGATAGATACCTTGATACCTTACTACGTACTTGTCTCACGGGAAATTCAAAGCGGGTGGCTCCTATTTAATAACGCCATTACCCCGACACTCCCCCCGGACATATTCGACATCCAGATAACACATAGCTATCGACTATGAATTACAACCCCATACTTTATTATTGACCACAATTATAAGAGCCGCTATAACCTATTTCTGATAACTCTGTAGTACACACATACATCAGTCAAAACCACATGGGACCATGATTATAAATAATTAGTATTAATTACTGCCAAGACCATTGCGCATGAATCCATACAAAGCAAAAAGCACCCCTAATCAGTAATTGTCGAAAATAAAAAATACGTCAAAAAAGACACCCGTTATATTAACGCACTGGAAGAATGGAAATGGAAATAATTTTTGTTTAATAAGGGTTACAAAAAGAAGTTATCCAATGCCTCCAGATAAGAAGATAAGATCGTTAATTTTCTTTTTAAAAATCCATTGCATTTCCCAGCATCCCACCTTCTCCCGGTCAGTAATCTTCCCGTGGACCGTTTCGCAGCCACCGCTAGCCTCCCGATATCCCGAAGCTTGTTATCGCTCGATAATCGACACGAGACACGTACCAAGGCCGGGCACGTTGCCGGAAACTGAATTACCAACTGCAGCATGATTTAATAATGCCAACCCCTACGATATATCGAAGCTATTTGGCTCGCGTTCAAGCATACCTACCTTCACCTCAGTCTTTACCCCTTCCAAATCCCCCCTCCAAGTCCCACTCTAAACTCAACCCCCATTACTTCACTCCGATTCGACTACCCCTCTCACCCTGCACTATTCAACCCCTTATTTTCTTCACTGTGACAACATATGCTATATCGTTGATAACCTATTCTAAACCACACCCCAAATTCACCCCATGCCTTCATCTCCTTGCCGTATCAAGGCGACCTTATCAGCCTGACCGCCGTTTAGGTTAGAGTAGAGAATTTCCGAAAATCCTGACGCAATACCGGCTTATACCCAGTGTGAAAATTAAGATTGACCAATTTTCGATGACATCGAAAAAAATTGGATTTTCTCGTGAAAATCGAAAAATTCAAAAATATCGACATCACGTTTTTCAAAAATTCCTTAAATACATATAAAGCAATTGTACATAACAGTAAACGACCGGAAGTTGATTAATACACCACGATTAATAATAACAATAATTTCGTACAGATAACGAAAATTGTATGTCAAACGATTCCTTTTATAGATTCCTAATCTCCGTCATAACGATCATTCATTAACGATACACGCGATATTTGTACCATACAAGCTGATAGGTTAAATCTGTCATTACGTCACAATAGAAGTCATAATTTAAAATACGGATAATCGATACTATATTATAATCGTCATCAAATCATTGAATCGGCTCTATCGGTACTGTCAATAATCCAGAGCAATCCTTCTCTAAAGCACTTTTGGCTCGAACACAGGATACAAGGGACTTAAGGATTTAATATATTTATACACTCGGCAGTAACTATCGATCCACTGGGTGGTCTTTGGTATTATGCAAAACATACTTATACACTGGCATGGATTATTACCAATGTATTTCTAATACCTATGTATATGTAGAGCTTATTATACCGTGCGGATCATTCTGTACCTTAAACAGTCATCAGATACCTATATATACATCCCAACCTTGAAACGCACTCTAGCGAAAACTCTTTGTAACGTTGTACAACACGCATTGCTTATGGACATAAAAGAGGAGAGGCCGAAACGTGTACGAGCACCGTGCACATAAATTGCATAAGACAATCGGCAGGGAGTTATACATATGCGTATACGTAATGGCCCTACGTCACAAAGGTACAAATCATAAATAGAGAACAAGTATGCAGGTACATATGAATGAACAGCATGAAAGGCATATACGAAATACAGGGTGATTGAGAAATACGTACGTAGTATACGAAGCAAAGTATTATATTTTTTCTTGTTATTATTATGCAAATAAGTGAGGTACAAAAATAATATTAATCGATAGAATTTATTGGAACAGTTAATTTATTATTCATTAATTTAATTCAATCGATTATACGTCACCATGTCATATTATGTTCAAGAAATCGATCGCGTTGTTTTTTGAATCTCCCGCCGAAATAAAATGGCGATAATAATTCTCCAATAATTGCGCCAGGTGAACTGGGACGGGTACAGAGGGCGCCAGTGCTTTCGTAGCGAATGTCGACGTATTGTCTTAGCAATTGCTGCCATTATTAAGTAAAACAATCGTGGCGTCGCGCGAGTCCCTTGCTCGTCGTTACCGGGAGCAGAATGAGATTAGGGGATGTGGGGAGAGGAAATAGAAAAAAGAAAATTCAAGAAAAGAAAAAGATAATGGAACGACCAAGGCGGAATCCATTAAATGGCGAATCGAGCCGAGTTCTATTGATTTTTCTAATTAGTGGATAATTGCATTTCGATTATGCCACTTTGCACCCTTAAAGTGTCCTCGAGCAATTATTCCCTTTTTTTTTCTCTCTTACCCTCGTCAAATGAAAAGCTACACTACAGAGAAGCTTTTGAGAATTTTATTTGAATAAAAATTTTTCTCCAAACACCCCCCACCACCACCACCACCACTACCCCCTCTCACAGTCCTACCCCTCGATCGTCTCTCCTTATCAAACGCCACTGTCGCCAAGAAAATCGTAAGACCAACCCTTATCCTGTTTATAGTACATTCACTAGCACTATCGAAAAGGGGTGGCTATTTGAAAGGCCAAGAGTCCATAATCATCCCCGAGGCTCCACTCGATCGGATCGTATTACCGATCCTACTCGAGGGCCTTAAGGCCCATTATAAAATCAAGTGGAGCTTAATACGATAAGTAAGGTTCGTTATTTGAAGAGGATGCCGGCTAGAGATGGTGCCAACCTACAGACTATAAACGCTATATAGATATACCGGATCCATAGCGAAAGGAATAGACGAGCCAAAGATAGGGGTGAGTCGATGGAGTATAATTTTGAAAAAAAAAAAAAAAAAAAAAAAATATGGAAGACCCTTGAAAAAAAGATGTCGCTCGTTAAGAAAAAGAAGAAAAATAAAGTTAAGCGGAAGGAGCCAAAGTGAAGTGCAGCAAGTTGAATCGGTCGCGTAACGAGAGACAGAAAAGTTTTGGTCCAGAAGGAAGATGCTGCGGGAACATCTTGAGGAGTTTGTGTTGGTTGATCGAGGAGGGACACGAAGATGGGTAGGTAGGTAGGTATCCTTAAGATAAAGGGACAGAGAGTAGTAGTAGCAACCTGAGTGAGATAAGGGGCTCCGGTAGTTTCAGAAGACAATGCCGCCCATAATTGGATCACGAGGCTCGCGCTCCGGAATCCTTAATTCTACCGATTGGCTCCACCCTCCTTTTCTCATCCTTAGACATCCTGATCCTCCCCCTTTAAGCAACTGCCTTTTCTCGTCACCCTTCCTCTTTATTCATCCTCGACGCCGACGTCACTCCCGCGACGTTCCTTCGGTCTGTGAGTATCTGTATACCTATATACATAGGTCCTAACTTATGTGTATGTATATATATATATACATATATATATATATAGATATACATTATGTGTACCTACAACCATCGGCAGGGACTGTCAGCAACAGAGAACCCGTCATTGGACTTTTCGACAGAGTTGAATAAAGTCAAACCGACTTTCTACCGATTCAATTTTCCCGGGCAATTCTTTGAAATTGACGAAACGTCTTTTTTGACCCGGATACGTGGAAAAAAAAGAAAGTTAATTAACGCGACGATAAGGCAGTGCCGAAAAATTCTATCTGTCAGTTAAAATTTTTCAATGTAAGCTTAACGATCGATACTCACATATAATTTATTTCGTGGCACCAATTGACGTTTCTGTTGGACGTTTTTTAGGAGGAAATAAGTTTTTTTTTTTTCTTTCTTTCTTTTATTCGAACTATTTAAATATACAGAACGGAAATGATACCGTGACGTATTAATTCGATCGTTCTGATACGCATTGCTTGACACACCTGCTGTAATGGAATCTTCGTTAAATTTATACCTGTGTATGTATATACACTGTGTCCTAATTACAGGGACGGGTTGTTTCTCTTGCCGTTGTTACCATAAACGTTCCAGGGTGCGTATTAAGAATTGGTGGAAGGAAAAAAAATAATTGAGACAATACTCGAACCTTTTTAAGTGGTCGCACCCAATTCCAGAAGCGGCGCACCTGTCCAGGTGTCGATGCAGGTTGCAGCCGATTTTTACTTATGATCTCTTGAATCCCGATCTGAACTTACGTAACGAATTCCTCTCTCATTAGTCTCGAAATTCCAGCCAAATTATTTACCCGGGGACTTACCGGTCACCGGGTATAGCAATTTACATTGGATCGGACATTCATTGGATTTCTACGATTTAATAACGTTTCTAATACATTAGGGTTAGAACGTGTAGATATGCCGATCGTGAAATTTTTTATTGCATTCGAAGTAACGTTGTGTTCGATATTTTTAAAATCTGCCGATCGACGAACAGTTTTTGATAATTTTTTATTCGTACTCCAGTTTTAGGGTAAATTTTTTTTTGGTGGCTTCTTTTTATCAACTTTTCAATGTTTATGCTGATCTACCTTTCTCACGCGTTTTTACGTAGAAGCCACGGATATGTCAGGGGAACAATGTCGATCGTATGAGCGTGGCAAAACGTCTATTCCACCTGTAAGAAATGGGAAGTATTTATGGGCCCCCGGGTATTATGTCGACATAACCCGCTTCGTCACGCGCGTCATCTTCATAATTCAGTATCCCTCTAATGGAAAATTGAATCGTGTGTCGAAAGCTGCTAATGGCCCTCCAGCCATCAAAAATGAGCTCGTAGCAGGTTGGGGCTTTTTATATTGGAAAATAAATATAATAAAAAAGTAAAGGAGTTCAATTTTACACGTAACAGTCGTTTAAAGGGAGTCGAATGAAAAAATCGATAAAAAAATCGCTAATCACATGCTATTCGATAATTCGAAATTTCGAACATGCATATATCGTGAATTAAAAATTATACACAGAATTTTCGTGGTGCTTCACGAAAACTAAAGAGTGAACCGAACTTTTAATTTATTGCCTCGATCATTTATCGATCGACGATCGATCCTGTCACAGCAATTTTATTCGGTACCGTGACCAACGTTACGGGAATTAAAAAAAGAAAATTTGTAACAGTCGACAAAAAACCTGGCAATTTCATACGAGGGAATACCGGTGCGTACAGCTCGCAGAAGGTCGAGAGTAATGATCGGTAATTATTCTGGCAATTTACAGCCAGGAAATTTGATCTTTCCACGTGCACGTAGAATAATTACGTAAATGATAGACGCCGACCTGATTGACAAATATATTAATAAAAGCTCAATGCACAAAGTGCAGGAAGTCCTTAACGCGAGGACTGTTGCACTCAAAAGTAAATGAAAAATATTTTTGGAACGTGCTGTACGTGGAAAATTGTCAATTTCCAAAGTTTTCGCCACAATAAAAAAAAAAGTTTAAGCGCATTTTCACTTTTTAAAAATTTTTTACACAGTGCGATTAATTTAACGGCATTGTCGCACGTCATCGTGTTCATGATAATTAATTACTAAATATCATTTTTCATTAGCATCGCTTCATCCGCACGCTTCACAATAGATTACGAATGCCGGTTATAATGAAGCCCCAGATTAACATAAGAACCGAGCCGCACGATATCCGTCGGCAGATGTAAATGCAATCACTGCCTAGCAATGCGCATTGTATCCACTCAGCCATCAGCACACTTCATTAGTCGTAACGACTAATTACACGAAGCTGCTCCACTTCCGCAACACTTTCGCTTTCCAATTGAAGAAACTAATTTCAGCCTTCGAGCAGTTGGACAAGAAATAAAAAAAAGGACTTTATTCCACCCACAGACATTCACCGTTAACTGACCAATGGTACCAACAAAAAGTCATAAAAAACGCAATGCAAAACAATTAATCGTCCATTGTCAAAAAAGGATTAGCGATCAACGTTTTTTTTTTTTTTTTGATAAAAATAAAAAACTCAAAATAAATAAAATAATTGAATATACGAGGTACCGTAGCGGTCTTTTTCAAATTTTTAAATTTCCCGCCATGCAGACGACTAATCTCTCCATCTCGAGTCCCTAATGCACGAGTCCTCGGTACTGACCCCGTAAGGTCAATTTATGTTGCGAAACGTGCAGCGGGAACCTAACGAATTGTGACCGTCGTTGCGCAACGCGAATAGGAAACCGACGTCACCGTAAAGGGGGGGGGGGGGGGGTTCATTAATTCAAGTCGAATGGGGTGAAATTCAGGTCCCTGCAAACTCTGCTTTGGCATTGGGATGTCGGAAGGATAGGAACTGAATAGATAGAACTGCCAGAATGGCGGCAGGTGGGATGACTCCCCTGGGTTCAGCACGTTATAGGACCACAACGACTGTTCTATGCGTATCGGGTGGCTCATAAAAAATTACGTCCTGATCCGGCCCGGTGAGAGAAGGAACTAGAAAACACGATAGAAAAAGTGAAATATTTAGAGACAAAAAAAATTTAGTTATAATTTTATTAATAAAGCCAAAGAAAAAATGTAGGTCCAATCTTTTTTCATTTAGAAAGAATTTTTGTCGCGCCTAGTGTAGGCGCAGTGAATTATTCGAATTTTGAAAAAATCGCTTGTAATTTTTTCGAAAATTATTCTATTGCAATCTTCGACGAGTAAATCTTACGCGAAAGTATCCAGCATCCCTACGTGTCGCAATTCGTCCCATTAATATCATTCTCTGCGAGTATAATACATTGCTATCGTAATATAGGCAGTTACATACGTGAGAGACATTCATTGCCAAGATGAAACGATAGATAGGTCCATAAGCGTGCGTACTATCTGCCTATCGTATCTCCACGGAAGTCAGACTGAAAGGCAAGTAGGAGTATATCGGGGGAGAGAACGAAGAAGAAAATTCCCTAGAGAAATGTGCATGCTAGCTAATCTCCTGGAATGAGACGGGATGCGATTCTATCTGATATCCTAGGGAATGTCATTCCTCGAACGACGAGGAATCAACGTGCTTTAAGTAACTAGATAGTGAGATAGGTTTCGAATGAAAATAAAAAAATTTTTTTTTTCAGAATTTATATAATTGGCCACTCCCCTCCTCTAACCCTCTCGTCAAATTCCGCCGTCAACGCGTCATTCGACTGTCAGAAAGCCTGCGGCACCCCCATGACCTTATTTCACCATAAGCACCGCCATTGAACGATAACGCCATCTTGTTTACGATTATTTGCTCAAAGACGACACCACGTGATCAGATTTACAGATCAGTATAGCCAACTTCATATTTTTCCTCTAGAGTCACACTGCTACACCCTAGTATTTCATTAGCCTTGAATTTTCCTAGGGAATCGTCAGATATATTTTTTAGATATTCATAACCCACAAATCCTAACGATAAATCCGAACGCTTAAAAGTGTCAGATCAATTTCGATTCGATAAAAATATTTCTATAGAGAAAATCCTCAAATATGAAATACCTGCCATTCAAAAGTAATAGACCGGATACGGAATACAGTGAAAACTGACGAATTTGCAATAAATCCAAACGAATTGATAATTCATTCGAACCTGTCCGCCGCGCGAAAAGTTTACCGGGCGACAGAGTGCAATAATCCCTACGAAAAAAAAAAAAAAAAATCCCTAGGAAGGAAACGAAAAAAAAAAAATTGTCATTTTTTCCCCCTCAATTCAAACCCGTAACTCTTTCGCGGCTATTTTCATGTATTTTTTATTTTACCAATTTTTTACCTATCCTCTACAAACCTTTTTCCTACAAAATCTCGAGCGCAGCTACATTCAGACACAGAAAAGCCCATTTTCGATCACGGATGCCGGACTGTACGTGCGTTCACTCCGTAGAGTAACAACTATGTATATATTAGTTATAGGATTGTCTGTATTCCAATGCACTCCTACATCCAACCTACATATATATATACACATGCATGTGCCCAAAGCGGGGGTGGGCCTGACGAGTAGTGTGAGTATGTGCTCGTGTGAACGCGCAGTCATCGGGGAACCATCAATCGTGCAGGTGCAATCCAGTACGGACCCACAATGCACCGTGAAACGCTCTAAAACATAACACCTTTTGTCCGGCCGCCATTGATTGAATCGAACAAAGGAGCAGGGATAGCATTTCGTCGATTTAAGGCAAGAGAGACGCCGGAGCGCCGTGTTAAATGCGCGTGACCAAGCCGTGTGGAGTGGATACTGTACGAATTTGAAAAAAATTCATCAACGCGCATGCGCGATCGATATCGATCGAACGATAAAATTTAGGTAAATTTTGACATTTTTTTTTTCAAAATTTCTTACCCACAGATGCTCTCACCCCAAAAACTCACATCCTAGAAATATGTTTTATTATATTTAAAAAAAAAATTAACTTAATACGCGTAAGGCGTCATAAAAAATTTGCATAAATTTGTAAAATCACCAGTGACGTCACAGTTCCCAAAATTAATACACTGGACCAATATCCTCCGCGGAGAACGTGCTTCACGCTGCGCCAAACTCGTTAATTACTGTTCAGAGCAGCTTGTGATTGCTATGCAAGCTAACGTACTCGCTAACAATATCATCTCTTGGACATAATACTATACCGGGTGACAAAGTTATAAATGTGAATTCGCTGCGAGCAAAGTAGTTTTCCGTGCGATTTTACTTGAATTTCGAAAAGTCACGTAGCCTCGAAAACTTTCTAGGGACATTTTGAACTTTCTGTCTACATGAACTACGGGCTTGGTTGTTCAGCGAATTATCAACGTAACGTAACTATTTTTCACTGGAGATTATGAAATTTAACGTGAAATTTTATCACGGTGCCAAATGCCTCTCGGTTCATATTTCACGAAATAACAGAGAGCATAATTCGTACCGATTGAATATCAATGGAGCGAATATTCACGGTTCTCGATGGAGTCGTTCTGGAATCTCGCCATATTCTAGTAAAATATACTGCAAAGTGACTTCGGCTCGGATATATTTATTGCGCAGTCGTTATCTCCTTTAAACTGATACGATTTCAAAGAGCTTATCGCTAATGCATATACATATATATATTTTTTATCAAAAACAGTCTAGACCAACGTTTCTTGCCAATTGGCATCTCCCTTCTTTCTTCTGTCTGACAGCGACTTCTGACAGTCAAGTCCCACGGTCGAGAAACAACCCTACAGCCAACTGTCACATGCAGCGTCTGTCATCTACCGCCCCTACGATTCAATCGTTTCGCGCAAATCTGTACGCACGACGTCCCCCCCGAAAAGCTTTGGCTACCATTTGGTTGGTCGAGTGGTAGACAATTTTTTCGTGCCAGAAATTTTTTTTTTTTCGTAATCTGATCTCGAGTAAGAAAATAAATCTTTTGAATATTTTCCCCCCCCCAAAAATTATACAATGACAAGAAAGGATCGAAATAGCGTACGAATTTGAAATTGGGCAAAATTAAATAAATTTTTGATAAGGGATCAAAAACATATATATATGTATATACCGCCTCGGGATGTAAATACGTATTGGGTACGGTTGACTGCCGTGATAAGGACCTGCCATAACCATGAAACTAGAGAAGCAACCCTGCGAACTACTATATGGCCGCCGGCTCTGCTGTCAATGACATGATACAGCATTGTCTAACGTGGAGTTGACATCCCCAAAAGCAAGTGGACCAATTTAAATTTGGGATCAAAACCGTTCTCAAAAATACAACTGCATTGGCCACAGGTAGTGACACGCCACTAAAAAAAAATTTTTTCAAAATACCACTCGACCCAAAAAAATTATTACTCTTGCTTAAAATCTACACCCCTACAAAATACATACGAAGCATCCTTAAGCAACAGCCACACAAATTTCCCATGTAAAAAAATTACTTTTTTTTCCATAACATCCACCTATACGAATGATCTATAGATCATTTACGTGGATCGATAAAAATTATTATACAACGAAAGTCTCCCTCGAATATCACGCGTAAGTCACTCCGAGGCACGTACCTTAAATGTTAAGCCGAATACGTAAATTAATGGCCGCCCGGTATCCCCAGAGTCTCAGCAGCCGCAGGCTGGGGTAGTTGCGGTCAATTAGTATCGCGTGGACACACGGCACTGGCTAGTGCATATAGAGATGGGATGAGAGCAGACTGAGTAAACAGCTCCTGCCAACGATTCATGAACCGAAGCATGTCTGCGGGTGCGCGACCACGTTCGTTTGAGTTTCGATTCCCTCGGATCCGCACAGCCTCCGACGGTCACTGATTATTTATCGAACCGATGCCAGAGTGCCGATATATTAAAAATAAGTGATACCGATAGACCTGAAAAATATAAAAAAAAAACAATAATTGTCTTACGAAAGGCAAATAATAACAATAATATGGGTCTGACAGTAAAATGTTTTTGGATTTTGAATCGATTTTTTTACTATCCAAAAACAAGCTCAATTAACGTCCCCGGCGAGGTCAGTGAAATCTCTTTCAGGGGATGTTACAGATATATTCGAGTTGAGGGAGAGACCCTTTTAACAAAATCTACCAGCGAGAAAAGCCAAAGTGAGCCGTAGCCATTACAGGGGGTATCGATGCGTACGTAACGCGAATGAGGAATCATGTAGCGTGAGAAGAAAAGTGTGACGACATCGGACGATGGACCAATATGGTGGATGTGTTCGAAATAGGGGATGGAGGGGTTGTTTCTTGTCGGTGCCGAAGAACAGGGAGGGTCTGGATTTTCGTATATGCGTATAAAGTTGTGAGGGGTTGGCTCGTCCAGGGTGACTCTTGGATACTGTATTCTGGATATACTATATATATATATATATATATGTGTGTATAGTGTAGCAGGGTGGGGAAACTGTACGAGACATCTAGAAAGCAAGTAGTCTGAAAGAATTAGCTACCCTTGCGTGCGTGAGCAACGAGCTGCTATTCGAATCGTGTTCAACCCCAACTCGTGTCTGGTACGTGCTCGCAATCCCATGATAAAACACATTTCGAAATGCATCCAGTAGCAACCCCCTTTCTTGGAGCCCTCAGTCCTCCGTATCTTTAGGATGCCTCAAACAACCCTTTAAAAATGTGTCTTTCACATCGGAAGACGTCGTCGTTGCGTATGGGGACTTTTGTGCTTTTGAAATTTTAAATGCATTTTTTTTCGGGTTCTTTTTTATGGGTTTTTTTTTTTAAAAGGATTTTATCGAGCCTAAGCCCTGTGGAACGTAGGGGTGGTTTTTTTTTTTGCAAAATCGTCACTCGACGAGGGTGAATTTGCGTGGGCATGGGCGCGCGCGAATGCGGTGAGGTTTGCAAATTTTATTTTTGTGGTCTCGAAATGGCTTATGTGCGAATCTTTTTTTGGGGGGAATCTTTATAAGATTTAAATGGCGGACGGGGATTTTGCGAATTCGGGTAAATCATTTTGGCTCGATATTTAGTGACGAACTCAATTATTTGGCGATGCTGGGCAAATAAATGCATTTGGCAAAGTTATGTAACGAGATCGTGAGATTCTTTTATTTCAGCCCTCAGTTTACTCCCATTTACCAACTTCTCTAATTACGTAGATCGGTCGGGTCCGTGTGACTTCTGTAAATTCCAATTCCAGTGACGCTGGTCACGAATGCAGGTAGTTCGCTGCAGAGTGAATTTATCCGTAATTCGCGCGAAATCTCATTTACGATTCGTTCTCATTTCCGACGTGAAATTAAAAAAAAAAATAAAAAATAAAAAGTAGGCTAAAAAACAAAACACGTTTCCTTACTTTATTCCTCAAGAAAAAACACAATTTCGCAGTCACATTTGAAAGCAGCAAATTAAAATGTAATTCAGGCGAAAAATTTCGAGGCAGCGTCATTTTTTCAAATTCATCAAACGCGAAATCCCTCTTTTGCGATATCCAACGACCGCGTTACGTAACATCGGAAAAGATGAAAGGATTATGAATTCCGTCGCGATAATGAATAAAAACAGTGAAAAAGAGATAACTGAATGGGAAGCCGTAATGGATCCACGAGACCAAAAACAGAGCAGAACTGGAACTGTCATTTCCCGTTAACTCAATGCATAAAAATAGAAAAAAAAAAAGACATTGTTCGAATTGTACAATTGCATGGCTGAAATATTAATAAAGGATCTTTTAATTAAAATGTAAATTAATACCATGGAAAATGTAATCTCATATAAAAAAATTTCCTTATGGATCCTCTATACATATACATACAACATACACAGTGACAATATAAATAGAAATAAGTGTATTACGTAACAAAAAAATAAGAAAAAAAAATTTAATTTCCAAATTTTTATAAACTCAAAAAGAAAATTTATAATTTCTCCGAAACTGCGATGCACGACCGATTACGAAAATCTTATCTCGATTAAAATCCTGAACCAATTACGTTATGTCGGAACGATTTAAAATTGGCGCCATATGGAATTTCGGATGAAAGAGAACGAACGAAACTCGGGTTACTCGTATAAATTTCTTTTTTTTTAAATAAATTTTGTATATTTTTTTGAGTTATGCCAAATCACGCCTAATGCATATATTCGCTACTCGCTGGATACACTGTACGCCGGGGCTTTATTTATTGCATTTAAAAGCAGTCGTACGTCAATTAAGGCACCTCATTACTCGGGCCAGTGGTTGGGGACGCAACCCTTCTCTCGGCTTAGAGGGTTCAACTGTTAGAGGGTTGAAGGGAGTCTGCGCACGTAGTTCGAAATCTCTTCGAGCATGTAATTCGTATGGACGTTGTCCAAACGCCTCTGTCGTACGTTTGCAATTCCGATTTCCCAAACGTGGTCTAGGTAGGTTATATTAGTTGTGGCCACATTAGTTTAGATTGGGTAAGATACATAGGAAAACAAAAAAATTAATAAAATATTGCAAATTTGAGGAATTTGAGGAAAAATAAAAATTTTATTCTACCAACAGAATTTCCTTATCGGCCGAACTTAATGTTTCCATTTGCAATTCGATAATTGGCAAATACCACCGTGCAAAAAATCTAACCAATCCATAACGTTATTAAGAAATTAATAAATTTTACAATGCACGTCCCATTTTAAGGACTTCGATAATCGTCTAAAACCTACAGAATGAATAATTACAACAACAAAAAATATCTTTAGAAAATTCATCTTCAAAATTTCACTTACACCGATAATAAAAAAAAAAAGCCCGACTTTTTGGCTCGAAAATGATACCGGTATAATTCGAAACTTTGCTCAGTCTCTTTTCTACTCAATTTTTTGCTCCCTTTCATTCTAAAAACAAGCCGGAACATTAATGCGAGTATCACGAAACTTCTTGCGCAACCTTCTCTTTCTTTTTTTTCCTCGTAGCTTTCTTAACGAGCGGCCAACCAAAAGGTGCGTGTATAATTACCAGAAATAAATGGCACGGGACTTGCCAAGAGGGTTTAAACTTTTCAAGTATCCGGGAATACATAATTCTAACCTACGCCGAAGTTCAACTGAATCCACAGAAAAATAATTATTCGACATCAAATAAATTTTACTGACCCACCCCCTGGTCTTTGTTTGCCACAGAAAACAAAAACAAAAAAAAAAGAAACTTACCTGGTACAAGTTAAAACGTACCTTCCTCCTTCCATTACTAAATTCCTTGAGCAACATTCGACTTACCAAAGAGTCAGCACGACTTCCTGGGATTCTTTGCCGTATTTATTTCCAGTCTAAATCAACTTCCCATTCCCGTCCGCGACACGCACACGCAATCTAATACCATTTAGTTTGGTCCATCGTCAATGATTACAAAACCACCAAAGGCCTCGTTGAGTCTGAAAAAAAAAAATAAAAAACAACGTTACCAAAGTTTTTGTCAAATTCCATAAATTTAGATACAACAAAAAATTATTTATTTTTATTTCCAAAAAAAATACTCCGTAACTCAAATCGTCTAAAGTTCAGTTACGCGTACACGATAACGTTACTATACATATAATACGTAACTGCAGTACAATACACGTATAACGAGTAACTGCAGTACGATACATGCATACAAGGTAATTGCAGAAAATAATTGTAAAGGGAAAGTAAACAAAAAAAAAAAAAAAAGAATAATTTTATTCGTAACGTGTAACAAACAGCTGACAGGTGGCCTGAAATGGTACAAAATGGCCCTGAAGTTCGATGAAGTTTCCCCAAAAAATTTTAATTAAACCTCTCGGCCAGGGCGTCGGAGCCTCCTGCCGGGTTCGAAATGGGGAATCCCCGTGGGGCACCTTATATTGGTCACGCGAAAACCAGGACAAACTGTTATTATATCACCTATCCCGTACACGCATTCTCACGTGCATCCCATAGTAAATACCAGGAGACTCGCAGCCTCGTACGTCAGAGGCTTTATTACCCTTATTATTAGAATCCTCATTTTTATTCGATACATTCAAACTTCCCTTCATATCCCTCGCCACTATGTTTCTGATCTACATTTAGGAACCCTCAACTGCATATTACTCTGACTGACTTCATCGTCCACCCTATATATAATAGAAACGTGCTACCTAAATAATGCACCGGGTCGACATGAAACATTGAGAGATGCATTTTATTTTTTGTAACAAAAAATAATATCTCGTTTCGACCGCGAATTAAAGTGTTGCGTAATATTATTTTTTAGGCCGAAATTTATTTTTAATAAGGCCGAACAAATTGAACGGGTATTAAATTCTTATAGGGATCAATGAGTATTTTTAATGGGTGAAAGAGAATCGCAGTGAGGTATGAACTTTGGGATATTAAATCGAATGGAAGAAAATGGCGGACAGACGGTATACAGGAGGAGGAGGGGGGGGGGGGGGTAGTACAGGGAACTTTTTGACGTTGAGTGGCCTAATCCGCGTTAGTCACAGACTGTGGAATACCGGTATATATATATATATATATATATATATATATATATCCCAAGGTAATGGTCGTGCTAATAACATTGAGAAAAATTCACAATTCCAGTTAAAACCGAAGAATAAAAATCCATCCGTTTTATTTTACACCTCTTTGTGCCCCCGCCCTTCGACCATCCATCCATCCAGGATTCCAGAATCCGCGCGGATGAGATTTGATAAAGGCAGGTCGCTGGAAATTCCGAACGAATAACTCGCGAGAATATTTTTCCCGAGAGTGAAGTGCAGGGGAGTCGTGAGAGATCGAAGTGGCTGGAGGTGCGAGAGAACAAAATTTTTCTTTTAAGGAAAACAAAAAAAGTATCAATCAAAATCCTCGCCAACGTTTATAATAATTTTACAAAAAAAAAAATATAAAAAAAATAATAAATTTTTAAACCTTCGCTCTCTCGCCCCGGTGCATCCCGTATGCATTTTTATACCATACACGGACATTCGTTCGGTCGGTAAGAAACTTAAGCCGGCACAAAGATAGGAATATGTTTGCTCTGCATTATTCATCCGGGGCTAATTATTAAAACATGTAAACACCCCGGGGGCTTGGCCCAATCCAGAGGGGGTGAAAAGCCCTGGAGTCAACAGGAGATGAAGAGGGGTGACCTAGTATAGGGAGAACCAGCTGTAGGAAGTGGGTGGGAGGGTGGCAGGGGGGGAGGAGCACGAGTGGATGTTGACCTATGAAAATTCATTGTACCTCCAAGAGTGCCGGCAACACAAGAAAGAAACGTTGAGCAAGTTACAAACTCGGATTCCTATGTCTGGCCCAGTTTAGCCAACGAAATAAAAAATCTTCCGACAGATCGTATCTCTTAAGTCCTGTCGACGCCAGAGGGAACATGTAACGGCATAAATATTAGGTAAAATCATCGTACGCAGGATGCGTGGCGAGAGTCATCGTCTATCTTAAATGAACAGCCCTTAGTTACGAAGGGGATGATTTTATGATACGTATCTTCCCTTGTGTCTTGTCAGTCTAGGATAGCTCGAAAATGGATTTTTTATCGTGAGAATTTTGAAATTTTTTTTTTCAAAATTTATTCTTACCACCCCATTAGCATTGTATTCTTGTATCTCGATCTGCGTCAGGGTAAAGTACTCGTTCCAATTCGTTTCCTGGACGGAAGGAAAATCCTGATTGCCATCTAGTACGAGACACGGCTTCCCTTTTACCGGAAGCCAGAAGCAATACGGAACAAATGGCAATGTCCTTGTACACGTTTCCTGCCAAGAAGATTAGTCCTTGGTAGGATGGTAAGGACCTATGTTGGATAATCTAGAAAAAATTTAATTGGCAGGTACCTGTGCACGTTCTAAATGGGATAACCCTTTTTTTGGAAATTTTGTGCAAATTTAAAAAAAAATATGAAATTCATGAAAAATTCAATACCCGGTTATATACCCTCGAAAAATTTCCTTCTCTAACCTACTTATACGTATTTTCTTTTATTAACCCGTGAAATCGAGGTAAAACGTACGACGTGCGTCAGTGACAGCTAAACGTGCCACATGCAAGCGCGTGGGGCAACCGTTTTATTAAATCGATGGCAGCCATTATTTTTGACATTTCCCAACGCCGCAACTAGATATACATTCTTAATATATCTTATATCCTAATATATATATAACTTTGGAAACGCGCTATATAGAATCACTATATTCCAAAAAAAATTTTTTTTTTTTTTTTCAAAAAATCATTCGAATTATCTGCTGACAGCAAAGGAATAACCTAACCTAACCTAACCTAACTTATATGAATATATTATTCAATTACACTGTCAATGGATCAAAATGGCATTAAAAAAAAAAAATATTAAATTTTTGATACCCGTCCAAAATTTTCTCTCACTATTTTTTAATCTATATTCATTTTCTCCCCGACTCTCCGCTCTCTACGGGGTGTAAGTGCGGGTTTGAAATGACGTGCATATGGGGGGGGGGGCTAGGGATCGGCATAGCGCGGTCCCCTTTTATGATCACTTTAAAGCCGGCGCTAAGCGGAGCATCAAGCCGGCAACCTTATGGAAGGACGCCTCTTAACAATGAGCAGGATCCATTCGTTCGGACAGCAGGCGAACAGGCAGAATATCATAAACAATCGTTCCCCCGTAGTGCGCTCCAAGCATATTACTCATTATTGTAGAAGAGGGGCACAGAAAAAAAAAAAAAAAAGTGAAGGAGGGTGAAACGTGGAATCCCGGGAAGCGGAACGATTTTGGTTAAAAATCGAAAAAAAAAATCCAAAAAACCGCAACAGTCTTTCTGAACACGATGGCAAGGGGGTATTCGAAGCGCAGTCCGTACCCCAACTGTTGCCAAAAATATTTATAAAAAATAAAAATTCTTTATCGTTATCAAAAATATTTGACCTAATTACGTTTGTAGATAAAAAAAATTTTTTTTATTCACTATCATCCCTCCAGATCAACCATGGACCACGTAGAATTGACTTTCGACGGGATACATCGACATGGCAGGTATATCTGGGACCAAGTCGACTAATTAAAGGGACTAATTAAAAGGGGGCGATAATTGTTCTCACGCATAGCAAAGTACTGGGCGTTTGGACTCATAGGGATAATTTCTAGGTACACGGAAGCTTCCCACTTTCCCGCGAACATCTGCTCCTTAGCTCAGTGAAGTGCTATCGAAATCCAGCCTGTCACTCCAGACCCGGTTCTGAAGGGAAATAGAAAAAAAAAAATAATACGATATCAATCAGCAATCAACACAGGATAAGATACCCTGTATACGGTAATTTGAAAATTCAAAACTAGCAATTTGTATAGACTAAAAAAAAATTTTTTTCTCTCGGACATTAATTATTGAATTTTTAACCCGTAAGGAACGTATAAAATTATACCAAAGTAAACCGACTACACGTACGAGTAATTTGATACAATGGCGATTAAACTTTTCACAAATTTAACATAGATAACGGAAACACTTCCCATATCGATAAGCCATATCTAAAGAGGGTAGGACCACTTCACCTGTACTGAATTATTCCCTAGTGTGCCATTAGCATTGAGAGTACTCCAGAGAGCTTGAGAATGATCGTCACCAACTCTTCCCGAACTATTGAGCCAACAGTTAATACGTACGAAGTATTCGGCCCGTTACCAAAGTACGAAGACACCATAGAAATTCCCCAAAGGGTAATCGCCAAAAAGAGTCCATTCCCCGAAAAAGCAATCATTATAAATTTTGAGTAAAATAAACGTTTTGAGCGATAAGATAAAAAATTCCCCCAAAAAAATGCATTCAAACACCCAAGGTAAAGGCAGACAAGAAATAAATCTAAAAAAAAAAATGTCGAAAAAAAATTCCCCCCAAAAAAAACCGATCAATAATTGAATTGCCAAAATCGACCTACTTAAATAATTGAATCGCCGGTCACGCAACGCTTTTCACTCGAGAAAGAATCGGCGCTCAAGGCGGAAATAAATGATCGAGCCTCAACGAAGGCTCGGGCTATCATGACCAGAAATTCCTGGCACGGGCATGTAAAGGTTGGTAACAATGTCGTCCTCGTCGTCGAGAGTAAAAGGGTAGGTACTAGGAAGAGGGTGGGTTAAGGGATGAGGCAGGAAGGGCGATCTGCACAAGGGGTGAGTTCGAGCGCGAGAGAAGGATTGATTCTGCAACCCCCCCCCGCCCCACCCACCCACCCCCCACCCTCACCCTTATGTCTCGATTCTATCCTTCCACACGCTTTCCGTTCTTACTTCGTCCTCTTCGTCTTCCTCTTCTACCACTTTCCATCCCTTTAACCGACACACAACCAGAACCGCCAACCCTCCAGAAAGGAATTCGATCACGCGCTTACAAACGAGCGGTTTTATCATGGACGTTTTTCGCGGGACGGGGTAGAACTGCTGAGAGACGATGGAGCTGCTATAAAGAATATGGGTGGCCTATACATGTGTGTATATGTGTGTATATGTGTATATATGTATATATATGTATATATTGGCATAAGTATATAAGTATATGAAAGCACCTGTACGGTATCCTAACAGTGAGTTCGAATGACAGAGACACCCTGTATAAGCCACGTTGGGAGGGATCGAAGAGAAACGGCCGAAATTCCGTTCGATCACTTTCGCTTTAACGCGTTTCCCCTATTGGCGGAGAGGCGCGCTGATACGCTGTAGAATTCTGGCGGTTTTACGCGGGTACAAACGTGACAGCGAGTGAATTGAGCGAAATCCAAGCTTTTCATTGACGATCTTATACCGCTGTCGATTAAGGAAATTGTCTTGAGGAAAATAGATTTTTTTTTTTTCTATTTTTCAAAACTTTCTCAGTATCTATTTTAATGGAGACTCTTTCTCGAGACTATAAAGTCTGATGGCCATTTCATTAATTTATATTATCGCGATTAATAGTCCAACGAGCAGTGACTCATTAGAAGCAGTGATTCCCATTAATTTTATCTTGTAGCTTCTACCCGGCTCGTACTAATTACAATGGCAGATAATTATCTATTAATTTTTAAGCTAAGTCGAGCACCCTTGTATTAATCAATTGAATACGCCGTTCGGAATTTCTGCGATTTCTAATGAGACTTTCTGAGAAAGACTTTCTCTCTCTCTTTACATTGTTCGAGGATGAGCTTGCAGCGTATGTAATTATAAATAAATAGTAATTAAGACTAGTTCTTAAAAATAGTACGCACTGTATTCCGAAGTCGACATAATCTTTCCTTCGTGAGTTATTTTATTAAGACGTTGATTGATAACGATAGGGGAACCTTGACACTGTACAGTTTACACGTCTCTGCTGATAATTCGAGCAATTATCAAAGGAGTTTAATGACTAATTTTAAACCGCTGCTAGAAGCACCTTGCCGGATGCGGGTTGAAAATTAGTAGTGACAGTCGTATAGGAAGTGGAGACTGGCGCATCTGATGCGGCGGCAATCGGTACTACCGTCAGGGGTGCATCGAATTTGACGGGTCTGACCAGTTCCAATTTTTGCAGGGGACTGTACGCATAGATCGGTCCAACGTTTCGTGCCTCGATCTTGGCGAGATAGCGCATCTTCGCAGCATCCTCGCGACTAACGTATTGCACGCGCTGAAGACGTCCATCGGGAAGTGCTACGTAATATTCGGCCTGCTGTTCCTCCTGGTTGCCGTCTTCCTCGAACTCGTTGGCAGCTTCTTCCTAGGATAAGAAAAAAATTTTTTTTACAAATAACTCGTAAGAGATCACAGGTAATAATTTTTCTTTTTAATTCAAAATAAATAATCGTCACTTCCAAATTTCAATTTGAAAAGCCACCCGGTACCTCTGACGGAGTGATAGTGGTGGGTTCCTCAGGGGCGGCAGTTGTGGGCGCCTCTGTCGTACTCGGTGGCCCATAAACGGTAGCAGGGTCAGGGGGGCCGTAAGCGTTGTCCACCTGTCTCTGGGGCAATTCAAAAGCTCGTCCAGCCGGTTTCCATCCCGAGGGAGCGTAGGGAGCTTCTGCTGGAGCAGGAGTGGTCTCTTCTTGTTGACGAGCAAAGAATCTACTCTGCTGCCGGAAACGTGGTGGCTCCGCCATAGCGATGGCCGCCATAAGGAAGATGGAGAGGAAGATCTACGAAAAAAAAAAATTCATTAATCAAAAATATATACGTACAAGGTAAATAATTTTTTCCCTCAAAAAAATTACGATACTCGTGCCGACGTAAAAAGGAAAATTTGAAATATATTTTTTATAATTCAATTTTTATACGAATCAATTCCGTTACCTTCATTCTGTCTAGCAGCGAATAACGATGACAGCAGACGATGATTGACTGATATTAATCGCAACAAGAGGCTCATTTTTATACCCGATTTTCAGTGCCGAGGTACGTCGACGTGAATACCAATTAAACAATTGTCATCCTAATCAAAGTGACTATTACAGCACACGACATTGGCCTGAAAAAAAATATGGTCACCGTATACAGTGTCATTGATTCGTACAAACCCAAAATTTTAAGTACCTAAATCGAAATTACAGTAATAAAAAAAGTCCCCCTTCCCTTCTCACCCTGTAAAAAAAAAACCGCTAATCACCTAATTTTCACGTTTTACCTCGCAAACGATCATTAATTCCCAAAAGCAAATATTATCCCGCGAAATATCCCGCATTACCCAGGATCCCATACGCGACCCGATACCCAAATTAAAATTCCACGGACACTTGTAATATCACACAGAGCCAACCGTAACGTAAGTAATACGCTCAAATTCACATGTAACGTCTGGTTGCCAAATATTAAAACCAAACTCGGGGTTGGCAGCCTTGACACGCGTGTAAACGTCGCACGCATTTTTATATTCATACAGTGTACAACGGGTGTCCTGTTAGTAAGTTTACTAAATGCGTCTGTCATCGACTCATTCGTTTAACAGATTTGAGTTCGGTCATTTATAAATGGATATAATTTATATGTCAGCAATATATATATATACACGCATATAAATATTATGTACACATATGATGCAAGTTAATATGCCAGGCCGCACGTGACCGGCGTACTGATACGCACGCACTACCTGTGCGCATGCGCACACGTACTCCATTACTGCAGTAAATTTACAACTTTGATATGCAATAATAGGGACATTAATATACTGTAGGACATGCACGGTGGTACATGGGATACAATATAAACGCATCGTAGACCCCCCGACTAACGGTGCTTTATGGTTCATAACAAAGTAACTATGCGAGCGCATTATTGGAATTAGATAATAAAATCTTTCTAGATTTATTACGAGACATTTTACTGTTACATATTTTTGCTTTTTTTTTTATTTTATTTTTCTGCGACTACGCTATGTTTTACATGTACAGCGATATTTACTCGGTTCGCAATAACTCTGACCAGTGCATTGGCATTGCGTAAAATATAATAGCCGTATGAAATCAATGTGAAAGGAGGTCAATTAATTAATAGAAATATGACAATGGGCTAACAGTAACCAACCATGAGAATCGTTGCAGTGATAGGATCGTTATAATTATAGAATTTATTCAAATGGCAATTTGATTCGTACAAATAATAGTATAAATGAATTTCCGTAGAAGCCAAAAAAAAAATTTTTAAATACAGACCCGCAACCTCAATTAATTAGAAAGGATGAAAAATCAGTGGAATACATTTCGCAAACTATTTGATAACAGTTCACTCCAGCCCCCCTCCCTCCCACCATCAACCGCAAAACTTTAAGATAATGGAAATACCTAATTCAATTTCAATGATCCAATCCGGACGCGGATGATTCGCGTGATTAACGACGATGACTGCGTGAGTATTTTTTTTTCTTCATCGACATTTACGCCGGCGAATTCATTTAGCCCCGAGAAAACGCCTCAAGTTGAATAAAATAACACGGATCAGCGGCAAAAGGTGAATTGACAATTTCATAAAAGCCCCGTATCAATTAATCATACCCGTTAAGCAATCAGCGGCAAGAATATCCTTGAATTAATGACGAGGCCGAAAGAGAAAAAAAAAATGATTTTTTTTTTGTCAAAAAAAAAATTTCTCTCGACACCCACGAACAATTGCGTCTCCGCCGAACAATTGAACCGTCAGAGCGAACACGTGTGTCTGCAAAAAGCACCCTTCGTCCTGCCGCCCTAAAATAATCGCCCGTAAACTTCACGGGAGCGTCTTGTACCCGCGTATAACGTGGCTCCATTATTCACGTGTGCTGCACCGGCTAAATTAAGTGCAGCAACTGTCCGGCCATTGTGCTGCACCAGAGAAGTGCATACACAAAACCACTGGCACGAGGGCGTGCATCGTATGCACTTCCTGAAATAAAGCCTTACGGAACAATTGCTGACAAACAGCAGGGAAATCACATTGAAACGCGATCAACGATATAGATATAGTATTACAATGTATACATAAAAGTTCGTATAACTAAAAATATGCCTTGTGTGACGGGTGAAAAGCAAATTTTGTAAATGCGTTATCATTGTGGCTTTTTTTTTTCTCGGGGAAAGCAATAATGTAATTGATAAAGGCGTTACGTCACAAGGACGTAGTCACCTGTGTCTTTCGTAAATGATACGTACGTTTCCGAATCAGGGCCGATCTAACCTAACCTTGCGACCTGAAAGGGGGGGTAGGAAACAGAGGGATGACAAGGAACGATAAAGACTTCAGGCAAACGAGGCTGATCGATGCCACGTGCTTGTGTACTGTATGTATATCTATATAAAGGTGTATACACATGTATATATCGAGCGTTAGTAAAAGCCAAACAAAAAGGGGCCGTACTCCATTATAATCGTACGTTAAATGAGAAGCGCTTATTTCACCCCCACGATCCTTGACCTACGTTCCATTGGTCAATTACCTCTTTCGACTGGTACTATTAGAGCAGAATGTCAATTTCGAAATTGGAACGCGACAAATTATACGAAACGATTCGACGATTATGTTACCTGTGAGGTTATTTGTGAAAGTCAGAAATATACGTGGAACGTCAAGGTATTATTGAAATATAAGGGATGGCAGGGACACGAGGGATGGTTACTTTTTAAATGGAGTGGAAAAAAAATTGACCGAAGAAATTATAGGTTAGAGTATCGAATAAATGTGAATCTGCCTTTAGGGTTATTGCTGACGCTGAAGGACTAGGCTCTGCAGGTTGGTATCAATTGTCTGAAAGAGACCGGGGATAAAGTACATTTGAGATTTTCGATACAGCAAATGCACTTGGCTAAACCTACCTAACCGGAGATAAGGTGGATCGTATGAAAATTCGAAATTCCATAAGGTTATCGTGAAAAGGAATTGTAATCGCACCCGAGAGGCATTGCGATTCCATTTTCAGTTCTCTTTCGTGTCGTGCATAAAATAGTTTCATTGCGTCATAAAGTGTCTCGTATCGGACACTCGCTCGTTTTAGATAAAAATATTTCACCGGTATTCCCAAGAAGGTTAACAGTGCATGAGGAACTAAAAATTTTTAAGTCAAAGACGTATAAACTTTTATAATCGTGACGAACCGAGCGGATTAAAAAAATACGAGTCTGTAGAAAATTGTCAAGGTTAATTAATCGAAGAAAAGTATTATATAAAAAATGTCACGTACCTTTTTCTTATTTCGTTTCTCTATCTTTAGGACATTGACACCCCTTGTACGATATCCGTAACTGGATAACACAGCGAACCAAATTACGTTAAAACTACACTCTATGTCGACGTATCACGAATCCCGAAGTCCATTAGCGCCTTTCGAAGGTTAGAAGGGTCGCTAAGCAGATCAGAGAAAGGTTCTCTCGTTACTCGCCACAGTGTCAAGCACGAGAATACAGAGAGCGAGAGAGAAGAAAAAAAAAGTGTCAAAAAAATGATCCAGCCAAGGCAAAAGGACCAAGGGCCATGAACACAATGGAAATAAAGTGCATTTCGTAGTGTCGCGGTCTGTAAGCTCTTGATTGATTTTACTTGTCGAAGAATCCAGACGTGGACAGCGTCGCTGCTTTTCTCAGCTCCCACGCAACACTCGGTAACAGATTAATATATATATATTGTACCTTGAATCCGGCTGTTCGCGTAAAACAGTACGAAAAAGTAGCACGCGATCGGCCATTGTACATTCAACGTGCAGGGACTGACATATCTAAAAAGTGGTTACTGCGCATGCGCGTGGCAGAAAGACGAAGCTTCGAGCAAAGATGGCGGCGTCTGACGAATGCTGGTAAACGGATTGCGTAAGAACGAATAACGAATTTTTAAATCGGTAACCAACTGTCTCGACTGATTAACGATGAATCTCTAGTTTTTACTGTGAGTTTCGAGCCGACGTTACCGTCGACGACGACGCCACCGCGTTGGCGCATATGTTTGCAACAGCGCGTGGAGACGCTACGCATATGGTGACGTTAGTACAAATTAGAGACGCCAATCAGGGATAACTTATGAGCAACGGCGTGTAAATTAGTTCAAAGGAGAACAGTGCGCCTTGATACAAGACACGACCGTCGTATTGGGTGGCAGCACTGTTGCCGATTAGTCGACTAATGTTACCATTTACGGCAGAAACGACGAAGATCGAAGGAAAAAAAAAAAACGAAAAATCTTTCAAGCAGCTACACTAACGAGGTACTAACGATTTTTTAAATTCAATTAGAGAAAATTCGTTGCACCGGGACCACCCTGTAGGAATTTTTTCTTTTTTTCTTTTCACGTGTAATACGAGGGTCAAAATATGTTTTCATACATTTTTGCTCATATTCTTTTTCGGGGGGGATAATAAGTATTGATCTGCTGGAATTAACGTGTTAGGCTCTATGCTGCATTATATACATATATGTTCACATATGAACGTGCATACGGCTGATATGATATGCATAGGGATTTTAGTAGCGATACAAAGTTCACTCCTTAGGGATATACTGCAGGGTGTGTTATATCAGATGCATTATAACTTTGGCTCAACTAACGTTCAGTTTCTGACGTTTGCCATTATTGAATTAACCCTGTAATTATTAGAGAAGATATATTCCCGGTGGATCGTGCCGCAACAATTTTACACGAAAAATACATTTTTTCACCTCGATCTCACAAATTTTCTTCGCGGACTAATTTGCTCTTTATAGAAAAACATTTATTACGGTATACTCGTAAGAAAATATTTTGTTTCTTAAATTTTTTTTTCACAAAATCGCACCCTGTACTGAATCGTTCTTGTTTTACGTGAACCCGCCGAGTCTTGCACGATATATATTTCAATATAAAACACAATATAAAATGGGTGTGGCACTTTGGCACCCCGTGGTGCCCGCCGCCGCGACGCTACTGCCCGCTGAGCGCACTCTACCCAGAGTTCCTACGTATCCGTAACTTGGAACTTGGCAAAGATGATAAAAAGAATAAGAAAAAGAAGCAATAATAAAAATTTAAAAAAAAATTGCTAACCCCGCAGTAAAAATTACGACTTCGCCACCTCCATCACCGATTATCAAAGTCTGTTAACTTTTATTCAGATCCAAAAAAGATTTTACACGAATAGTACCAATATATCCATATATATAATATTGATCTCAAAGTCACGTAATTTCCCATTCAAATAACGCGGGACCATTTGAACATCCAAAAAACAGTGGTATACTCATTAAAAAAATTATCAAAATATACTATACCATATATGTACAGCATATCCACGTATATAATTTTCGATAGCCAACAAGTTATTAAAATTTCACATATTTTTCTGTATACCTTCTAATGACTTCCGTCCTCGTAAATTTAACCAGCTTCGGATGTCTCAAGAAATTTGTACAATGGCAACGCTGAGTATCAAAAGCGGCACGAATCTGCTCTTCCAGCGGGTACATTATAAATGTTCAACCAAGAAATATAAATTAACGAAATGTTACAACTGTGCGGCTGGAGAGTCAGTACGAGAGCCACCGCCCACAAGAGATACAAAGTTACATATGTATGTATGTAGGTAGGTATACGTATAGATATTACATACATATATGAGAAATAGGCCAGGTACATATTGCCAACCTTGTGGACTTCTATTCTAAAGAATGGCTCCTCTCTCTCTCTCTCTCTCTCTCTCTGCTCCCCATGACGCTTCGAGAGGACAGTTTGGCTTATTCACGTAAAACGACACTGTGCCTCATTAAAAGTGGAGTACATCGCTTATGGCGAAGGCGCTCAGCCATAAATGTTTACACGTGAGGAAACTTGGCAGGGTCGGCTTAGGACGTTGGGGGAAAAATGTGATTGGGCGGGGGGGGGGGGGGAATTATTTATCGAAAAAAAATATTAAATGGAAAGACTTTTGATTTTTGGAAATACTTATCACTTTCAAGGTATAGGTAAAGTGATTAAGAGAATAAAACTACCGATTGAAATTGGTATCGAGGTGAGAAAGATAAAACGGGTCGAATTTTTATTGATTTCTTTTAAAAACCCTATATGTATACTTACTGCGTCGTAGACGAGCGAATTTCCGAAAAAAAAATTCTTATCTGTTAGTAACATGTTCGTTTCCCTTTTTTTGTGACCCTCGCTGAACATCCATTTCCGAGATTGACATCAAATAACGAAGCAAAACGAATTTTTGGGTGACTTAAAAAAAAAAAGGCAATAAAATCCAAAGCGCAGGAAATATCCAAAAAGGTGTACGGTGCAAGGACATTACCTTTTTCGTTGCGCTGTAAATCTTCGTTATGTGAAACATAAAAAAAAAAAATTCAAAAATTCCCCCTCTCTTACTGCTAATTAAAAATTTCAAGTGCATCCAATTCTCCGACTTCGTCAGCATCCTCTTCATAATTCCCATTGTCGTAATCAGCCTCATAATTGCCACAGACCAGTCCTCGTCATCTTCCTAGTAATTAATAATCATCCTCCCACAGACATGTTACCTCCCCCCTCTCTGCCGCCCCTCCAACATATGCTTAGCATAAGTAACCGGACAAACGAACTAAATTGTCGACTTGACACGACGTAGGTAGTCACGTGTAAACCTAAACCGAACACTTTAGCACCGAACACCTCGATTCAAAAAGTCGTTTCCGGTTTGTAAATTTTTCAATTTAAAAATCAATCTCCGCATACCACGCTATTACTCGTAGCCGTGATAAGAGTCCAAAATACCTCAACAAAAAAAATTATTCAAAATTTCTTCGCGGTTGATTTTAATTTTCCCAAAAATTTTTTTATCGCACTTTCACCCTTTCGTATGGTAATAAGCATGTGGGTGGCAACTCCGTGGCAGCAGAACCGATCGTCCATACAAGCCGTTTCCACACTCTACCAAAAGTATCTTTGTATCCCGGCAGTACAATACGACGACGCGTACCGACGCATAACGACGCCGGTAACACACTTAGTATAATCCCTTAAACTGAAGAATTAGTGTCCGTGTATAAACACGCGACCATATCCCACATACTACCTTGTCCCACAGCCACCCGGCGTAAAAATCGAAACGACTCACGTTTCAGTTTATGGTGTTTGGTATATGGCCGCCATCGATGGGTTACATGCAACATTTTTGGAACATCAATATATTTGAAAAAAAAAGCCGCACAGTCAATTCAGTCCTATACGCCATACGTGTTAGTGATGTCGATGCCCTCGGATTTTTCTATAGTCCCTTCGTACGTACGAATCCACAGTACATACGGGATTCCCCATATGGCGGATGGACTAACGGAAAAAAAAAAAATAATTCAAAATTATTATTTCCCATAAAACATCATTAATTTTATTACTCAATTATTGATCATAAAATTTTCTTTTCATCCATACGCCATGCGTGATCTCGTACTATTATTGTCATACACATATACACGTGTATAACGATATATGACTTGTACACTCGAGATCTAGAATTCCGTATGCGTCTCAGGATTTATCGTAAACCTCAACCGGATATAGTGTACGCGAGCTGTCAGATGTCAGGAATTTATGATTAATCGAGTATACCGTGGATTTGACAATGATAACATCGTGATCGCAATCGATAAGACCGTGTGACATACCTGATCCGATAATAAGGACGATGTTCAGCTAATTAGATCTAAAAAAAAAAATTTGCCAGCAATACACGTAATTTGAAATTTTTCCGGCAAAAAAATGGCCACAAAATATATTATAAAATTTTTTTAAGTGACTCATGCACGGGATTTCATGATCTCGTCGAAAATATATGGTACGGCCTTTCGCACGACGTGACGCCACGAGGCTGAAGAAACGAGACGTTAGAAGGAAAAAAAAAAAATACATACGAAGGAACATTGAACATCCGGTTATGCGCTGAGACAGAGTAAGCATATAGGTGCGTAATAGGTACACTGGGCGGTACCTTTGTAATCGGCGACCGAACAGGAAGACACACATGTGCGCGCGCATCCACCGCAGTAATACTAATAATCCTACGTACATAGGTCATATGCATATTCACATATGTGGCACCGTGAAGACGCTCGCGTTACGTATGCAGATCGACGTAACACAATGGGAGGCGTTCGAGGCATGTTAAATTCTTGCCAGTTAACTACGTACGACATAAATATCACCCCCTCCCCCCTTCCGTGTAACCACATATGTACACGTATGATTGAATCTGATAAAAATCCTACATCTATACATTAAAAAAACGTGTGAGAAAAAAGGTCACGAGCGAACCGTAGACGAATATGAGAAAAATGCGGAAAAAAATTTCAAAAATTTTCTAACGAATAATAATTATCCTGAAAGATAAGGAAATGTATAAATGATCTTTATTAATATCAATTGGTCCAGATAAAGATCATCGAATGATACAACTGTGCGGGATCACGCCTCGAAAATCATTTAGCTCACGTGAACGTGTGCCTTTACACACATGACACGTACGTGGTTACGTGCGTGTAGGTATAACCGGCCGGTTCACCCACCCCTACAGCCGTTAATTACGTCGATGAAGTTCATTTAAGGCAAACAAGATTCCTGCTCTATCGGTCCAGCCCTCCTCGGGACACCGAATGTATATGTGACGTTTATTGTTATTACACCCGAGACCATTATAATTGAGACATAAAGTTGACTCCTCTTCGTCGTATCTTTAGCCATTGGACTGCACACACGGGCCTGCGCCATAGTGCACAAGAGTTAGGCAGTACGTACTTTAGGCTGACTACTTTATTCTACGATCGAACGTGCACGTGCGTATAAGAGGGAGAGAGATAGAAAGCTAATATAGGTGTGACTGAGAGAGAAACGGACATAGAGCGAGAGAGAGAGAGAGAGAGAGAGAGAGAGAGAGAGAGAGAGAGAGAGAGAGAGAGAGAGAGAGAAACAGATAGACCTCTTTAAATGCCTCCTTCTTTCAGTAAAGATGACGCAACAATCCTCAACAACTGGAGTCTACATACTCGTCAAGGATCCTTCCTAGAGAAAACGTAAATGAAGTATGTGGACAAAGACCTGTATCACAGGCAAAAATAAGGACAGAATTAACGGGAATACAGTATATCAACTTATATTACGCATAGAGATGAATAACAAATTTAGGTAAAAAAAAAAGTGTCAAATGCTTACACGTGACATTGCAGTTGCAGCGAAAGTGGGGACTGTCTTATATAAATTGTACAAGATTGAAATTTAGTGTGTGTGTGGGGGGGGGGGGATAACAAAAATGGCGGATAACAACAACAAAGATGGTTTATTTGACGGTAGAGATGATTTATTTGAAAAAAAATTAACCTTCTACTTAGTCCCACGATTAGCCTAATAAAAGCGTCCCTGTTGTTTTTGCGAGACTAACGTTACGTAAATCACAATCAGCCAGCCTCAGGTAGCGGGGAGTGAAGATGGGGGTAGGTCTCGGTGTTGTCGTTGGGCTACGCGAAAGTCGGGGATTCCCCAAGCTCAGGTCGCGCGTACAAACCGACAGAGCAAAAACTGCCAAGCCCAGGCCGCCTCTAATCCAATTAAAATGTCTGAACTCCGGCCACCTATCGGCGATGAGAAAAACTAGTTTAATATGCCGCCTAGATCGTGGCGCAACGTTGCGTCGCGGAAGAAGTAAAACAGTAGGGAGGGATACAAGGGTGTACACTGGAGACTCGTGCATGTTCGGTAATTAATTTTCCATTTTAGTTACAATTTGAATTGGTAATCGATAACGGGCTTAATCGCTCATTAATACCCGCGCGAAACGCGATGCGCACGATTTTATTAGCATACAAAAATTTAATGGGTAACCGTCGAGACACGTAAGTTTAATTGGTGTAGAAAAATGAATATTTCTTTTTTTACCCTCCCCAATTACCAACCCTACACGAATATACGACGTAAGCGCATTTGCATTAATACTAAAGATATTCGTAATGACGTATTATGCACACTGCACTACGATAATGTTGATGTTCGGCTAATAAGCATACAGGCATACGGATAACTAATTGGCGCGACAAAGTTAACGAGACAGATATTTCGAAAAGTTTTTCGAAATACGCAAACTCGTCAGAGGATTATTCGTGTAACGGGTGAATTTTTAATACCGGACGTACATAGGTGCACTGGATGTACGATGGACAGGATGGTCTTAATTAAAATGATACACCCGTGGATATTAAAAAAAAAATTAATATATTAAATATACGCGGATTAATTAATTGCCCGCTTAAAATTAATGTAATTGGTGGATTGACCAATATAAAAAAACAAAAAGAAAATCCTCTCCCAAGGGTGTTTCTCTCCACTCTGGGTATCTCGGCGCCCTTGGCCAGAGGGTAGAAAAATATAATTCACTGTGCGAATTCTAATAGGGCAATTATCGCCCCGTAAAGTCGAATCGTCTTGAAGCGCGAGGGGGTCGAGGGGGGGCGCGACGGAGGATCAACCAACAGCCGCGAGGAGGTTAGGGAGGTTCCAGTAGCGCGTCATAAAACAATTAAGAGAATAACAGATGGAAATGAGGACAATTACATTTCTCTCGGCTGGGCGATCCCCGATATTTCGCATCGCGAAGGGAGAACGAAGCTCCGTCCTGGTAGCGCAGTGACGTATTTTAAGGGTGCCGTAGGAGCGATTAAAAAAATTAAATTTTTTTCCCTGAACAAAAAAAAACCCAGCTAGAATCCGAAACTAAGGAGATTGTATTGGAAAGAAAAAAATTACCTTCATCCCCTCGCATAGCTAATTATCATTATACTTCAAACGACTAAGAATCCTGCAACGAAGACAACCCTTCCGTCTGCTTCTTCAAACAACCCCTTCAAATAAATCCTCTCATTAGCCGTAGACATTCGAATATAAATAAATATAGAAATTCACGATGGCAACACTGCAACAGTGATAAACAGCCGACTGTACCAACGTGAGCCGCGTACAACGAGAGCCATTCGAAAGTACGCATTAAGATAGAAATTAATATAGAAACGCGGGTTGGCAACCCTGCAACAGTGATACGCACCTGACTGTACCAACCTGAGCCTCATACAACGAAAGACCCAGTCTTTGGCTCTGTACAGAGACACCCCTAGGGCGACACAGCATAGAGGAGCCAAGCTTTTCGAAATAGGGGTGAAGTTCAGGGGGTGGAAATTTTTTTTTCCAAACAAGTCCTCGGAATCTTGGTACGAAGAGGAGTTTCGAGTACACCCCTTTCTCACCCCTCCGCCTCTCGACGAAATAACAGAGGAAACCCGGAGGAGCCAGAGAAGCAGGTCCCGGGCTTACGCTAATCCGATAAATAATGAGCCCCTCCTTGGAACTGGCAGACCCGTTTGCTCCTTCCAACCCTTGAATATTGAGGGTTGGGAATCGATGCCGTTTAGAAAGGCGCGTCACTTTCGTGCCCGACGAATTACCGCCGCGGAGTCCTCGACCGCAGCTAAGGGTTGCACTTGGTATACGTGTACTTTCCTATCTGGTCAGAGGGTAGTTCTCGTTACCGGACCAACCCTTGGACCCAACTTTACCCCAGCAGCCGTATAACGACAGTACGGCACTTTTGTATGGGCCAAATGCCGCATCCGCGGATACCGAAAGGAACTATAGAGAGATAGGGGTGGTTTTTTTCCCTAAGGGTGCGACTCGCACACTAGCATGGTTATTTATGGGACACACTTTTCTGGACAATTTTCTATCCGGCTTCGAAGTGTCATCCCTATCCCTGTCATCGACCCCTGCTTGGTCTTCCTACCACCCCCCCTTTTTTCACCCGCTCATCCCAACCCCTATATGTATGCCTACTGTTCTTCCCGGTCATAAGGGTGACGTTTCTAATAAAAGATACGTCCATGCCTACCATTTATCTTCAATAGCCAGAAATTGAATGCCTGGTTCGATTCCGTATTCCCTGCCGTTATGGCAATCCTATTCAGCAAGTATATATATATATAGCGCCGCATAGAACACAGGAATATAAGGACTGTCGTCGTTAAGGGTGCCTGTTGTATAATTTTTAACCAAGACAAAATTTCGTCGAAATTTATTTCAATCCGATACCGATTGGTCGTCGCTGTCGTCATTCGACGCGTGCGATTTGTCGCATGACATGCGAGCTTACAGCACGCGGTAAATTCGACAGATTCGAATTTCATAGATAAGATAAAAAATAATTTTTTTAATCCTTTACGAGAACCTGACCGCGGAATAAGTCTCTAGTATATATACATATATACATGCGTACATTGAAGCTACAATCTAAGGGATGAAAGAAACGAAGGACCTTAGGGGGGGGGGGCCATTTATTTCCCTGATAGTATTATATTTTTCATAAAATATCTTAATATCATCTTCTCCCCCCCCCCCATCCTCCTCCGATCTCTACTCATTCCTCCCCGTTGACTCGGGGCGCCGCGACGCCTCCTCCCATCCTTCTTTTTTTACCTTTGCTCTACACGTAAACGATATAGGTATTAGGGCACGTAAAAGTCCTACCTACCCTGAGCGAATATACGTATGATGCTCCCGACTCAGCCTATCTCGGCCCTACGGTTAGGGGAGAGCGCGACTTAACGCTTTTCACGATCTTATCGCTTCTCGGTCGGTAAGGTAGGTAGACAGGAAAAATGCGAGCGGATCGCTGCCTGCTATTTACCAGACACGTGGATTCTCATCTCGACGCTTTATGAAGTCCCTTTGACGTGTCGTACCTCATTTCGCCGTTTTCGTCTTTTTTTTTTCACCCTTCTTTACCCTGACCCACCCTCTCCGGCCACCGGTCCCTCTCTCTCAAACGAAACTTGCAGTGAGCAGCTGGATGTCAAAAGGAAGTGCTCGTGAAAAGAAAAAAAAGAGCCTCGTCCGCAAAAACCAAATTCAAAAGCACCACCCGTTATCACTTGCTTCGATAATACACAAAATTAAATTTAAAAAATATATAAACACGCGAGCCATGAAGTTATCTGTTTATTTTATATTATTTTATTTTTTCCTTTTCAAAAAACAATCCTCCCGCCACGCCTTAACGTAAATTTTTCGTCTGGCTCGCATTAAGATAGGTAAATCGAGGGGGAGTGAGAGGTGAAGGGGGGATCAGTGGTAGGAAAACAAAAATCAATGTTTATTCAGGCACGCGAAAAGAGAAATATTTTCACGATGGCCAACCTGGCGCATAAGCAATTTGCACTAAATTTTATCATCGCTTTAATGAACACTCGGCGAGGATAGTGTTCAATTTTTTCAGGAGGCTCCCCAAGGGTGGGACCGGGGGGGGGAGCGAAAGGGCAGGGAGAAACCGATACTCCCCCCACGCCGGCAGCATCCCCGTATACAAGTGATTCGGGACAGATTTTAATTTGGATCCTCTGTATGCATAACCGAAGAGAAGTGCGACGTGCGAGGTGGAGGGGATGGATGAACACGGAGGTAGGGGTGGAAGAAAGAAGCAGAGGAGGGGAGGTACGTGACGAATGCACGAAAATCGATATTACAGATTTGTTCGCGGGGAACATCGAATCGCCACTTTTAAAATCCGGTCTATTTAAACAATCGTAATCCGCCCCCCCACCCACTCCCCCCTCTCTCACTCTCGTGTAATCCTGAATGATACGCCGCGACATTTCGAATGTGAATTTGAGCTCCCTGAGCCAACTTCGTGATACTCTCCTCTGCGCCTCGCAGCTTTAATCCCGTCACTATCTAAATCAAGAGCTCGATAAAGATAGAACCGAGTTACTCGGTTTCCAGGGTTACGCGAGTTTTCGTCAATTTCAAAACAGACGCTCGGACGTGAAAATTTATGTTGCTTGGGGATTTGCCACGAGATAATTGATACGTAGATAAGAGTTTGTTATTTTCGTAGGAATTTAGGGAGGATCGATAATAATAACATTGCAGCCTAAATACCCGTAATACGTTGGCGTCAAGTTGGTACCGCTTTTTTTTTAATACCAAAAATTTTTCGTTAATACAAAATTCGCGTCTTTTACCTGAAATATCGTAATTTCGGTAAAGCGTCGTTAGGCGGATCCCATTGTCCGGCTTATATACGATGAAATATGGCGTCCTGTTAAGACTCTCTAAAAAAAAAAAAAAAATAAAAAAAAATATAAAGGTCCTGCCCTGCAATGAAAAGCAATCCGAGACCGCAAATAGATAGCGCTTTGCGTCGTCTTTATTATCTTTTGCGTTATTAACTTGTCCGTGCCCTTTGTTAGTTGATATTTATAACGGGAGTAGCGGTCATAATGAAGGATCATAATGGCGACCATTTGCAATGTTTAAGGTTCATTTTCACAGCCAATCAGTCGCAACGTCGACGCAGGACACGAGAATCGTCGAAGATCGTTCCAATGTAAAATCCATATAACACAAAAATCTATGACACGCGTGAAAAAGGTAACAGTAAAAATATTTCACACATTCATTTTCCCGCGCGAGGAAGTCAAATAAATATGTATCACAGTTTTCGTTTAACATCAACATTTTTTTTTTTTTTTTCTCAACAAACCACAACACGTTTCCCAATTTACATAAAAATTCAACGTTCGGACCGATGATCGATTTGACACCGAATGGCCTCTACGTGTCCAACTGACTTGGTCCAGTTTTCCCAAAAATGATAAAAGCTCCGACCGCCGAATTCACATGACTCCTGTTGATAATTTAAAAAATTTTTTAAATTAAATATATATATATATATATATTCACCCAATTAAATGTATCCCATATACCTATGGGTAAATCATATATATATATATACTGCAGACAAGATAAAGATATATGCAGATAAGTGCGACAAAGGTCCTAAAGGGATGGTGCGTTATATACGCTACGGTAAGTATGTATATAAATATATATATATGTATAACAATAGCAGGCAGTAGGAAATGTATATACATATACCAACTAGACAGCTGGTATGTCACAGTGGCGTCTAGCAGTCTGGCAACGCGACGTGCACGCTGTCATCGGGTGGGAGTGGTGATACCATAGCCAGTAAGGGATGAGAAGTAAGGGAGGTTAGAAATGGGGGAGTTCGGGTAAATATGCGATAACTTGGCGTCCGCTTATAAATCCAGCGGCGCTCACGGCGACAGGTCACGCAGCAGGGTCCCTGGTTTAGATCGTTGTGAAGTCCCCATAACCTGACCTGAGCGCGAGCCTGCTCTCTGGTTAACTAAGCCCAACCTAACCCTAACCTCAGCCAACCCGAGCGAAGATCGGGCAAGCCAGTGTTGGCCAGAATGGATACGTGAACCTAACCCAACCTAACCTAACTGAGCGCAGTTTGTAAAGTTACGTGCGTGCAAGTCCGCCATTGTTGAGAAAAGAGAAGAAAAGACAATAGCAAAGAAAAAAAGCCAAATTTTTTTTTTTCAAACTTACCCCTAAGACGTCTTATGGGTCTCGCGGTTGGCCGGCGACGTCGTAGTCGGAAAATGATTCCGCGAAGAACCGATCGTTGACGGCTATTAGGAGTTACAAAAAATTTAATGACCGATGGTCAATATTTACTTTTTGAAAAAAAAAAATAGAATACCAATGCATAATAATAAATTGATAGGAGTTTCGTATCAAGTTCCGTAAAGGCCTCGTCCCCCTTTATCGTACTTGTCTGAAAACTTTGTACGCGGAATGGATGGAAAATCAGAGTTATCATTACCCGTAGACCATTACGTGTAAAAGGGTCGTTTTTACCGATGAATGAAGTAAAACTTTTCAATTCATTTTTTTTTTTCCTCGCATACTAATTCAAGTAACCTCTTCACCCCTGTGCCGAGGAGACCTTGAGAGTTCAATGCTTAAGGGAAAAAAAAAATACCTGCGCCCAATAGTTCCGAGATCGTCACGACCCCAACTGTCCGAGCCCCGTGGTGTCCATGGACACTGACTTTTATAGTGACAAAAGTCATTCTAGCCACCCGTTATATAGTAAGCCCGGCACCTAGTATCGACAATAGGCTATCTGACACTCGATACCCTGCCTATATATACGTATACAAGGTAAGAGTGGAAAAGAGCCTAGGTTACCTCTGGTCGGGTTTGCCAAAGCGAAAACGCCTACCTATATATACGTATAAATCACGTGTGTATGTATATACATATATGTATGCGTATCCGACAAGAGTCTCTAATGGCCGGACGCGGATCGGTTACACCATTTACGCCCTGATGGCAAAACGGTTAAGTATTTTTAGCTGAAAACAATTTCCTGCCGATCGGCATTCACGATCCAAAAATAAAACAAAAAAGCCTATACCAAACTGTACAAATTCATACAGTAGGTGCAGATTTAGTGAGCCGAAAACTTTGGACATGCTGAAAGATCGAACAATCATAAACCACGTGATCGATCGATGGATCAAATATTCCTATATCGATCTTCACTGTGTAATTGATATATAAAAATTTGTAATTTTTTTTTTATTCCTTAATAACAAATTCACATATCCGTACGTTTGTACATCCCTGGATCCATATGAGTAGGTACACATTGGTTACAACGATCGACACCTGATATATTCATCGAGTACGTCACAGTCCGGTCTTTGTTAGGTTGGCGTGAGACGAAAGTACTTTGACTTCAAAGTACTTTCCCGCAAACTCCTCTTGGTCTATCCAAGATTTATACACATATGTATTTGTGCGCATATATATATATATATATATATATATATCTATACATATACATACATAAGCGCCAAACTGCACGAACTTTAAGTGATGGCATTGATAACACGTTCTCACGCGATCAATAATTCCCATCTGCCTCGTGTGCATAGAATCTATCCCGCATACATACATGTGTGTATATATATATATATATATATATATGGATAGATCTGCACTCGATGCATCCAGAAGCAGCTTGACTTATATTGTATACGCGGGGCATCGCAACACTTGTAACGATCGAGAAGTTTTGCTCCGGATATAGATATGCGATTGGTGTAAAGTTTAAAACCGCCATTACGATATATACAAGGACAAACTAAAGTCTGTGTAAACTGCAATGTGTCCTAGGTCAGTATTTATTAAAAAAAAAAAAAGAAGCATTCCCAATGAATACCACAAAACCCCCCATAATTTAATTCCAGATACGTCGATATGGAGTGGTCAAGGGCGATACGAGGTTCGGGATGTATTTTTGAAAGTGTCTGTACACTCGTACCCATCCGTTAAGACTGTACGCAGGAAACTGACGTAAGAGCCGTAGAATCATCGTTGACGTAACTTCAAGCCCGGCACAAAAGGTAAAATCAGAGATTTCTGTCGCGACGATGGAAGGGCAATCGGTAATAAAAGGGCGGATCCGCATCGTAACGAGCAATTGTGTATCGCGAATAAAACGAGGGCAGTACGTAACGTCGGAAAAGCCCGTGACAGGAAGAGGGTGACTGGGATGGCATCTTTGTCGATTTAGTCGCGAGGGTGTGGACCCTCGGTGACGTGGTCCGTCGGATTGTGTATCCGCCTTTAGGACAATGGTCCCCATGGACATCGGTACACGCTGGCAGCGAATACTACTGTAGGGTGGTGGTACAAGCGCGGTCGGTTTCTTTCCTTGCAATTTTACTCCCCCCTTTTACCGACCCCTCTCCGCCCCTCTCGCCCCCGCTGATTGTCGGTTCTCCAACCCCTATTTCTACAAACGTCAAGCCGACGTCCGAGTCCGTCGACCCTTGTGACGGAAGTCAGACTCCGCGGCCAACCCTCTGATACTTCTCGTGGGCTGTAAGGATATTCGAGGTCGACACCCTTAAAATTTTTAGGGGTTGACGCGCCTTGATATTTTCATGGGTGCGGTTGGCAATGACCAAAAACGTATAGAACCGCGTGCAGGTGTCAAAGCGTGGCGAGCTAATTTTCATCCCTTAAAGGCGAGACCCTTGGGTGAGGTCGGGAAAAAAAAAATTTTGCGGGAAAATTCAAAAATTATTACAACGCGCATTTTTTATTTATACATTTTTACCCGATTTTACTTTTAAGCTTCAGCTAGGAGGATCATCGAGAAATATTAAACGTATCCGCAGCCTCCTGCTGGATGCCTAGAAGTACCAAAGGATGGTGGGAATCCGTTAAAGATATAAGATACATAGATGGACCAGTTCGATGGGTCATTAGAGAAATTGTTTGCCGTACTACGTGGATCGTTGATCGACTCGCGATAACTTGCACTAAGTAATTAGAAACCAAATGGGAGGTTTTACGTTAGACACTGAGTGGTTCGGTAATACTCGTTTGCGCCGGTAAACACTGTTGAAAATGAGACCGGCGGCCATATTGGAAAACCAGGTCATTCCCGGCTACGAATACGCCATTGGATTGACTTTGAATTTCGAAAATTAAATTCGTCCCTGCACGCGAACTTGATCCGTGTAAGTCGCTGATGAAAATTTTCGAAAATTTATTAATAACAATTTTTCAAAATAATAAATCAAAGTCAAACTTTTATCGGTATGTAATATTGTATATATATATATATATACTTGTGGCTTGTGGCGCGCGCGCGTCAGACACACGAGAGCCTCGATTACCGGAAATGGTGGTTAGGTTAGTTTGTCGGTGATCGAGTTAGGGTAGTTACAGCCAGGCTGGATGACAAATAGCAGATGAGGTCTTGGAATTCTACACACGTACTACCCTTCGGTAACCCCTCAGAGACGTACCCACTACTGACTACATATACCTAGTGGGGTACCAACCCCTACCTACCTTACCACCTTTCCTTCCTTCCTTCCTTCCTTCCTTCCTTTCCACTTGCCATATACCTTCGGAAACCTAGCCATCCGGGCAACCGAAGCTACGGCAGCCCCCTGTCCCCCCTCAGGGGTGATTTAATGCCCACGTTTGATCCGATATTCTTTATAAAGTTTAGCCCTCTTTCCTTGCAGCTGCTTTTCAGCGCGCGCGGAATATGAAATTCCCGCTTGATACCCAAGACCGCTGTGTCTAGAGATAAGGTCCTTGACATCGCTGATAAGCGAGATGGAACCGAGAATTAATTGACAATGAAATACCTAGAAATAAAAAGAATTTTTTGTAAGGCTCCCCCTTACGTAGAAACTGGATTTAGGGGTAGGAAGATGTGGGCAACGTGGACACAAAAGATATAGGAAAACCACGTGGGGGCACACGTGACAGTGACACATGTCAGTATAGTAAACAATGCAGTTTGAAAAATATGTACGTCTTAACTACACGACAGCTTCTTACCTGAATTCATTCTTTTCGAATGACGTAAAGAGATATTGCACACTATCAACCAGTGATTGATTGGGCGAGTGATGATAAATGATTTTTTGAGTAAAAAAAAAAAATTTTTGAAAAAATACCTACAGCCATGATCGCACTTGAAATTATACACGCGTCAAGGACCTCGGAGTGAACGCGCGAGAATGAAACACGGTAGAGAAATCAGGAAAATTCGTAAAATTTATTTTCTACACTCGACACCCCCCCCTATTCTCCGCTGTCATTTCTACGAGGAGGTTAAAAGATGGCTGACATTGCATTTTACTTCAGTTTCCTTCGAGGATTTAAGGGATTTATATACCCACCCTCCGCCCCTTGCCTTGCTGACCCAAGAATGTACCTATAATATCAGAAAATTTATAGCTCCTGAGGAACGCCATTTTACATCCAATACACAGTGTCCAGATACCAATCTCAATAAGGTTTATCAAAATTTATTAACATTTTTTTCTTATCACGTGTATACGTCATATACGATACGCGGGTCTCAACGATGTAAAATATTACACAGCTTCGCCCATTGCGTATATACGTATATACGCACAATGCATATATACCAATCTCTAATCTTTCGATTGAGATATTTTTTTTATGTAAATAAAAAAATATATAAAAAGAATCCACTCGATAGACATCAAGTGCCCTCGCACGATCCTACGACAGGAGATGAAACCGGGACTTCGAAAATCTTGGCAACGCCGTAAAGCGTCGTAGCCTGCCATTCACGTTTCAAGAATGGCTTAACCTAAAAGCTTTCTTCTATAATCCAAGAACGTGACAATCCACTCCGCGACGCCATGCCACGTGTATATTCATAACCGTACGAGCCTACCGACTGGAACCTACTACGTCTCGTATTCTCATCCGCATTACGTTAAACCTGCTGTCTCTTTGGTTCATGGAAACTTCGTCAAGCCGATCGCGTTCTGTGTTCTATGAATATATATATGTATATAGATATTGTGTATATATGTATATTGAGTTTCGATAAAATCCTTATCTCCGACTAAGGTCGTAGGTTACATCAAAGTTAGAGTGCGTGCGTGTCCTCGGATGTATCCTTTGTAGGACTTTTGAGATAATTTTATGAAAATTCAAAAATCACGAAAAAAAAAAACACCCTTAATAAATATACCTGCATAAAGACAGCATTCTTCGAACTCTGCACGCAGCACGTATGACGCATACGTGCCAAGCCCTATAACTCACGTGTAAAAGACGAAGAGATAGTTTTTACCAAAAGAGTCGCGTGACTCTACCGGGTGGCGTTTGAGAAAAAACATTTTTTTTTTTAACCAAGAACCACAACGCGTCGGATTACCAAAGCGGTCAGGTACGAGTGTTATAGAGGGTGAAAAGAAAATTAATAATCAGCGTAGCACGAAAAAGTCGCCTAATAGCCGGAAAGTGGGGGAAGGAAAAAAGAAAGTAATTTTCATAATTTCAATCACAGCCGATGTCGCGCACGATCGGAAAGGCAAGTTTCCATTGGTAACTGGCGCGGCGGCCATTTTACGATCTGCTACGGGGATTCTTATTGTTGCGGTGTCAAAGGCTGTTATAATGCATCGGAAAGCATCGACATGAATCACGGGGTCCCGGAATGCTCTTTGAGAAGTGCACTGGCGCTGCCGAGAGCTTCGGATTTCGTGGACACGCATTGCCAGGACGGATTTGCACGCTAAACCCTATATCAAACGTACGCGCACACGCGTTTTCGCAAACGCAACCGCGACGCCGTTATGGGCCGACGCTTCGCGTAATCCAGGATAAAAGAGACCGAGATATGGACGAGGACTGATAACGGTACTAAGCACGTGCGAGACAAAAAAAAAATTATTTATCTATACACTCCTATGAACGAGTCTATGTACGTTGACGATAGCGATCATTAACAGGCACTCACGATGAATGAAAATTTTGGAAAATTTGGAAATTCTCATTTTTTGAAGAAAAAAAAAATGATTCTACTTCGACATGTTATACACGTCTATCTTTCTCTCTCCGCTACCAAGTCCTGACTAATAGCCGTCCGTAGCTGATTTCTGGTAGGTAGTCGAGATCTACGAGGGAACCGAACGTGCCTGGGCATATAATGACAATATCGTTAACGAGCCATTGAGGGAACCTTCAATATCGTAAATCAAATGAAAAATAATCGAATCTATTGGCCGCTATGGCGGCAGCATGGCTAAGAGTGTATACAGTACGTGCGCGTAGTCAGAGGCGCCCTGTGGTTTAAATTATCCTAGAATATCCGAAATACAAGAGTACCAATGAATTATCGGTGAAAGAGTAGATACGAAAAAATTATCAAAAAATTTACGATACTCGTACCGACAAGTCAAAAATGTAGTACCGAATGTGTAATCCGGAGTGAAAAAATTTTTCACCCCAAAAAAAAAACAAGTCCCAATTGCAGTCCCAAAAAATAGACGAGCAACGAGCCCCAGATGCGTTCAATGAAAAAAAAAAATCCATCGGATCCACCGCGTAAGCCGAGACACGAACCGAGCACGCATACAGGATGCTAATGGAGACGGGATGCTGTGAACAAAAAATACATGTAACAGTGAAAAAACAATGAAAGGCCCTACGGGGCCCTACCGGAATCCTCCCAGCAATAATGGGTCCTGGGCGGTGTATCTACATACAGCAACAGGTTTTCGTGACGATTTCGAAATTTTCTCTGAACGATGAGAGAAAGGAGCAACGAATAAAAACGAGAAGTGAAAACAAAAGGACTAAAGAGGGGGTTGGGAGGGAGAGGGGGGGGGATGATGATTCGGCAGGGAACGAATGAATGAAAGAAAAAAGAGCGAAACAAAACAAGAAGGGATGAGGAAACAGGTGAATCGATGATATCCCTATGTACGTAAACCAGGTACGTACCTACTGGTACAGAGTGCCCCGTGCGCACGCGTAACGAAATACGTAGCCGTAGAAAATTTCATTAAATTTTATAAGAACAGCACCGACAACCAACCCCGTACCGATGTCAAATGATCAGTGGGGAATCCGGAGACTCGATTACCAGACACAAGTGTAACCCACGTTTTTCCGTGACTTTAAAAATTTTAATTGATCGTGCCCTATGCCGACGTACTAAACGCGGAAACATCAGTCACGAGTATGGCCGTCGGTATACCTGTACATGTCGAACTTTGATTCCATGGGTGTTAGCCCATAGGCCATGCCGTATAAAGTAATAGGTCACTCCCTTAAGCCGAGTTTTAATTAAGTCGCAACTGCCGGCTGTATACACGTGTCCAATGAGACAATTTCCTATTCTCGTTTTTTTTTTTTTTTAATCAAATCCAATCATCGGAAACAGCTGTAGCGCCTTGTCCCATTAACTTTTCTTTGTTTTCCGTATTACCGTCCAATAAGGCCGGCATTGCTCGACGGGTCGCGCTATGGAAATACATCATGCGTCTTTACGCGCGCGTGGATTAAAAAGTGAGGGGCGGTATATAAGTGCGAGGTTATAAATTATAGCGACACCCGCTATCTATATCCAATGTGAAATCGTGAGAAAGATATACGGCGCACCGATCGAAGAAAACCTATGGAGGCGTCGGAGAGAACGCAGCACGGGGTAGAAATGCCCTCCTCTAGTGCCAGACTGAATAAATTCGAGCTCGGAGCCGCTAACGACCGAGCGTATAAATAAAACGGTCGAATCTGTGCGCCAAGGCGAAACGTCGATGACGTCCGATCGTGGAACAAGGGCGAGTTCGAAATATCGAAATGAAACGTGAAAAGGTATGGCGGGGATAGGGATTTATAAATAATATAAAAAAGAAAATTAAACTCCGGTCGAACGGACGTCTTGGAAGCCACAGGGCATCTTCTTGGACGTTTGCTAGGCTTCAGTAAAATTTTGTTTCGTATATATGAAATATACATGTATATTGGATACAGATGCCTTTGGTATACACAAATGCTTTACGTGCATATGAATATATTTCAGTAGCAGATAACCCGTATCTCTGTAAGGGATCTCAATATGGACTCGGGGTACATACCTATTATTCTGGGTACTTTTGGACTTTGGCTAGACGATACCAATTTCTTAAGACTTTGCCGGCCGATGTCACGCTGGCGTGACATTTGCTCGCCAACTGTTATCAGCCGGGGTCAGGTACGCGTGATAGTGGCTCAAAATTCGCCGGCGGTAGCGTAAAGGCGATGCGAGAAATAAGCGGCTGGCAAAGTGTTAAGGTGGCTGGTCTGGAATGCGTTTGACAAAAAAAAGGCGTCTGGCGTCGGTTTGTATTCGATCTGCGATTCTCATTATTCTGGCGACCGTGCGTGCATCTATTGCGTGTGTCCGTATACTCGTTACGGCGTTGAAACAAAAAAAAATTAATAACGTACCCGTTGGGGACGTTTGAATTTTCGCGGGTCACAAATAACCGTCCTGGAGTTAAATTCGCTAGGGATGCGCGTTGGAGCGATACCGAGTGGCAATGCGCCTGGGTTTCTTTTTAGTGTCGACTACGTACGGAGAGGTGAATTCGCGAATTAAAATATTTTCGAAGAACAGGAAAACAACGGTCGTAATACACATTGCTCGTTGTAATTTTGCAAATTTCGCGAAACGTCAACGATCTCGATCCCTGTGAACGTCACTTTACGATCCTAACCTCTCAGCTAACGACCGACCCACGCACGCAGTAACAGCGTCGAATCAAGTTCCGTAACGGGTCCGTCTACCTCGTAGTTCCGTCAGATCGCCCGTAGAGGCGCTACGTGTCCTTTACATAAAGACGTACGAATTATATGTCAATTATTTATTTAAACCAGATATATAAAATATATGTATATATGAGCCTGTGGTAAGATTCACAAAAATATTAACAACGCCGCGATATAGAACTTTTATAACGATAGATATGAGAAAATGCAAAATTGATGAATTTTGAATTATTTTTGAAGTACATGTACACGACCAGATATACGTGTTATAAATAATATATCGACGTGTATTGAGATTGTGTCTATGACGTATATACCTCGTCAATTTATTTCTACTAATTAGCCACGAAATGATTGGAACGAGATAATTGCCCCTAATTATCGAAAACATACGGAGAAAATAATGACTCGTGATTTTCGAGAAATTCATCAGTTTATCCAATGGGCGTTATTTTCTTCATGGGTCTTGCGTTTTTATCTTTTTTTTTTACTTTATCCATTTTATTATAACGAACGAGCGTAAAGTGACAAGATACGTTACTAATTACGATCCGCATACTGGAGGTCAAATCTGACTAATTTGAACTACGATAAAAATCAAAATTACGATCGTATAACCGAGGGGCGTTATCACCGCGACGCTTTTCATAGTTTCAGATCCGTGTGGTACTTGAGTATGTCTTTAGTTTTCATATCCAGCGCACTAAAGTCGACGCCATTGTTACGTTAGTCGATTGCGACTTAATGCCGTAATTGTCATTACGCAAAACTAGATCGAACGTCGACCTTAAGGATATCTCCATGTAAAACTGGAACACTTTCACTGGACAGGACGCCATTCTCGAAGAGAGCGAAACTAAAGGTCCCGCTTTTTGAATCTCCCGCCGACCTCGATTCCAATACGTGACTCTAGTCTGTACCCGCTTTGTTCGTAAGTATACTGCACCAGAACGATCAGAGGATCTTGAAAACAGTGAAACATTTGTAATTTTGAACATCGTCGTATTTACATTAATATTTGAAAAATCAAAAAAAAGTCAATTTTCACTTGCCTTAATTTCCGTGAATTTTAAATATATCACTGATCGATGCGTTACATCCGTCCTTGGTCGCATTACCTGAAAACAAGGTACCTTCCAAGAAAGCAATTAGGTGGAAAAACAAAAAATCCCTAGTATCTAGTAATTTTTTTCAAACAATTCCTCAATATCCTCGCACAAACCGGAAGTCGGGTAAAAAAAAATTATTGCGGTAGTCACGCGGTCGGGAAGTTGGACAGTTGGTGAAAAATTGGGTGTGAAATTCGTGGATCCTCGCTGGTTGAACTCGAATTGATTTTTATCGGGACAGCCATTGCACCGTTCCTTGATATACGACATGGCGCATTTATGACCTGGACTTCGTTATACGAACCATATCCCAGTATCCGTGTTGATTCATCATCGTGGTTGCAGGTCGCCTAAACGTCACACGCTGTGATCGCGCAGGCTCGTAAACCTTTTGCTTGAGTTAGAAGAGGGACGATCGAAACTTCGGTATAGCTCTGCGTTATTTTACATAGGCGCGTCCTCTTAACGTAACAGACAGCCATATAATAGAGGATGTGGGTCTTTTTATGAGACCCATCAACTGTATCTTCTTTAAAGACTCCTCGGGGCACCATGGGCAATTAGTGGTTCACGGCTTTTCAGGACTTGACACTGAAGACAGGACCCCGTAAGTAGTGCCAGGCCGAAAGTAGCCGTATAACGTGCATCGACAATCACGGACAAACACAATATATTTAAAATACACCGTATGAATATTCAACCGCCGATCACGTGACCTCCTACGTCACAACATGGCGGCCGAGCACGAAGTGCGCATGCGCGTCGCCTGACGAATGTATATCGCTTAGAATCCGTCCGTCATAACTTTTCGACAATGTTCCTCGTAATGCTGCTTTCACACGAGTGGCGCGACCCTGAATATTTCGGATATGCGCCGTAAAACGCATCGATGCACTTGTATCACGTGCTCACCGATGCTATCAGTTCGTTACGTTTACGATAAATTCCATGCTACTGCGCGCGCCTGGATTTACATTCTCGTATCATCGTTGTATGTACCGTACCGCGAACTCTCCTGTTCGTGTTAATGAGAACAGCAGGCAATCAATCGGATTGTTGATCCTGATTATTACGACTACGCGTTACTATCGCATACTTCCAGCTAACTATTCAGAAGCGCCACCACGAGCGCCACGGTGGTTTGTGGTACTTATTGGACAGAATGCCAAACAGCTTTTCAATTTACCTGAGCTACGAACAGTGCAAACGATCGATTCGCAAATTCATATTGGAATTTTACTAGTGTTTTGAAAATCCACTAAACTTGGCTCCGACCCGCTCGCAAATAGTGTCGACGAGAAAATTTTATCAGGCCGCCTCCTACGTACGGTCCTCATTGCGACAAGTATATATTTTTCGTGGCGCACGCTGCCACAAGGCAATTGAAAACTTTTTTACGACGCGCAGTGCGATTTCCGATGCGTCCTGAGCGTTGTGCATCAATCTTCGTCGAGGGAACGAAGACAAGAGAGACTGCTGGCTGGAAAGAAGTTGGAGAAGCTGGATAAGGGAGAAGCGGGGATCGGGTTGGCTATAAAAAAAAAGACTTGACAAAATATAAAAATAAAATAAGACAATGACGGCGTAAAATGTTTAGTCGTCCCTGAATTTATATTGAGCACAACCCTTTATAGAGAAACGCTGACTGGACCTCGTATAGTATCGGTTTGACTAAATGAATTCGACGCTGAAACTTTTGTTACTCTCACTTCATTTCGTTTCTTATCGGTCGCATTCTTTACCCTTTCCCATCGTCGACGTCGGATTCTCGGACTAAATGATCGATAATAAATCGTCTAATAACGGCGCCACTGCTGAATAATACATAACCATATCTGGGTCGAACTATAGTCCAGATAGGCGATCGTACGGGGAAAAAAAGACGTCAGAGCTGCCATCCATGTCCAGTATCGAGAACGTGATTAAAGTCATTGAGAATCGATCGATTTTTGGCAGTCCGGTATTCCGATACTATAGCAATTAACATTTTCATTTGTATTCCGATAACCGATCCAATTGGCCATACATATAGCTCGCTGATTGCGAAGCTTCTTGTCATTGTCAAAAATAAAAGTCTTTTGAAATACATTAAATCGATGAGATCAATAAAATAATCAATATGCATGCGAAACGTGCATATCTGATAATTCAAAGTATCGTCCTCCCATGTCCTGCATTACGAGAAGCGTGTAGAAATTACTAAATAAATTTTAATTGTCAGCAATCAAATGATCGATTATCAATCAGGCACGTGAAATTCTATAAAAAAAGATACGTCCGTTTAAATTATTAAAATTAATTCTTTTTAACACTCACCACAAGCTGCCATCTCCAATGACGGTTCAGTATGAATCAAATCATCCTTCCTTCTCTTCTCCTCTTCGTTCCTGATGAATGACTTCAATCCAATGAATGGATGATGCGTAGACGTTCCATGCCCACGCACTTGGAAGCTTGGATTAAACCAATTCTAGTAGTCCGGTTGCGATCTTGTGGTGGGACGAGCCTGAAAGTCATACACGTTTTACACATGATTCTTCATATTCAATGTAAATAAAGACTAGAGCCACGTATGTACAAAACACGGCGCCACGCATAAAGTACAGAGCGCGTGGTAGCTCATTTTCAATGGTCTCCCCGGCATCAAGTTAATTTATACGAACCATGAATGACGCGTAATTCTCCCTAGTCTTGTTCCTTCCTCCATTGTGTCTCGTGGCATAGTAAGTTAAAAAGTATCTAGGCCAATTTAGCGTGGCAACTCAAAGACGATTATCGGTAGGTACATAGAAAGATAATAGACGTACCGGGAAACACGACTAACCTGCATGTAGATCAGTCATCAATACCATCCTCGAGTTCATTAACAAAGGTTCCCAAATCTTAATATCTTTATAAAAAAGATTAATGTTGCTGGTTTTTAGATAAAATTCAAAGTCTACCTTACCCGTGATGCAGGAACGACCCGAGTGGATTGACTACGAGAGTCAAGCCAGCTTGGAATATCTCCTCATTAAGACGTTGATTAAGGCACCGCCAGAGCTCTTAAGATTCCTCTTACAAATTTTAACGCACGTTCACCTCGACGAACGAGCCGTTTTCACTCCGATCTCTATTAGTTCATCGGTCCCAAGTAAAATGTATAATTAAGGGGAATTCAAGGAGAATATACATATGCGCGTCCTCGCCGGCAGCCATCTTCCTCTATCGCTGCCGAGAATTAAACTCGTTCCCGTTACTGTTTATATTTCGATCGCGTTTCTACGATTACAAAACGTAACAGGAATATCGTATAACACAACACTTACACCACAAGCTATTCCAGCTGGGATAAGCATATTTATGCACGTCTGAATATACACGACAAACTGTCCGATTACGTTGGTAAACTATTTTCGTAAGAGGAACATTGTGCTGCCCCGTGAAAACTAAGTTAACAAAGGTGGCGACACTGTCGCGCTCGCGTGACGACATAACCGACGTGTATTATCCATTAACTAAACAGAAATAGAAGAGCTCCGCGTGTTATCCATAGAGTACACGAGTGCCGCGTTGCATAGAAGTAAAACTCGATGCTGAATAATAACCAATGTCAGCAGCCATTAGCCATTGCAACGTAAGAGCCTTTAGTTGTAACAATGGCTGCCTACTGGCTGGCATACTGACCTTCGACGTCTCGCGACGGGAATCGGCATCCTTTATCAATCGAGCGTTTCGAAGTGCTCGCGCATAAACAACCGCACAGTGTACCAAAGCGAAGTGGTGGACATAGAGGGAATATAAAATAAAGAATGTGAAAAGGTAAAAAGATGCTTGCATACTTGTACAGTAAACTGTTGGCCATATAGTCACCGTGGCAGGGTGACTGGCTGACTGCGCTTAGCTCGGCTGTCCGTGAGTACTGGTCCCGCGACACAAAGGCCCGCGACAGTCCCATAAGTTATAGCTAGGGCCCCGTGAGCTCTCGTCCCATTCCTCCTTTAAGAGAAGGAGGAATCGTTCCACTCCACTCCCAGACAATAGGACCGGCCCGAAACCGTTCCAGGAATAATCATTAATCCGATCGAATGATTTAACGTCGGATAAAATAATTCCTAAACGCAACGAAATTGTTTCGAAAAACCGGACGAGCGTCTCTTCACTCTGCCGCTTTGTCCAATCCGCTCCGAGACGAGTTTCTGGCTTGGGGTAGTGATGGATAGGGGCAATTAAGCGACCGAGCCGCCCCTGACAGTCAAGACTCGCTACTCTCTTTTCCTTCTTGCTACCTACCACTGCCACCTACTCTTGCTCCACTCTCTTCTTTCTCTCTTTCGCTTTTATACTTGACTGTACATGTATATTCTGTCTCACTCGGCTCTCCGCTGTCTTATATCTTTTAGCTTGGTATACGTTACTTCTTGATTCTCTTCTACCTGCCGCTCGTTGAAAAGCACAGACTCTTAGGCACCGTCGAAAACGGTGTCTTTCGCGACAGAGACTCGTAGCCATTGTCTCTCTCTATATATTCTTTTTATTGTGTCTCTCTCTCTCTCTCTCTCACTCACTCTCTGTTTTTATTCTCCCGCGCAGCTAACCTCTATACCTCTTACGAAATTCTCTCTCTATATCCACCAGCAGTGACAATCGCTCGACTTCACGATTTACTTCTTTCTATCCCCGACCGGCCTTTACATCTCACGTTCTTCGCAGACGCTCTTGCCGTCCCTTCCCGTGGGAATTACGAAGAGACGCACGAGACTGTCGCTTTACGCGACTATGCATTTCGCCGGGAATCTAGCCAATTTCAAACGTTACCAATTCTTCGCCTTTTCACTTTAATTCTATAGTCGATATGGCTTCTGTCGAGGAACTGCGAATTCTATACCGGAAAGGCTAATGTTACTTGTACTGTGGATACGACCGTGCCAGAAGAATGCCAACTTTATAAATAACAAATACGAACAGCGGTTACTGCTCAAATCAATACCAACCCAACGCGTAAGTCAAACAAGCTTAAAATAAACGTTTTCTACGACTTTATCGAACGTCCCGCTCGGATACCATTGTCGAATAAAGGTAGGATGGCACAAAAAGAGTGAGAGAGTGAACGAGAGAAAAATTCAAGAAGAGAGAAACAAAATGTCGCATAATAACAAGAAACGATGTCGTCTCTATCTTTATATGAGAATTTCTTTTCAATGCCAATAATAATGATGATCGTAAAGAAAGAGCTTTGTCGTAAGAAAAAAAAATAATAATAATAATGACACCCACACGTTTCGTGACGGTTCTACTCGAGAATGGTTGGTGTCTTTTTTCACAAGCTTACCCTATATAATTTCTTTTCACGTGACACCTGCATATACATATATATATACATATATAACAGTTAATTATCATCCCCAATGAAAATACGCGTAACAAACGAATTGAACGTGTACAAGATAAATTCGCCGAACGTAACGTTTTTACATCACGTTTTCCCCTGAAATATTTTTAATAAAGTTGGCGGACCTCCAATGATAAAACGGCGCAATATCTTTCTGTCAACGTTCTTATCGTGCCAGTCGACTTGTGCAACTTTCCACCTCCCCTCCTACCTACCCCGTCGCACCCCCATGTAATCGTGACTGCCAACCACCAACGTGAAGGACAATGAGTAAAAAAAATTATTTTTCAAAAAAAATTTTTTTTATCTCACCTCCGCTTCCGACGACCATTGTAAAGACTGACTTTTGTCCAAATTTGAGAATCACTGACAGCGACGGCGGACTCGTCAAGTAGGCCAAGAGTTTTTAATTAAAATATTTTTTTTCGTCACTACAAATACTTAAAGCATGTCTTAGGAAGATTATCATCCCTTAAAAGCCACTTAAGAAAATACACGTGATATCGATTTAGTCATTACAGGACAAAGGTCTCCAGTTTCCCTTACGGACGCCACTACAAGCCAAACACCCGCTATAGGACACCTCGCGTAACTATAGACAGAAAAAAGTAAAACCACCGTGACAACAAAGTTCGTACTCACGTGCAGATACACGGTGATACCGAAAAAAAAAAGAAAATTCAAGATACACGTTCACCGACACAATACGTCATTCCTAATGAAAGCGAAATTCCTATATACACATAGCACTGCACGTATACCTGTATATACACATAATGGACGCAAGATCGCCAATAACATTCATTGCATTCAAATGTCAACCGTAATCGTCTCTATCTCTTAAAGATAAGGGGAGCGCACTCGAATTCTCATTCTCAGTATGGCAAGAGAAATAAAAAGACAAAGAAAAGACGAAAAAGGACGAGGAAGTTCAAAGCTGATATCCATCAAACCAGTTTTACGCAAAAGAAATTAAACCAGTTTTCAATCATTTCAATATATATATATATATATACACACACACGCACACACACACACATGCGCGTATCCACTGTATACACAATCGCTATACTTGGTCCGTAGGCAATGACTTCGATTGAGTCATCGATACAGCAATGTAGAGTAAGGAATTCGTTTCGATTCTAAGTAGCAATGTAGCTTTATATATATATATATATATATATATATACTGTAACATACATAGGCATACAAGTACAGAAATGTATAGTAGAATGCTTAAGAAGAACTTTAAGTGGTAAGTACGAGAAGAGATGCTGGAGGGCATGAGTGTACGCAGGTGTATATGGTATACATATATATAAAGAGAGATATGTAGAAGAAGGCATTACCGTGATCCCAGCAGGAGAGTGTGCTTGGCTATCTTCGTATCAGCAATCTGTGACAAGTTGGCGTAATGAGGGCCTCCCTCTTTGTGGAGCAGATAGGTAGAAGCGGGCCCAATTATCGGGGTCTGGTGCTTCTTCTCTTACTAAGGCTTACTGAAGTTTAAAGTGGATACGCACAGCACGGTTGACGTACACTGCCGTGGAGAATCAAAACCGAAGAGACACGAACCGTCACGGAATTACCCGACGATCAGATCCTTTAAGGAATCAAGTATGTATATGTATATGTATATATATATATATATATGCTGGATATACCTCGAGTTAAGTATACAAGTTACAGTGTATAAAAATAAAATGGCCGCGAGAAACACCTGCAAATAAGATATGTCGATCAGGATAATATATACAGGGTGTAGGTAATTTGTATGAAAATTCGTTGAACTTAGGTTAGGTTAGGAAAAATGAAAAAAAGAAATTATTATTATCGTTATTGCATCGCGTCGGCCATTTTGTTATTTTGGTGTATTTCTGATCTATAAATTTGTCACGTAAATTTTAATCCTTCGACACGTGACTGGTTGCGTTGTCGATTACATGCGGATTTGAATTTAGGGTCTTGACTTCGGCTCCCGAGTGGGTTTGCTATCTGGAGTGGCGGGAGATTCGAATATTCGAATGGGTCACTGAATCGAGGTAGTAGGTGGACGCTGAGCTTGTCTATATAGGAGTGAGGCTGAGGTGCGGCAGGAGTGCAGAGTGGTCCAGGGATGAGAAAATCTCATGGTCCGATGTCCCGCATTGATGGATCACTCGGGCGATCGCGCGCTCCAGCCAGGAGTGATTGAATATCTCGTGGTCCATCTCGACTCCAATGAAGATCGATTAGCGACCATTATGCCCGCTACAAATCGATATTCTGATTTGTACGCGATGGTGCCGGCACAATCGGAGATAATTAAATCAATCAAAGAGTCTTCGATGAGACGGCATATACTGTATACAATATCCATATGCAGACATTGTACTTAATTTTAATATATATATATACACCACTCTGACCAATACAGTTTATGAATAAATTATTAATGTAAAATCTAATAAAATAAAAGTACCTTAAACGGCGACTATCGTAAACCTAAACTTGTCCCGAACGTTCGGTCGCTTACATGAAAAGATTCCTGAGGCTTAACTAGCGCCTCTACTACCGTGCCGTACATATGCATACGCCTATACAGACTACAGCCGCAATGGGAAAGGGTGTGGACGTAACAGCGTTGAGCGTGTCGATAATCTCAGTCAGACATCGCCAATCGTGAGGCCCAACCCTGTCCCTGTTTGGGGGTCGGTAAGAGGGCCTTATATCCCCCCGTTCTTATCGAGGGACCCAATTATAATTCGTTCCTCTTTCACGGACCCATTTCAACCGATCGTCCTGGCACCCATATACACTCGGGTCGATTCGATATACAGGTATCGCGAGATATAACGTGTAAGGATGAACGATATATATATATATATATCCATTTCGAAGAACGATCCGGCTGATCCTTTTTAATTGGGATTGACCTTTGCGACCGTTATCTTTATTCACACCGGAATTTTAAATGAGACATCGAATTGAATAAAAATGGAGAATTACACGTGCCAGCGGAAAAGATTAACGCTTCGAGTTACACGGACAAAGTAAACGTCTAATTAAAAAAATTGATTTTACAAAAAAAAAAAGTTTAATTTTTCACGTCCTAAAAATCACCTCTTTAATTATTAATAAAATCAAATCATACTACCTATATAAACGGAGATCGCAAGGCCCGTTTCTACACGCACGTCTCCCTACGGCATAAACAACAACCGGTTGGGCCCGATCGTTTGACAGGAAGTGCAGGATGAAAAAAAAACGATGAAAAAAAATAAAAGAAAGAGAAACCCCAAGCCGGTGGAAAAGAAAAAAAGATTGAGTAGCAGAGTGTGAGGATGGTGCTTTTAATTAGTCGGAGGTGTGAAGAAGTCGTGCGTGAGTGTTTTTCCGAGTGCGTGAACGTACGTGCACTGGCACGCGTGTCAAAACTGGTATACCTATATTGTATATGGATCTGGAACACAGGCAGAGACGTAAATGCGTGAAGACGCACGTGATTCGTCCGATCCCTGAATACGCGTGCAGTTCAGGTCCACCGTAGATCGTCCCTGGACTTCACTCTTCCACTTCTTCTTCGCAACTAAATCCGAACCGGTTCTTCTTGTTGTATTGAAATTCCGACCATGTGCTCCCAGCATATCCCTACAGACCAGGTCCTCTGTATGCATATATGTACTAGTTTACAAAATTTAGACATCCCACATATGCTACGTAAGGACACGCATTACAAATTGCACTGTGTCGATTAGTTAAAAATAATTTAAAAAAGGCTCGATATGAAATCAATGAATTTGGAACGAATTAGTTATGGCGGGAAATTTGAAAATTGTACTTGTGATATATTTACGAGCGATACCATTTCTTATCGATTTTGGGGGAGCGGGAGGGGGGAGAAAATTTCAAACGAATAATTACCACGTGCAAACACGTGTATGCTTGTGGGTATATAGAGAAACTGTGTTGGTCGAAAACGTCATTAGGTAGGTTTACGTAACGTTATAATCGATTTGCAATATAGTAATAGTATAGTATAGAGACATACCACGTGTGTGAAAACGTGTCGGACGTAGTGAAATTGGCTTAAGGGCTATTTGCATCAGTTCGCGATATGGATTGACGTTAATTAACAGACCTCGTGTTATCTAGTATTCACGTGACAGTACCGTCTGTCGTTTAAATAAAAATAATAGCGCGTAATGACGCCATATTGTTTATATTTTTTTTTCAACGCCGATAATCGATTATCGATAGTGATCAGTAATTCAATGGATACTATCGAGTCTAGGGTAGGATGAAATTTTTTTTAATTAAGTCTGTAAAATTGTATGTTCTTTTTTTGACAAGGTACTATTACGGCACAATTCGTGTCGTTATACGTGTATTCTGTGCACGAGACACGAAGAGACGACTTGAATCGTTTAAGAGTTTCCGGTTTTGGACGAAGCCGCCACTACGCTTGGATCCTGTCAATGACTTTAGCGTCGAGTAGACGAAACTATAGTCGATAATTATTATGAGGAAAAAATGACGTCATAAGATTAGAAAAGTTGGAAAATTTTCATTGGAAGTTTTAATATTTGAAATAAATAGTTTGATAAATATTTTTGGATTTTTTTGTATGATAGTATTTTTTTGGTTACGGTGTTTGGCTAATAAGTCCTAACATAGTGCACACTGTATATAGCGTGTTTCTTCCTTCCTTTCCTTATGGCTGCTTCCTCCAATCAGGAGATGCGCCAGTATATAGCGTGTTAAAGTGTCTGTTAAGAGGATACCGTGGGTGGAGACAAAGAAGAAGAAAATCATCAAACGTTAAATAGTTCCTTTGGCAGTAGCTGGTTTCTCTAGTTACGTTAATACGCCGGTAGTCGGCGCCACTGTGAGGTCACGAAAAACTGTCATTTCTAACCACAAACAAGATGCGTTACGCTATTTGAATACCAAACTGTTTCTCGAGTAATTCGGTAGCTCGCGTTCCTAAAGACACTATTATGCGTATGGTACGGTTATGGATGAAATGGAGGAGAGTGTTCAGAAAGTCATAATTTTCTATATGAATTTTAATAAAAAAAGTCAAAAACGGCTGTTAACAACGGACGCTTCGTACCATTGGCCATTTTGAAGTGACTCGAGGAACTTAGGAAGTGGAAGATATATCTTTCCTTTGAAGTCTGAGACATCCGGTAAGGAAACCTGAATATATTTCCAAGTAAAACTCCATGACAGAAATTTTTTATATTATCTTGTATACTTAAAATGTAAGGCTGATATTTAATTCTCGTTAATTATTTTATCTTTGATATTTTAATATCTCATTGTATTTAGAGAGAATGAAAATTCTATTTAATTTTTATATACATCTTTGATAGTTAATTACGAAATTGATTTATATTGACGTGCAATAAAAGCTACTGCGCGGGACTCGCGAGTTATTGAAAATAATATTTTGAAAATACAGGTCTAAAATTAAATTGAAATTTGAGCGTAATTAGGGGTTGCTAATTAGCATCGTCGATAGCCTATAATTGCCTGTTATCATTTGCAAATAGTGTCACGTTAAAATCTATAGACGTGAAAACATTTGTTTCCCATATCGGCAAAACTCGATGAGCCTTTATTATTATATTATATTATTTTCTATTATAGATATAGTCATCGATCCAATCACAGTAATAATTCAGATATAATATTAACCATCGAATCAATGCTTATTTTTCATTTGTGTACCTAAAACTATCAAATAAATACATAACGAAATCGTAAAAAAGTTTAAACAAATTTTCATCGTCATGGTTCATGCAACTCATGGTAACACGTGTTCCGTGTTACGTTGCACGTACTATAGCTGGAAATGTCAAAATAGCGGTATTCGGATTTACATAGATAAGTCCTGAAGTTTAATGCAGACACCCCTTATCTCTACGTTACGATCCAACATGTTATATGCAGATAGGTCAATTTCGTGAGGATTTGTTGATAACGTGAAATTCCATCGAATTGTCATCAACTTTTCGAGTGAGATTAAAATTTTAATGGGCAAATACGTAACGGTGAGAATATCACAGAGATAATTACCACTAACAGGACTTAGTGAGCGTAACAACAGAAACGTATGACTTGTCATTAGTAAATGAAATTTTTCGAAGAACGTGAAATTTTGCGAATTTTCAAAATTCTATGAAAAAAATGTTTTTATTGATATAACAGCGAATAAATTTTTATTCAAAACCTTCTTATATCACATGTCAAAACGTATCACATACGGAAATCAATTCCTGTCAGTAAGTTACTTTCGTATCCGTGAGACATTTGTGAGTCCTACACGTTACTCAACGATACTGATGTATATGTCAACGCCGGAAATGAAGATTATGATTAATAGTCACTTCAATAACGTAACGTCAAGGGCAGTAACCTGATTTCCGATAACGCCCGGGAAAATTCAACTAGATAACAGCCAAATCATACGCAACGATAAAAATTCCCACGAATATTGAAATTGAAAAAAAAATCTCAAATAAAATAATTAAATTCGAAGATAGACGTGGATCCTCCATAAATAAAATAATAATAATGTATCATCCTCACCAGTCGATATTTTCACCTTAAATACATAAATATTAAATTTCCCTAGGATAAAATTCCCCAGGTTTCAAGGTTCATTATATTATCGCATTATCGTACGATCCAGTTTCCACATCCCCCCTCTCTCCCCGCCCCATCCTGACTTTCAACACAATTACTCGAATTGCGGTAGTTTCTCAACGCCGTAGGTGGTACGTAGGTACCCAAGGCAGTTTCCCCAAAGTAAACTTTACAAACCAAAGAGGAAGGGTTCGGTATGGATGGATGAAGTGCACTGGTGCACTTCAGTGCGCCAAGGTGAAACTCTTTGCCAGTAATCATAAGCCCAGGAAGTTTGGGACTCGGTACTACGAGAGCATGAAAATAGAAGATCTGAATCCGGATTTTAGTAGCAGACGTTAGAGTTTTCAAAATGGAATTCAAAATTATTCGCAAATTAGAAAATGAGCAGAGGACTCGATGGGTCGTAAAATAAAATTATATAAAATTGCCCAAAATTTCCTAAAATTATTTTGTCCACATACGTATAACACACGCTACTGTATTATTTATATCCACGTAAATTATATACTAATATTAGACCATATACAATTTGTATGACCAACAAAGTTACCTCGAATTGACAATACGTATATTTTACTACAATCGTGTATACTCGACAAGAAAAATTTCTTTATTACAAGTTTTTACTGTCTACTGTAAACGACCGCCAGGCCTTTCGCAACTATAGAAAGTTTAAAAGTTCCTAGTCGTGCCGAATATATAACTGATATGGAACAATGAACGGCGAACGGTTCCCCGTTCGATGGGTGAACGGAGAACGTAAGTAGAGTGGAGAACGCAAAGGGGCCTTAAGATCCACGGATAAGACGGGCCCCGCCTGTCCTTCGGGCCGATATCGGTACCTCGCCCCATACCGACTGGTTACACATTTGGGTCCCCGACCACAGCCGATCAGGCCCAGCATTGAAAGTGACTGTTCGAGAAAGAAGTTATGGATTCAGAATGGCGATTTAGCGCTGCAGATATAATTATGCAGATGACTGTACATTAATTATTATATTTTCAATGCTCTAATTAATTATTATGTTAATACGGGTAATAATAATTTTAAAAATGTACCAATGATACACTAATGTTCGACTTATAAAAAACGCATCGTATGCATTCTAACGTATATAATAAGAGCGATGTAAGACCGCAATAAAAATGCACAAAATTTACCCGTTGCCAATTCTATACTTATACCATCTTAATATGCACTGCTGGGCCTTATGGTACAGCCTTAACTGATACTTATAAGTACTTTCCTTACGGCAGTACCAAACCCATTATTCCAAGACATTAAAATACAAAGAGACCCACGCAGCGACACGGGACACTCGATACGCCCTTATAACTTTACCCCATACATATTAAACCGGGCCCCATGCCCCTTCGATAGGTCCCAAATAACGAACGGATAATAATAATAATACAAAAAAATTTCAAATAACAGTCGCAACAATATTTTTTTACAAAAATTAAATTATATGTACCATTGAGAAGTGTGGATGAACACAAAAATATTACAAAAAAAAAAAGAAAAACGATTCAAAGAATGAGGAACCGAGCATTGAACTACGCTAATAAAGATTTCAAAGAGCATGCGATCATCAGGCAGGCCATCATTATCTCCAGTCTGCATCCTACTTCACGGTGGGGCCCAGAACGTGTCCCGTAGGCGCATAAGTGTACCGGCATGGGGCATCACGGCGGTTCAGAGGGGCCTTAGCCGGGAGGCGAGTCCCAAGAAAGAAGGGCCCACCATCGCCGGTCTTTGATTTACTGTAATTGCACGAGTGGGACTGGTGTGGTCGGGGGGGACTGGAGGGGGCCCCGTATCAATATTTATATCGTTGGCGCTTCGTTAGGCCCGTTAACGGCATCGCTGTTCCATGTTGTCGAAAGCGCATCGGGCCCAAAACCGGGTACGAAAGTGGCGATGATCTAAAAAGATTATTACTTTCACGTCTTACGATCCACTACAGTGCACAGTCGTACTTGTTGAAATACGAGCATTCATCACATGGATACAGACCCGTGCTACATTGTATATATATATATGTATATTACACAATGCTTTGCGTACAGTCTACGCCAGTAATATTTTCTAATAGCGCTCTACTAAATTTCGATAATTAATACACCGTATGATAATCCACTGTACCTTCATGATAACTCGTGTCGTCACTGTAACCCTACCTTATACACGTGTCACCGCATTCAAATCACAGTGCATAAACGTCACTTGCTTACGTGCATAATCCACAGGCTGGTATAATAACAACACAGTATTACATACACACCCGGTATTATACTCCATATATAACAAAGTATTACACGTTCCCAGTATTATTCCCAACTTCAATGGCATTATATGTAAATATACTCACCCGTTATAAATGGCCCAAGTGCAGGTAGATAAATAATCCCGAAAATTCTAATAATTATTATTTAACCCAAAAAAGTGGGTTTAATCTTAAAATTTAAAAAAAAATTTGTTTTTAGGAAAAAAAATGATTTTCCTTAAAAAAAACACTTCCGATCAATCAAGCACATATGTGGTCAACGATGAATAAATGTATGCGAAGTGGCACATATGCTGCGTGCAGACCTTGACCGTGGCCTCCGGTGAACAAGTGTATCTTTTACTCTCACTCGATCTCAGACTCCACTGACTGCTTATACAGGACGAGAGAACGTATGGGATACGGTCGTCAAGCATATATGAATTACTATAGTGTATTGGACTATAGCATATACCTAGAAGTGTTACAAAACACATTGTACGATAACTGTACTATTTTCTATATATAGACATATACATACATATATATATATCAATGATACTACAATTTTAGATATGCACTTTTTGCCAAGGATTCAACTACAGTGCTTCTTTGCTGCTGTATGACTACACTGTACATTTTAAGAAACTACACTATAGTGTGACGAATCGGGCCTTCTCGTCGAGCATTGTGGGTGGGCAGACCAGACTGAGATATCTTTTGTCTAATTGCCACGCGTATTGCCCAGCAAATTATTCATCGAAAAAGAATGAAAATCGTAGTCGCGGTCAGAGTAGGAATTAAAAAATTTTTAAAAATAAAATTAAATTTCTTTTTCTAAATACCTAAAATTTTTCATTACTTTTTGGATACATTTATGGTACCCGTCAAGTGTTGCTCAGGTGCATTGTGGCTATCTTGATAACTGTAATTTGTTAAGATAACAATAGCAGCTTGGGAATATTTTTTTTCTCCTCTACGTAACTCATGCACATGACCCTCTGCGTGATCTGTTCGTACAGTAAGAACTGCAATTACAATGCACACTCGACTATCAAGCACTTCCGGTCCCGGCGACTCTCGTGATGAAACTCGTCAGAACAAAAATTCTCAGTCTGTGACGCATACAACACGTTTCCGTTTTTACCTTCTTACACTAATTTTTAGTATTCGGTATGTTACACATTAAATTACACAAACATATATACCAATTAGCCGGATACATTGATATTAATAATATCCGGGACTAGAGGTAAATAAATAAGTCACTTATGGGTACTAAAAAATTTTTTTTTTATATTTGCAAATATAAAGTTCCATTAAAAAAAAATTAAAAGAAGGAAACCCCTCTAATTTTAACTCAGCTACACGTATCCCTAATAATTATTGTATATCGTACCTGCCGCCTTAACCATTCCGATTGGCGATTGGGTATAGGGAGGCCTTCGAAGGAAAAGAAAGATAAAAGAAAATAATAACGAACGAACGTGGCAAATGATTATCGGCTCGTAAAACGTATAATACACCGACTTGCATTGCGGAATAAGTACGTGCTCCGTTCCTTTAGCCAACGTGCGTGTTACTCGGCCGGGAATATAGCCAGGTAGGCTGAAAGGTGCAACAAGTTGCGGCATATTGAAACGGGAGGTTTCTTGAGGGAAAAAGAAAAGGTTAAAATATTAATAGATTTGCGGGTAGGGCAAAGAGGGGCAGGGGGGTGACAGTGGGAAAAAATACAAAGTGGAAAAGGGGTCAAAGAAAAAGAATATGAAATATTTCGTCTAAAATATGCTATATATATATATATATATATATATATATATAAATTATCCAAATATATATATATATATATATATATATATATATGCCGAACGTAAGGCAATAAATGGCAGCCGGGTGCACACTAAGAAAATCGACTTCAACACTTGGCTGTTATTACGCTGTACGCAACTTGCCCGTAACTCGTTGGTAACGTTACGGCACTCGAAAATTAACCTGAAACTTCTTGCACGCCACTGTTACCAACTCAACAACGTTTTCCGAACGATAGCTGACTGCAATGGGATATAGCCGCTAGGACGGTTTACGAAACTTAAATTGATGCACGTATGAAGTTAATGTAGCGAAAAATTTATGAACCGGTTTATTACAAATAGACAGTAATACACCCCATGCTAAATAACTCTAACAAACGAAAAGGCAATAAAAATTTTTTTTTAAATTAAAAAAAATCAAATTCCCACTTTTAACCTAAAAATCATAACCCGGTATACGGATCATCGATATAAATCGCAATTTAAAAAATTTACCTTTAAAAAAATTTATAGGGGTGCGATAGCTCAATACTGTACGGTGTCGAAGTTCACGCAATCGCCGTGGGATGTAGTGGCGCTGTACACCTCCAAATTAAGGGCCCACCCCAAAGTAAGGGGGCCTTACGATTAATCGTCGTTCCCTTCCCGTGAAATTTTTTTTGTGCTTCTCTATCTGTTTCTACCCCCCCCCCCTGCCCCCTCTGCCCCTCATTATAACACTAGCTCTCTTCAAAGAAAAATACCTGCTATTAACATTGCGCACTGATCCGAATGACTTGCGGCAATTAATTCGTATCTCGCCCTAACGAAATGAGCCAGACGTATAGCATGTACTGTTAAGGGTGGTTTAGGGTTCTATGGGTTTAGCTATACGGTGATCCCAATGGGGTTTTACATAGGTGCGGTATCCATCTCTACCCGGGACGATGGGGCTTATAGAGGGGAGGTACGAGGTATGCCTGTAATTAATGTTACGGCCAATCATTGATAAAGAGTGACAAGGACATTTATCCTTACTGACAAAATTCTTAATCATTCGGATCGGTGGATTGGACAATTTTTAAAAATTTTTATAAAGCTAGAATAATATCGATTATCCTACTGCATATTGCACAAAGACGAGGTTATAGTCTATAGAGACATTTAGCTGCATTGTAAATGAACCATTACCTTGTGGGTACTACTGGTTGTTATAGACACTGCGGAATGATACTAGGTATACGTTGATAAGCTGTTATCAATGAAAGACTATACTTTCAATCCAGGACAAAATGACACTAATTATGATAATACTATACCTATAGTACTATAAAACCGTGATGACGTAACAGTTGAAGCTTTTTAAATTTATGCGGTAACTTTACAGTCTGAAAATAAGTATGGCTAGGTATATCTGTATCTATAAAACGTATATAAGGTATACATGTATTAAAAAAAGTCAATTTTGGAGAAAAAAGTTATAATTGTACACGGGGAGCGATTAAAAAATTTCTTGTATCCATAAAAATGAATATTGACGAAATATTAATGAAAAAATAAATGTAAGTTCATTAACGTACCAATGAGTTATCAGTGTCCACGTGGTCTCTCGTTATCAAAAATATTCATACATTGTACAACCAACCGGGAACCTAATAATTATTATTTATTAATATTCATAGATGTACCGAGCCGATATGTTAATCTGTGATTTATATTACAGGGAAGGAGGAGCGTAACCCATCGCTGGACCCGAAGATGAAAGTGGAGGCTGGAGGGATTCTCTCCAAAGGGATTCTCCTGTGGGTTGGTACTGTGGGCGGGCTTAGATGATGATTTCATTTAAATATTTTATAAGGATCGACAATGCCTGTGCGCATCCATTCCACAGCTGCCCACTACACCTACACTTACGATTAACCCTTTTCAATATTATTCACATGAAAAGGATACGGTAGACTATCCTATATGGATACGTCACATATGTGTAAATACGTTCACCTATATCATATACGGTATCTGCCATATATATGTATATATAACGTATAGAGTACAGGCATCGAGCAGTAGCAGAAGAGGAAACGTCTGTAAAATAGGATTATCAGCTTGATAGGTGTTAGAGCATAAAATATCCCACGTGTGGATTTAGCCAGGGCGCCGATTATAAATTCGAGGATAAGTAAGCTTAAAACCCCGTGAATGATTTTCCGCCCCCGAACTGACTAGATCGAGCGTTCGTAAATCTGAAAACTTTTATCCGTACAGACTCTGTAGGTTAAGCAGTGATAGGTTACTAAGCTAAGAATAGTTTTTCTTATAGCTTGTGACGTTAAAGATTGAATGTTATAGGGATATATAGGGAATTTTGTTTTTTTTTCTAGTGACATATTTTAACTTTTTGAAATCGAGAGACGGTAGTATGTATGGATGTGAAAAATATTTTTTTAAATGAATCAGTAGGGTTGGGTATTATATATGGTGTAAAAATCTTAGTAATTATGGACACCGTGAGAACCACGGAGGTACGGTTTAATTAGCGGGAATTTTCTGATTAATTGATTCGTTAAGATAGAACGTGACGTAATCGATTGATACGCTGGTTCAATTCTGTGCTGCAAGCCTTCAAACGGCAGCCCTTCTCAGATTCTTCAGTCTCTCAATCTTAAAAATCCTTAAGAGACTCTTTCCATTCATTTTCTTTCTCTCTTCCTCTCTCTTTCTCTTTATTTCTTTCTTTCTTTCTCTCAAACTGAGTAAACAAGTTTTCCCCGCCTGGAAGGCATATAAGATTTTTTGAACGTAGATAAAAGAAATTCGTAAAAGATTGTACTTAGGCACTTATTATTTTCCATAGGCATTGTTGCACCTCTCGATCTTATCGAAAATTCAATTTTTCATCGATCAAAAGTCGAATTTTTTTTAACATACAAGGATAACCAAGCTGTATGCATATAGTGCTAATTGTGAAATAAAAAAAAAAGATAAATACGCCATTTTGAATTTGAATTTATTATCGATACCATTAATTATCTACGTTTTCGAAATAAAGAAGTCATTACTGTATCAGTCCGAAAATCAATAAACAGGAAGTCCTATGCCCATGTCTCATACGTAAGATCAAAAACAAGGATCGTTCAGTTATTGACAAAAAAAATACTCATAAGCGCATATGAAACAAAGCAGACTGCACCTGCACCCTCAACAGGAAATGCATCAACGGCCATTCGGAGTACCTCTGGTATTTTTTTTTCATTTTTTTTTTCATACCAAAAACCAATGCAGTCACCCGGATGAATGCACTCCTTGTTGCACTGCTCATCGAATGGATGACTCGGTTTGGTCGCTTCCCCTAGACACGATACCAACCTCAGAATTGTTTTAGGGTAACACGAACATTTCGAGCCGCACGAACCTACCTCAGCATTCCAGTAGCGCATCCTGACCAAAGATCCAGCCGAGTAAACATTCCTTTTATTTTCTCAGAGAAAAAAGAAGAAAGAAAAAAAAAAGATACAAATAAAAGAAAAGGATATCTCGCTCTTCGCCTACCTAGACAAACTGGAATAAATTCACAGGGCGAGAAGAACTGGAATAAATTTAAAGCAAACACTCAGCAGAGCCATGGTACAATCGAAAAATTTCAAAAAAGCTACACGAAAATTCCAATATGGCCGACGGATTACATTCAGCGTGAATATCGAAAGTAAAAAAAAAAAATATCAAAATTGGAAAAAAAGGACAATGCCTAAGTGATATATCGAATCAACTTTCATCAGGGGTACCAATCCACTGTACGTCTCGAGCTGCGTACAGTTGGTGAATGTCGAAAGTCATTATAAGTCAATAATAAAGTGGGTCGAGCGAATAACGCATTATGGTCACCGTCCTACGTGCCAACATAACAGACCGAACTTTTCGCCACTTCCCGTTCGTCTTCTTTTTCTTTTTCTATCACACTCGCATATCGTCGTCGTCACTGATACCAACCCTTTCACAACTCCCACTCCCCTCCTCCTGTCCTTTACTCACTCCACAGGTCACACTTTCAAGTGGGAGGGAGGGGGGGTTGACTCCGGAAGGAAACATTAGTTTTCTGCCACTCTCACCCCCCCTCCTCCAACCCCCTCTTACGACTACCGACGCCCGGCGTCGACTACTCTTGACTCGCTCGCCACTCCAAGTGAATACCTAATACTTTCCTACCGTACATTTATCTACCCCATTTCCACCCCCTAAATGTTACACCCTGTATACAAAGTACATATACGTGGTGTCCGCGAGGAATCGAGACAAAGCAAAGAAAGCTTGCAACAAGTGTTATTTTGAAAAATTTTTCAAAAAGTAAACCTAACCTAGCAGTCGTATACCAGTGAAGAAAAATTAAAGAAGAAATTATAAAAATATATTTTCGAAAATGAAATCGAAAAATGGCGTAGACTATTCTTGACTCGTTCGCCACTCCAAGTGAATACCTAATAGTTTCCTACCGTACATTTATCTACGCCATTTCCACCCCCTAAATGTTACACCCTGTATACAAAGTACATATACGTGGTGTCCGCGAGGAATCGAGACACCAGAAAATCAAAATCCTCTGGCATTGTTGCTCAGGACTGTACCTAGGGAGAGCAAGCAGGAAGGGCTTGGTTTTATGAAAAGCATCGGCAAAGGATTGGCAGTGGGTGGAGTGTGTATATACAGTGGCGCCGCTATGCGGCAGAAACAAATTTCAGTACGTCAATGAGTGGCGCTTAGTAGACGCTTAAGGACTGATAATTACCACGTTCCCACCAAGATTAACGTCGCCCGTGAACAGTTCGGGTAACAGTACGAAACTAGCTCTAACGGCAAAACCTCAAAAAGTATATACATTACATATATATGTATAGCCGTCTTTGGGCCTTTACGTCTTCTTGGACTTAAAGCGCTGCTCACGATATGTAAACACGCTGAGACAATAATCATGGGAAATATATACAGCGTGAATGGTATTTAAAGTCTGTTAAATTTTCTTACGAAACAACGAACGCACTGTACCTCATTATCTTTTTCACACCACGTCCAACCCCTGCTGCCTCAGTCATTTTTCCACGTATCTTAATTATATTTAAGTATCGATACCCGAAACAAAAATTACTCAAATTCTGTACCCGTGTTATTTCCCACGTTAATTTTTGTCGATTTTTTTTTTTGATCAATTACATTTTTTCAAAAATCAAACCCGATCCCCTTGAATATCACGATCATTCATCCCCGTCACGTTGACTTCACACTTGCCTGGGACACGTGTCGGGATTCGAGATAGTGATTAATATTTATTTTTCAAAAAGGCATTATCTCCCTCTCGCTCTCTCACTCGACAAGAGCCTGGACCACAATTTTGAGAATGTAACCGACATCACATGACGCCTTTCTATGCGTCTCCTTATCACTGTAATTTTTTAAAAGTTTCTATAACACGAAAAGGGGACCCTTTGTCAAATGAGTCCCATTAACTAAAAATCCGGTATTAATGAAAACGATGGGTTCGTGAACCGATAAAAAAAACAGTGACGTATTAAAGTAACACGGCGGGGATTGTGAACGGGGCAGAATAAAGGTAAAAAAAAAGTTGATACGACATACAGAAAGTGTATATAGGGTGGTCGACCAAAAAGAATTCTTATCGTGTCACCTTTAAAAAGATACCGCAATGTGCTTTCTATCTGACTCATAATTTCTCGAGTCATTTCATGTCGCGTTCACTCTGTATACAACCTAACCTAACTCAACCCAACCGCTCACATATACCCAGGAACCCGCAAAGAGAAGGACAGTCTGCCCTGTTTAAGGGTGACTCGCAAGAGCGCGTCGTACATTTCGATAGCGCCCAAACGAATCGGTATCTCGAAAACAGCCGAGAGCGACCGAGTGAGTCGAGCAGTGACATTAATTATACTGATAAGGAATGACCGTGCGTTGTCCGTCGTCCATGGGGAATAGACAATGCCGGTCAGAGGTCGCCGAAGTAACTAGGGAAAGGATGAGAGAAAAAAAAATATATTTTTTTCAAAAAAATTATATTCAAGCAAACCTTTAACCCATCCCCATGATATTTCGCAGTCTCCCCATATTGTATTTGGGACAAATAATTAGGGTTTCAAAATTTTTTTTAAATTTCTTAGAAAAAATTATATTTTTCGTATTTTGATACCAATATGGCGCCTGGCACCTGCCACTGGTTACCTGTGGGCATAAAAGTGGATGTGGGTTCCATACTAGCTACCTACTAACTCTTGTACGATCCCAAAGGGCGATTACGGTATCGCACGAGGTGGTCGTACAGTTTTGCGGTATATTCTGTATACGACATGATTTTAATCTTGGTGGCAGCTGGTGGTCGAGGGCAAATGCATCTGCAAGATTTCGTGTTGAGCGACCTGAGCTTCTTTCTGAACTAAACCACACGGAACATCAGGTCTGCGTGCGATGGCCTAGACGGGACCTCAAGATAGTACCAGAGGATATTCATTCCTTTATATCGTCGCACGGTGAATCGGTTGCCTTGGCTGTCTACCGAGCCGAGCTACCGCTTGATTCAAAAGCTGATAACCCACCCGGTGGGTAGATCGCCATAAGAGTATGGCAACCGATCGCTATCCGGAGGACAGCTGCCGAGGCCCGGGGGTCCCTGAAATATTTTGACAGCAATGAAAACCCGCCCTTAGACATTAACCACGAAAATCCGTATAAAAAAAAAGTTATCCTAACCAGAGTACAAATTTTGAAATTCGTCGAACACCAGCAATAATACCACAAGGGTGGATTCTATCTATCCGACCGTAACGATCGGCGCGTTATTAAAATTTCGAAAAAAAAAAATAATGCAAATAACACAGAATGGGGGAAAATTGACATTTCGATTTTTACCACCCTGGCCTTCTGACACGCATCGGAAAATAAGGAACAAAGGGGGATGGTTTGTGGTTTCCATGAAGATGATCGAGCACGAACCCACGAGGGTCGGTGGGTGGATTAAAGGACTTGGGGGAGGGTTTGGAGTGGGGGTAAAACAATGAGTAAAATATTCATCGCTAACGAGCCCCCCCCTTCCCCGCGAGAGTGAATAAAGGGGAGAGGGGGGGATGCGCCGTAATAAAAGCGCAGGAAATGGAAGTAGCCATGTGGTTGGCTCTCGAATGGTCACCCTCTGGCAAAGGGTGGCTGACTCGGACGGTTCGCGTGACGGTTATTCGCGATGGCGTGAGGATTGAGGACTCCTGAGGCTGGGGGGGTTGAAGAAGGACAGAGTCAGGCTGCAGGGTGGCACGGAGGGGTGGTGGCGACTACTGCCGAGGCCGTTCGAGGGTTGGAGGTATTGCCTCTCAGCAAACATGGCGGCCGTCACGCGAGTGCCAGCCAGCCGCCAGTAGTGAAAAGGTATTTTAAGCTGGCGACACCCTTACTGGAATACCCTACCCTCGGGAAATTCGATATATTTAGGGGTTGACTTTCAGTTAGCTCAAATGTCTCTAACCTCGGTGTATGTATGTACGTGAATAATGGTAGTAGGTAATTTTTTTTTTTTATTCAATTTTACTCAGTCCATTTGTCTACCCTTGTACGAGGTTTTACTTGCGATTTTTTTTTTGGGGGATTTATTATACACGGTGATTTTTTTATCGATTCCTATCGCACTCGCGTGTCAGCCAACCGGGAATATCAATGGAAACTATTTGCAGACTGCTTGGAGTTCCAGCAATTTTTTTTGCAAATTTGAATAACTGGCTTTTGTATTCCAAATAAGGTCTTTCTTTTTATGAGACATTATTTTTCGGTCTTTGACTCGCTGCATTGGATATGACTATGATGAGAGTCCATATGGGAATATGTTATCTGTTATCAATGGCAAATTCGAATGAAATTACAGGACGAATGTATTAATGAAGAGCAATTGATAGGAAAATATTGTAAGATAAGATAAATGAAAAAAAAATCTTTATAGATAAAAATTATTTTCAAAAATTCGTATGGGGCATTTTTAACGTCGGGTTATCTGTCTTTGGAAAATTCGTCTTTTTTCAAAACCCTCAATCCTGATGTCAATGATGACATGGTAAATGATGACGATGACTATCGCTCCAGCAATCATCACCATACCTTTCATATGAGCAGCAGGATATCCGACGTATCCATATGTTACTTTTTTAATTCATTTGGATAAATCCCATAGTCCATTTACGTATCGCCTGCAGTATGATGATATGAAGAAAAAAAAAACATACAGCCTGTTTTACACACATGATGACAGATCATCGGCCGTTCAAGTGGAATTGAAATGATCCATGGAAAAATAACCAAATCGGAATGCGACACATTTCAACGCCTCCATATAAATTTCACATATGTAATATGAACACATATGTCATATACGTATCTAACGTGTATAATGAAATCGGCTGCTTATTACGTGGGATTTGATTGATAACATAAGACGTGAAACTACGTATGTGAGAACAATCAGGGGAGTCGTTATCAATGGCTATAAATAAATATCGACTTATATAAATAATTATTAAAAATTAATTGCGGATATGAAGATTGAGGATGAATTTTTAAATATTTTTAATATACGAGTGCCGTTACGAATTTACTTTTTTTTAATAAATTTTATCCAATGGTGTAATTATTTTTTTTTTCTTCTCCTTTGACACGGCTGCAATCGTTACCTGGAAACGTACAAGCTTACGATCCTTTAAAATTGCTACCATTATCACTTGCGGTTCGCTTCACACGATTGTTTCAATTCACCATGAGAAAATAGCTGACTGTGTGCTACGTGCTTTCACCAGTCCCAACCCCTATCAAATGGGAACCACCCCTTACCCCCCCCCCCCTACTATCGGAATCTACGTTTTTCACAAGGGTCGATCGAGGGTTGAGAATATTTTCGTTCGCACCATTTCCGTCTTTTAGGGATAATAATGAAAATCTCTTTGGTCGTGAAATATTAAATTATATTATTGCAATGACTTTTCGAGGAAAAAAAAATTTACAAAAATCTTCAACGGCTTTCGAGGATACTTATTTTCAACCCACCCTTATTACCTAAACTGGTTGGTATTGCAATTCCTTGGTCCCTGGGCAGCAGCTGTCGGAATTTCATGCTGGACCGAAAATCTTAAAGCAGCTGGTACGTCGTCATCGTACGTGACGAATTCGCGAAGAAAAAATGACAATGATACCGGCCGTCGGGCACACGTAGAATGACTCTTGGAATTAGTCATGAAAAGACGCCTTGCGCCCTTGTACAATTCTTGGGGTAGGACGACGTAGGGATGGATGGAAACGGGATTGGCTTGCAGTAGCGTATCGAAAGTCAACTGTACGACTGTGGGAAGATATAAAATATAATAATTGACGAGGGTCAATTCGATTCGGAAAAACGTAAAATCGATATTCGTGAAACGTGAAAATGTCAAAAAGTCATTACGAGTAATCAAATTTTGTAAAATAGATAAAAATAATAAATTATATTTACCTACAATATTTTGCGTAATTATATATTTCAAAAGCCAATTACATTTGTCAAATATGTCGATTAGAGTAATTTCTTTTTGTAATCATCAAATATTTTATTTTTCATGTATATTTCCATATTAAATAAATACCCCCTCTTTTTAATTACCCATGCATAAAATTAATATCGATAATATTTTTATTGACTTTCGAAACAACGGCTGTTATTGAGAAATATAAAGAGTTAAGGTATATCTGTATAGGTACTATCCATATATTTTATAAGGATTTATAAACCCGTAATATCTAGAGCGGAAGTATACCAAGCAGACCATTAGACTATACACGTTGCAGCGAGCGCATTAATAATGTAAGTGCGCAACGCGTGGCGGCGCTGGCTACGATCAATGCCCCCAACAGAACGTTGTTCACTAACAAACTATTTATTCCAATACCTTCCATTAAAGCGACAGTCGCATTAACGACAGTACGTAGGAAGATGAACACACATGGCAGCAATATAAATCTGTATCGGTGCGTCACAAATACGCTTTAGCCCCCGTTTCCTGAATCAATTACGAGAAGAGGAAATTCGTTGATAGAGAAAACCCGACCATTGAAAAATCCTTCCAGGAGATTCGAGCTCGAGCATCCTATTGACTGAAGTCAATGATATTATGATGGACAGAAAAGATTTATTACAACCAACCTTTAAATTGCAGTTTGAAAATATTTTCGCGCCTTTCGTCGTCACTTTGTTGTGCTTGCTCTTTCTTGTGATACAATAAAGGGACGATTTTTTGGCAGTTTGCAACAATCATGTCTAATAACAACAATGATCATTCGTCTACGTATTAAAGCACATATGAGTACACATATGGATATTGTACACGTGACAACAAATTTTGCACAATTTATTCATGCAGAAAATCAAATAGGAAAAATTTAATATGACAAGTGTAATATTCACGCGTTGTCTGCAGGCGGAGTAATTGACGCTATTTTAAATAACTGTGACGTGGCTAAAGGTGAATTTTCGTGTGAACGACCAGAGAATTCCAATGAGCTCGAAGAACAGAAAAAAACGGCGAGGTAAAGAACGGCAGTAATGATCGATGAACGAAGCAGCAGATTTTTCGTAGTAAACGAAAACTCTAATCGAGCGACATTGGCGACGAAGTTGATGGGAGGACGGCAGGGGGGTAAAGGAGCGGTTTAAGGGCGGGGGTTAAATTGAAGATAAAAAATGAAATTTACTTGTTCAGATTTTAATCGAAATGATAACATAAGTTATAAATTTATTCACACAATTTAAATAATCATAGTATAGTCAATATACAATTCGTATATACTCGTCACCCAGGCGCATGCGTACATAGGTATATGCGCGTATATATAAATATGTACGATCCGTAGGTACGTTTTTTTTATTCGGTTACTTCTGCTTATTTTTTTTTTCATCATTTTACGCTGAATATATATATCTTACACGAGGCGATATTACATATTTACATATCGTACAACAGGCTTCGTTCTCAATCATATAAAATTACAAAAAATTGCCTATCTAAATTCGTACTCTTAAACGCATTATTCTCTCTCGCTCTCTCTCTCTCTCTGAAATTTCATCCATCTCTCAGTTTTTCATGCACGTTCTCTCTCTCTCACTCTCCCTCTCTCTCTCGCTCTCGTTCCATACGACTGCAATACATTCTCTCGGCTGGACATCGCAATTTATACATATACATATACAATAATAATAAGTAATTATTTACAGCCGTGTCGCGCGTATTAAGGGCCGTTGCGCGCGACCATTTAATTAAGCATAACGTTTAAGTAAGTGAGATTAATTAGTTAATCAGTCAGTGGCGAGGTAGGCCATCGGTAATGTAAAATACGACACTGCAACATTCACAGCAAATTGGGGGAGAGCACCTACGTTATTAGAATCCCGATGTCTAACCGGAAAGAGACGAGGTAGGCCGAAGTTACCCGACGTCCCAAGGATACTCCAGCCGTGGATCCACGAAGAGTACCAGGAAGCCGACGAGAATGAACTCAGCAACGTGACTAACGTAGCCAAGATGATGAAGAACAAGCTACACCAGGTAAGCCTGTCCGGAAGGTGGTGGCTGCTGATGTTGCTGCCTCCACGCGTTCCTCTCCAGGGTCGAGTAATCCGAGTCAATCGAAGAGTATATGTGTTCGGAAAGTGGACGCCTACCGGCGCCCTGCGTCAGGACGCTACCCTCCATACCGGCATCCTGATAGGCATGATTGACGGTCAGTCTCGGACTAGGACTCGCCGTGCTCACCGGAGTCTCCCTTCCGCAGACCATCCCGGCGCCGATGCAGTTCTCGTTCCTGGTGCTGTTATGGCTGAGCGTCGCGGTGCTGGAATAAGCCGGCGGCGCCTGAAGGAGTTCCGGTCCGTCTTTGAACAGTGGATGGTGTCCCGCGATGTGGCCATGGACCCTCAGAGTTGGCGTACCCTTCTCGGATCTGCCCTCCAGGGTGTAGGTGTTCACGTTCCTCCTGTACAAGGACGACGGCTTGCGTCTGAGGGCGTCGCCGGGTGGCATCGCGAATCTCAGTCTTTCCCAAAAGCGTTTCTCGCCCCAGCGAAGACGCACGGCCGTGCGTAGATACGGCCTCAGTTCGGGATCAGCCTCAGCCTCTGGAGCAACTGGACCAGCCTGCACGACGACGAGCTGACCGGGACGTCCGCGTAGAGCCTCGTGGACGGCGGCGCGAAATTCGAACCTGGACCACTCAGTTTGAAGGAAGTTTCTCGTGAGCACGATGAGCACGCGTCGCGACGCCTCGGCAGCCTCAAGAACAACTGGTGCAGCTGCTCTGAGACAAGGTAGATCACGATGATGGAGGCACAGTCTCAGTCCACCCCCACCTGGTGCACCTCCTATGCCGTGTTCCAGCTCAGCAACCAGGGAGCGCAGCACGAAATCCTCATCCTTCGGGCTGTAGCACACGTAGCCGTCGTAGAGTCTGTCCCGGTCGTCGGGCGTCGCCGTCTTTGCCCAGAGTCGGACCCCGTAACGAGAGTACGCCCACGTACGTACCGGTTCACGGAATATGAATGCCAGGACGGTCACCACGAGGAGGAGTAAGACAGCCGACAGGGTTGCCGCCACCATCGGTAGATAATCCGAGACCATGATACTCTCGATAACACCACCCTGGGCAAAGTAATCCGAGCAGGCAGTTTCATTCACGTTCAAACGACGTCGGTACGCCGGGCGCGTCTCGTTATTGTAACACCAGACGTCATTGGCGTCGATGATCCTATGAGCGTTATCCGCCACCCAGGAAGTAAGGTCTTGGAGGAATTTACAGCGACAGGACCAAGGATTACTACCCAGCGATAACTCCACCAGCTGGGTATTCAGGATAACCTGCCAGACAGGAAAGGTGACAAGCCTGTTCCCATCCAGTCTCAAAATCTCCAAACTGTGCAATGGCAGCATGGTGATGTTACCGATATAACCGATCAAATTATTCTGCAAATAGAGTTCACGCAGGTGTGACAAATGTTCAAACTCAAAACCTTTAAGCTCGTGAATCCTGTTATCTTCGAGATGTAAAATCTGAAGATTATTCAAACCGTTAAACGTACGATTCTGTATAGACTCAATGCCACTTGCGTTCACATAGAGTACTCTCATATTCTTCCTTCCTATGAACACATGATTCTGCAACTCCCTCAGGTCGTTACCATCCAAATACACTTCGGTAGCGTCCATGGGGATTCTTCGTGGTATTTCAGGTGCACCCAGTCCCGAGCAATCCACCACGTTGGTGTTCCAGGTCTGATCGTGATAACACTTGCAATCCGAAGGGCACGTCATCTCGCAGTCGCAGGCATCGAAGTCGCAGCAATGACAGAGAGCGAAGCAATGCGCTTCGTAACGGCACAAAAATTGTTCAGGTTTTGCCACGGAGGCTGGTACGATCGCTGTGCCCCTTGGACCAGAGATGGTGCACATGGCGTTATCCAGGTCCATGACGCGCGGATGCTGACGCAGCGCGGTCATATTGTTTATCACGGGTAGCCAGTCCATGGAGCAGTTACAGTTAAAAGGGTTGCCGCCAATGTAGAACTCAGGTAGGGACTTACCCTCGGGGACCTGGGTCAACCGAAGGGCTGTCAATTCCATGGTCTGGATCATATTGGCGTACATGTCCACCCGGGTAAGATTTACCTTACCGGTGAAGGTGTTAGGATGCACGACACTTATGTAATTGTTGTTTATGAACAGCAACTCCACGCTGTCGGGTATGCTGGTCGGTGTCAATTCCGTGATCCGATTGTGACTGGCATCCAGGGTGCGCACTTTGGATTCGCGAATGTCGTAATAATTTCCCAGACTCTGGATGAAGTTGCTGTGAATGTCGAGCCACTTCAGATTGCTCGGTATGAAGGCGTAATCGAACCACTCGATGTGATTCTCGGACAAGTTCAGAAGGAGCAGACTGGTGACGCTGGCGAAGACGCCGTTGATGTCCGAGAGAAAATTGCCGTCGAGACGTATAGCTTCGAGTCGTTCGTTCCGTGAGAAAGCGTCGATCTCCACATGTTGAATTTTATTTCGTGCCAAGTTCAAAATTTGAAGATTGGGCAGGTCCCACAGCATCCCACGGGTAAGGTTGCCAATGTTGTTACCGATCAAACGTAAACCGGTGAGTTGATGCAGCTCGCGAAAGGAGCCATTTTTGAATTCGGTTATTTGATTTTCACCAAGGTCCAAGGTCTTCAGGACGGGAAGATCGTGAAGAGCCTCCGGCACGCTGGTCAATGCGTTTCCGCTGAGATCGAGCTCCTTCAGGTCAGAGCAATTCCGAAATGCCAATGGATCCACGGAAACGATCATATTTCCGGACAAGGTCAGTCGATTCAAAACGAAGAGACCGTTGAAGAGCTGCGCACCGATCGTGTGCAATCGGTTCTCAGACAGTTCCAGGGTATGAAGATTGTAGAGAGGAACAAAAGCATTGCTCTCGACGTGATTGATGGAATTGTTGCGTAGATCAAGGATTTGCAGGAAGAAGAGATCCTTGAACATGCGTGCGTCAATGCGCGTCAGGGAATTATGTGACAGGTCCAGGACGATGAGTCTGATAAGACCAAGGAACGTAGTATCGTCGACGCGATCGCTGCCCAATCTATTGCCAGCAAGATTGAGCACCAGGAGCTGCTCCAGTCTGGTGAAAATGCCACGGGGTAGGTCCCTCAGATCGTTGAACTCCAGATGAATCTCGCGAAGATCACGAGTGCTGGCGAACAATCCTTCGGGAAGAATTTCCAGTCTGTTGTGACTCGCGTTAAAGATCCTTAAACTGGTGAGCCCGGTGAGGGCATCGGGAGCAATGTCGTTGATGAAATTGTGCTGCAGGTGAAGTTCCTGAAGTTGCCTAAGTCCGGAGAGAGGACTCTCTTCAGGCAGATTACGTATCTCGTTGCGCGAGAGATCCAGGGCACGGATGTCAGCATGACAGTTGGCACGATTGGCACGACTATCAGCGAGGCCAACGTCGCTGACCTCGTGGAGCCGATTTCCGGTCAGATTGAGGACCTGAAGATTACCAAGTTCGCAGAGCACGTTAGGTGGCAGGACTCTGAGGTTGCTGTCGATGATCTCCAGGGTCTGGAGTTCACGTAGACCAGCGAAGGCATCGGGGATGAGCTCCAAGGTTCGTCCGACACCCCACTCAGTGTTGTACGTTTCCAGGACGAGCCTTTTGAGCTCGGCCAAGGGTTGAAATGCAGCTTCCGGTATACGAAGTAGCTTGCAACCCTGGATATGAAGCTCGTGAAGTCCGATGAGTCGGTGCCAGCTCTCGCCGGAGATGACGCTCTCGAAGAGGTGTACGTCGCTGCATTCTAGACTGAGCTTCAGGGCGCCGTCCAAGGACGGCAGAAGCGCCGCGACGGCTAATGGATCCAAGGTACGAAGAGTGCATACCGCCGAACGCGTGTCGTTCCCTTCCGGCGACCAATGACACGATGCACCAGCACTTGAAACCGCGATGCAGTATAGGACGACGAGGATGAGCGCGACCGCCTTATCATTCGACGCGCACCACCTTCGCGGCCACTTCACAGCCATCGTCGAGCGATAACTTCCCGACGGGTCGCGGACGATCACCAAACCGCGAACTAAAAAATTATATAAGGTGGCACTTTTGCATCACAAATTATCTGGCCGATGCATTTTTCCTCAACACCCCCTCTCACCACGGCGCACCGACTTTTATTAATAAAAGAAATCCCCTAGAAGTTATCACTCGCTTTTTACACTTTTCTTTATTTTTTAATACTCGAGAGATATCGAACCCCACAAGGATTTCGGAAATCTCACACTAACACTTTTGCCACCCTTGCTTACAACACTTTTTTTCTTTATTTTAAACACAACCCAACCCCCCCGGATATCCGTTGTCATATGTTATCCTTTGCGTCGTCGAGCTTTCAACTTGTTATTCTCGTTCAGGCTACGCGTGTTGCGCCCTTACGATGCACTTCACTTCGTGCCGCGGAACGACGACTGCGACAACTCAAACGGACCATTCGCGCTGGTCGCGCGCTCGACTCATACTGGGCACGAAGGAGGCGCGTCCAAGTATTAGAATGCCGAGATTCCCGCGCACTCGGCAGATGGCGACACTGCGCGGCAGAGGTCGCAGGTGACCCAGAAGTGGGGATGAGTCGCAACGGCTTTATCCCTACTCTTTTTAGTACTGTGCAGTCGACATCAGACTGAGACCGTCAACCACTACCTACCTATTCATCCTATTCACGATGAGCGAACCAGCAGGCTGGCTGCCTACTTGCTTTACTCGCTACCAGCTCGCACGCCGCACTTCTTCCTTACTTTCTGTTAGAATGCAGGATACGACCTGACCGAGCACGTTATACCTGGAGGCAGAAACCACTAAAGCAATTACGGTTTCCTTGAATTCTTTTACTAGGGACAATTTAACTTGGGAATATTATTTTTTGTTATCACAGCCATGGAGGAATTTAAAATTTGAATTTGCTCTTTATTCCACATTTTTATTAATAATTCGGGATGACAGCGATGAATTTTTGGTTATTCTTATTTTGCCATTTGGTGCTAGCGTAAGAAATGTGGCGTAGCTAATGGTGTTTTCGATTGATAGAATTTTCGTCCTCGGAGCCTAAGGGGTAGGCTCTGCCCAAATGCAACTTTACACCAGAGCATGTGTTATAGCTGCAGAAAAATGTACTAATCGAAAACGTACTAAACTACACCTTACACTCCGTGCAAGAAAATGCTCATAATCAAAAAGCCTATAAAACAATTCAATATATTTGATATATCATAACAATTATTGAAATGATGCAAACAGTGTCGAGGAATTCAAACGCATAATTATTTTGCATCTAAAACTGTCGGATTAATTTAGTATCGGTAATTAAGATATTTTGTATCACATTCGCATTCATTAGCGTTAAAATATCACTGTCCTTCGCGAACTATCTCTGCCATCTACCTGACATAACTGGTTACTAAACTGCTACATTGATTAATCTTCCTTACGTGGTAATCCTGACAATTTTCCTTAAAATGGTAAGAACGCGCGTCTACATTATCGACAGCAATAATATAGATTACCTCAAGTGATCTACCTTACCGACGTACCTAGCGTAGTTACCGAATTGCAGGCTAGACTGAAGATCAATGGGTTATGATCCAACTAGCGACACAGTAGTTTTCTATCATTAATGGGGAAGCCAAACTGTGTATAAATGACAGCAAATCTTTCGTTAATTTCAGTACAGCCATCTTACCGGATTTGCAGTACCATACAGAGATGAGTAGAGAGATGCACAACGAGATGCTACGGTTTTATTTTGTGATCATCATCTCAGTCGATAATGCATATCTCGTCGTAGCCGAGTTGAACGTGATCAGTTGATCACGAACGTATAGCTTGGATTGATAACGCTATAGAACGTTAAAACCTATCAGGAACTATAGAACTTCTCGAGAACTATTGAAAAAGCCTATTGTTGAAACATTTTAAAGACAGTTTTAAGAAAGTGCTGGCTCACTTTTTGGAAAATACGTATTTTAACGATGTTTTAGCCAGTGCAACCAATCTGAGAAGAAAAAATAATGTTATGCACTGTATACGTCCACCAAGTCATTGGTATAAATCAGAGCTATTGCTTCCTGTGCATCTATCACATAACTTGCATTGAGAGAGAACAATGTATTCAGATAATAATTCTGATTTTTAATACCAGCAGTTGTAATTAGCGAACTTTATGAACGACTCTTGAGTAGAATTAAGATAAGATAATTTTCATTATTTTCTAGAAGTACTTTTCTAACGTTAATTATTTACCCGTCCATTATAATATAATTAAAAATTATCAGCCCCTTTTTTGGGGGTTAAATTCATCAAATCCGGAATTCTCAACAATAATGTAGACACCCTGTATATCGCAACAATGCGTGACAAGAATTAACACAGCAGCTATATATCTGACGTAGATCGTCTTCAAACGCGCACTGTATTTCCCCACGAACCCGCTGACATTTAATCAGACGACTTGAATTCGTTAAAAACTAGATTCCTTATCCTACATAGCATGATGGCGGTTGGACTCGATTAGTAATTTTTCCTTCTGGAGTAGCAATGTAAACCTCATTTTCCTGCAGAAACAAACTTGTTACAAGCTAATTTTCAAAAAAAAAAAACTGCCAAACACGTCACCCGACTACAAAAAAAAAACGAAGAATTAGTAAAAACAAAAAATGTATATTTAAGAACAAAGGGTGGAAATCTAATCAGATAAAGTCAACGAAAGGGCCATAAATAAAGGTCACACTGGTATTCCATAGAATGTATTTGATAACCATGGTACACTCTATACATAGACGTGATGAGATTTTCGTTTATTTGTACACGCACAATATTATAATTACAGTTGCTTATTGAAGTAATAAGACATGAGATTAAAGAGACAATATGCAACTGCACATCAGTGTACTAAGAGCACTTTGAACGTCCGATATTAACTATGTTTATAAAAAATACACAATATTATTATAATTAAAATAATTATTCATAGCTTTAAGATATAATTAACTGAGAAACATGTTTTAAAGGTGTTTAAAGCTTAAAACGAATACTTTTTCAAAGGATTCGATAGTTGCCATCCTTGCGGTCCTTGTAGAACTTCCATGTGAAAGCTCCGATTACCACGAGGCAACAGGCCAGGATGATGCCACCTGATAAAAAGGTAACACATATTAATTATAAAAGTATTTTAAAAAACAACCAAACGGATTATCCACGAGAATTTCATATAATTACAAAATTATAAATTATTTACCCATAAAGCTTAAGCCGTCGAAATGACGGTGTTCGGACGGTGATGGAGTCGATCCATCGGGTCTCTCAGTGGTCACAGGTGGTGAGCCAGTCGAAGACTTGGTGTTTTCGGTTGTCGTTGACGTTGTTGATGTCGGAGCAACAGTCGTTGTGTTAGTTGTGTTTGGTACGGCTGTCGTAGATGCAGGAACTACTGTTGTTGGCGGTGTAGGCGGTTCAGTAGGCGCTGGTGTAGTAGTCGGTCCAACTGTAGTTGTATTCGATGTCGTTGTTGTTGGTGTTGGAGCTACAGTTGTCACATTCGTTGGCGCTTTTGTAGGACTAGGCTCTGGTTTAGGGTTCAGAGTAACTGGTTCAGGCGGCATATTAGCCTTGTCTGTCACATTTTTGGGCACTGCGGTAGTAGCCTCTGAAACGGCGAAAAAAACCGATATAGATAAAAATTTCAAAAATTAAAAAAGAACAAAAATTTTTCCAAAAAGACGAAACCATCCAAAAATCTCCTTCTGCCATTCGAATCAAATAAGAGTAAGTTTTTTCGAGAATAAATCAAGATCAAGATTGACTGAGAGCAAACGGTGACAAGAGAAAATCTTAAAGCAAAGACGTGATTTAAAAAATCGGCTGCACTTAATCCACGTTATATTCTCTATATGGTAAATGAACATTATGTAAACAGAAATTTTATAATTAGAAAAATTCGATTATGTAACATTCTTAATAATACATTTGGCAAATATACTTTATCACTTATTTCCAAGTCTCGAACAGCAGGGACAGAGAATAAAAAAAAAAAGTACCAAGTCACTGATTTGTACTTTATGGTAAACGCCATTCATTCCTTAATTACGTTCTCTATTCGCGTGTCTACGTAACTCAAGGCACACGTGGTGAATCTGCGGAAACATACGGATCATACACAGCGTACTAGCATGCAAATAAATAGCGGGTGATTAATTTTTAAGGATCAACATATTAAAGTAGCGTCATACTTATGAACTATAAATGACAATAAAACAAATGATTTATTTTACTTTTACATAACGCAACGATTTAACAGCGCTGCGGTAAAATATAATCTTGCACTTTATGACGTCAAAAACGCAAAGGTACGAGGAGCCTGGGAGGCTGCGCAGTGTTCGGAGCACGAAAGAAAAAAAATTCAAAATACATCGGGAAAATATTGTAAAGATTGAAAAAATACGAAAAAAAGAAACCCATTGTTTTCAACATCAAAACTAGTTTCTTAAATTTTCAATCGGCAGAAACCGCGTCTAAAATTTTTTTTAATACCTCAATAATTGCATACTTCAGAAGTTGACTCGACTGTGCACGCGATGGAGAACGTAAAAATCGGAAATCAAAAAGACGTATCTCACGATGATAAGTCAAACAATAAATATTCCTGACAATAATTCTAGTCATTATATCATTCTCATTTTTCCGTGATAATAAGTGGGGACGACGCGCAGGGCCCCCCACTAATTTTTTGCAATTACTGGGAAATTGCACTACGCTATAAGTGTGGGAACTTACGGGGGAAGAGTTTCAGTTAGAGTTCAGACTGATAACCACGTAGATCGGTGCATTACGACTAGTTAACGTTGCCGACACTGGTGCATAACTCTTTCACGGTGCAAGTATAAGACTGTTTTTTTGAAAGAAAAATCCTATATACGATCAGGACGAAAAGTTGGTTATAGAAAACGAGCAGTTTGGAATTAGAAAAAAAAATTACCTCAACTTGTAAATAATTTTTTTGTAACACATTCAAAATGGACGTCGAAGTACCTTTATGGCTGAACAGGGAGTTCGCCGAAGAAATTTTTCGAAAATTTGAAAACGACGATACCGTACGCGTTACGAAAACAGCCGTGAAGGCTGCTACCAGTAAAGGGGACAATTATACGAGCGACATGTATCGCATGAATCTGGAGATTACAAGGGGGATGAATTCCAACGAGACCACGAAGAAGATGTCGGTGCTGGTCAAGGTCGCTCCGACGGAGGAAGGTGCACGTCCACAAATGGTGATGAAAATTTTAACGTTGCTTTGGGATAAGGGGAAATTAATTTTCTTTTGAAATTTTCAATCTTATCGCAGGTCGAGGATACCAGACTGTTTCACACGGAGATATCAATGATGAATGACACCTTAAAAAAAATGAATAAGCTTTTGGGACCGAACGATCGAATTTCGAGCGACTGTATCTTCACTCGTATCGGGACGCCCTCGTTTCTTGTCATGGAGGATCTGGCGCCGTTGGGATTCCGTATGGGAGATCGCGAAAGAGGACTTGACCTGGACCACTGTCTGCTGACAGTGCGTGGATTGGCGAAATACCATGCGAGCTCCGTAGCACTGTGTGAAGTAGTGAGTATGATGGGTGTAAACAAAAAATTTATTTTGAAATACGCTTGAGGGTTTACGTGATCGAATTATGGAAATCACTCTTAAAACTTAATTGCCACGTACGGACTCAATTCCAAAAGCGAAGAGCAGTTTTTTTTCATCGTGACATCTGCCGGTACAAAAAAATATTGAGCCTATAAAAAAAGAAGGATAATCAACTTGTATTGAAGCTGCGAATGAATTGAGGGACGATAAAATTTTGTTGCTTGAAAATTTACAAAAGTTACTGTCCTTTCAATGAATTTTCTTCTTCGTGTCACCCTGTATATACATTCCTCAATGCCCACTCGCGCAACAGAGTGTACAATCTTCGTATCGAAGAAATTCTAAGAACAATAACAACTGAATACAACGTTCGAGGACGATAAGAGGGAAAATAACGCACGCAAGTATCAAGAACGAAAAGACGAGATGAAAAATCGTCATCGGGGATGAAGTCTTAATATGACGTAACAAGTGCTTATTCAATATGCAAGACGTGTCAAACGAATAGCCGGCAAACGCAACTGGAACTGCGTAACAAGCTGAGTGACCATGCAGTAACGATACCAATCATGAAATTCTCAGTCGTACGAGAATTTTGATGGAAAAAATGAAAGGTAAAATTTTCGTAGGAACGATTAAAAATCTAAGGATCCAAATTTGCAAAGGACTTTTTTTCTGTATAAAGAAAAACAAATTTCAGCCGATACCAACAAGGGTCGGAGACTAAAAACGTATTCGTATAGAAATACAGGTCAATGACAAGGAGATAACAAACTTGAGAAATGTACATTCCAAGTGTAAAACTCTATAAGAATTAATTAGATCTTGTACACAATGGTAAAAAAAAATCTTATCAGTCAATCTGAATGATCTACTGAATAATGATCAAACGTGTATGTAGTAATATCAATTAACTAAAAAAAAAAATATTTTTGCTATTGATAAAACAATGATAAGGCAAATTAATACAGATTGATATATAACGACCAAGTCATGGGAAATATAATCTGTCAAAGATAATAGAAGCAAAAAATAGAGGAGTGTAAATATAAATAAGCTTATCGGATGCAATTCGGCGAATCTGATAAAAGAAAATCAAGATTACGAAGCACCGTTGAATTATATCTCTTTCATGCACTTACACGAATTATCTGCATTCACGAAGGAACATTAAATCATAACCCCTGTTAAAATTTTGCTTTATCGCGTTTTCGTTATTATTTTTGTTATCAGGAACCAAGGCACAAGAGCATGTACACTCGCGGCATGTTCAGCACTGATCATCCGAAGGAGATGGCAGACTTTTTTGAATTCGGCGTGAGGAACCTTGCTGAGAAAATGGCCAATTGGCTTGATGTCGATTCCAAATATTCTCAAAAGCTTTTACGCTTCTCGGAAGACGCGTACAGGAAAGGCGCTGAAGCTGCAGTGACGTTGGAGGACGATTTCAATGTGATAACCCACGGTGACTGCTGGGTGAATAACATGCTGTTCAATTATGACGACAGTGGGAAAGTTACCGGCCACATATTCGTAAGTTGGTTCGGAGTCCCACGGCTAGATGTCGCCACCGACATTTTCTCGCATAATAACAGTGATTAACCGTAGGTCGACTTTCAAATGTCATCGTGGGGAACCCCCGCGCTGGATTTACAATATTTTATGAACACAAGTCCCTCCAACGAAGTGGACATCAACCATCGCGACCTTCTTCTGGAGGAGTACGTTAAAACATTGTCGTCCATGATGACACTCTTAGGATGCAAGACGGCAGCGCCGAGCTTGGAAAAGATAAAAGCGGCAATGAAGCGTGTCGCAGTGTGCGGAATGCTCGCGGCGCTCGCTCTAATGCCTCTAATGGTGGCGGATAAGAGCGAGCTTAAGAGTATGAACGAACTAATGGAAGAACGAAGCAGCCCAGCAATCGAGAATGAGTATTTCCGTAAGGTCATCACTAGGAGACTTCCGGAATACGACGCGCAGGGACTGCTCGATCTATAAAATTTTTAAATAATAACGATCCCGTGGTGCATTAGGATGACGATTGAAAAATTATAAGGTTTCAATAAAACTTGAAAATTCATCCAATTGCAAAAAGCGAAACCGCGAAGAAACGTCAAATCAAATGTACATGAAACAAGGCAGATTGCAATTTTTTATCAACTCAGTCCGCACCACGGGTGTCACTTTTGACCAAAGATGATTGGGAGCTTGAAAGGTTCAATCGGGGGTTACTTGAGCCTCTGAATAGCTCCTAATCGCCCAATAGATTTTACGTCGACTTTACATTGTAGCGAATTCAGCTTTGAATAATTTTAAACAATTTAAGTCCCCCAGTATCTTTCTATCTCCCACATGAATTTTTCAAATTCAAATTATCAGCTAGCTAAATGGTAATTAAGAGCCATGAATCGTAAAAATCGCACGTTTTCTAACATTTTCGTAAATAAATGTCTTTCTTAGCGAGTATCCATTCAATGTTACGCGATAACGTAATTCACACCGAGTCACATACCGGCGATAACAGGTACCACTTACAGTTCATAAGTTCATTCGGAAGTATTAACAAACACATTGACGGCCGTCGCTTCGCTAACGCCAATCTGCATAAATCGCAATTCTACCCTACCGACTGCCAATAGGTTAATAGCGAAAACCAAGGACTCGGTTGGTACACCCGTTACATCTCAAACGCCAAGCTACTTCAACGTTCAACGTCACAATCCATTCCCGAGTGAAGATTCGAAAGATTATATGCCATAAAAAATTGAACTTTCCAGAAGGACCCCCAAAAGTGAAAAATAATTATCATCCAGGTATACAATAAGTCAACAAATAAAGATTAACGAGTTTCGCAATGTTCGCATAGGTCACTTAAATATAATGATAGTACGATTTGAATGATAGTACTTTATATAGAAGAAATTGCATAACCTTCCCCTAGCCCCTCTCATCCAACATATTGCTCGTCATTGTATGACTAGTTTATCCGTGTACCAAGCCACTATTATCTCCTCGCTATAAATACGTGGACACTAGTAACAAAGTTCAGTACCGATTCCAAGCCGTATGAAGTGATTCTGGATATTATCAGCAACAGCGACTACTTGCATGAAGTTTTACCAGCAAGATCAAGTACAGGTACAAATTGTCCAAGGAGTAATCGAAGCTGCCCTCGACTCGAATTCAGAGCGAATAGTAAAAATTAAATTAAAAGTTTGAGCTACCGATCAAAAATGACCAACAAGGTACCAGCATGGTTGGACAAAGAGTTCATGCAGGACATCCTGAGGAAGTCCGAGGAGGACGAGACGATATGGATAAAAAAGATGAACGTGAAGATGGCCACGAGTGAGGGTGACAATTATTCGAGTGTCATCTACCGGATACGCGTGGAACTGGTGCGCAAGGGTGAAACGGAAGTGACGTCACTGATCCTGAAGACGACGCCGACGGAGGAGGAACATTTTTACAAGGAGATGGTGAGATACGTCGTTCGATAAGGACACGAGTGATCGGGCAAGGATGAACTTGAAACAATTTTTTTTATTCAAAATTTTGAGATTTAGGTCGTAGAGCAGAAAGTATTCGACCAGGAGGCTTCTATGATGAAGAACACCTTGCCCAAGATGAATCGGCTGCTCGGCGATGAAGATCGAGTATCGGCACGGTTTGTCTATGCGAGCCTTGAAAACCCGATTTTACTCGTTGTGGAGGATCTGGCGCCTTTAGGATTTCGCATGGCGGATCGTCAAGCCGGACTCGACCTGGCTCATAGTTTACTGGCGATTCGTCAGCTGGCCAAATTTCATGGGAGCTCCGTTGCCGTTTGCGAGGAGGTAGGTCATAAGCTAATAGATAACGGATGCAGCTGATAAGCTAACGGGAAGTCGATTGATAATAATAATATAATAATAATAATCGTCATATATCGTGACGATCTTATTTTAGGAACCGGAGCAAATAGGCCTGTACAAGACTGGTATGTACGGAAGAAACAATGATCAATTGTCACAGCAGTTTTTCGATTCGAACGTGAAGCTTCTTGCTGAAAAAGTTGCCGATTGGCCAGAATTGGGGGAGCGATATGCCAAAAAGATTTTAAAGTTTTCCGAAAACGTTTATCGTAAGGCTAGTGAAATCGCTGCGGTAAAGGCGGACGAGTTTAATGTAATAACCCACGGTGACTGTTGGGTAAACAACATGCTGTTTCGTTACGATGACAGCGGAAAACCGGTTCAGCAAATATTTGTAAGTTTACAAAAAAGAGAAAAAAAAAAGGAAATTTTTATCTGGTATTTTTCTTTTTCCTCCAATTTTAAGGTAGACTTTCAAATACCATCGTGGGGCTCACCGGCCCTGGACCTGCAATACTTCATGAACACAAGTTTATCTCCCGATGTCGATCTTAACCATCGAGATCTTTTACTGCAGGAATATAGAAAGACACTCTCCTCCACGATGACTCGTTCCGGATGCAAGAGATCACCGCCAACCGAATCAGAGCTGGCAGCTGCCATGGACCGTCTTGAAGTTTGCGGAATGATAGCGACGTTCACGGTATTGCCAATTATTTTGGTGGACAAGGACAATGTCAAAAACTTGAAGGAGATCATGGAAAATAAAAATAGCTCTTCGTTCGATAATGACAGACTGCGCAGAGTGCTGCTCAGGAGAATTCCAGAGTACGAGAAAAAAGGATTGTTGGATTTATAAATTAGCAGATTCGGTCCAGAAAATTTAGACGGATATTTAAAAAATTTTTTGTCGACAATATTAATTAAAAATTAAGCTCAATGAGCAGCTCGAACAATTTTGTTCGTTACTCTAGACATGCTGTAGCACAACTGTTGCGCTGCGCGCGCGCGCGTGTGTGTGTAATTATTCAAATTACGTGCATAAAAAATGTTTTGACCATTAATCAAACACGATGACAACATAAGACAAGCATTACGTCTTTCAAATTAAAAGTCATCGAAGTAAATAATAATTATAGTCATCGATTTGATACGCGATCATAAAAATCGTCGCATACGTAACTGGTGTCAAAAAAAAAAGTGAGATTTCAAGGCAATTCGAATTGCATGCAATTGCACATACGCTTGTTAGTTGCCGATGAGAAAACAACAGCTAAGACGATGCTGCGTGGAAACAAAGAAGTACTGTGATTTTTATACTATATACCGCGGGGAAATTATTTTAGGTAACTTGAAAATTTCTTATCTATGAATTATAAATAATATTTGACACCCCTTTCGCGAGGAAGATACTAGTAAAACTTTTACACGAGTTAAAACTGTTACACTTTTCACGTTAGACTCGTGTGAATTCTAGACTCTGATGTACAGTGTGCGTTATCACGTGTAAGATTTTTCTTAAAACTTGTGTAAGTTCACATAAGACGACTGCTGTTACTATTATCAGCTGTCAGTGCCGTAATCAGGTACATGACTTAGTGTAAATATCAAAGGAAAATTTTTATACGCGTAATTACGTAAAAGGGATATTTTTGATTGTGTAAATCGATAGAAAAATCGTGTACGAGTAAGCTCACAAGAATAACGCTGAATCACATATTAAATAAATACCTATCACTGCTATTTATTTATCTGTGACTAGATATGAAATTGCTGATAAGATATCGCAATCGTTATTATTATCTCGACGATGGTGCATCTTTTATACGATTATCGTTATGTACTTTTTACTGATTAGAAAAACGCGATAATGCAAGTATATGAAAAAAATTTTGCTGCTGGCCAGATCCTATAACTCACGATAGGATCAGCCTGGCAGAAGTATGGGGCGTTGATCTGGGTAATCTGGGCAAATGAAGTAAAGAATATCACTGGGGTGCCAATCGATCGAAATTTCTTTAGGTCATTTTTGAGCTTTAAAGGAGCTTTCAGTCAATACGCATTTCCGTGTCTATTATTTAAAAAAAATTTTTTTTTACATTGTCACGGTGTCAACTGGATTAGAGTTAGTACTACCACGAGATTTTTTTTTAACACGAGGAGCATTAAATTCAGCAATAAAGCATTAAATCAGCATTAAATAAACCTAAAGTCAGCCCTTAATCCTAGTGTCTTCTTTCGTTTTTCCTTTATGACGGTGCTGGCTTGACCTCGGTCCTAAGCTCTATTTGTGTTTGAAGTTATCTATCTGCAAAAATGATACTGATCACTTGACAGTTGATTAGTAAAAACAAAATTTTAGATTAGATTTAGATTAGATAAAGTTCTAAGGAGATCACTACGATCTGTCTCGGAAACTTCAGTTGACGCCATATTGATTTCGAGCTATTATCCTCGCCGTGATTAGTCAAGTCGCACGTAGTGCCATAAGTCAATAGTTGGGCAAAGCGCCGCTAGGGCTGCTACCTTACCAACCACAGGCTCAATTTCTGTTCCTCAAAGACAGAACAAAGAGAGAGAGAGATACGAATAGACAATAAATATAAGACGCTTCCTTGAAAATCATTTCCTACAATACCGACACTGATTTTTGACCATTATAATTTACGCATTTCAAAACCTATGGTAACATTCTTTGACAATTTAATAAATATACTTGTTATTTTATTTTATCATTTAATCCTGTGTCGCTTAAGTTCTTAAAAACGTCATCCCTCAGCACTTATCTACATCCCATATCGCACACTCATAAGGAATTTGTAATCGCTACTGATACTATTAATTCACGGTATCCTGTCTACGCAAATCTTGCTTATCAAGATGTTATCTTATACTTTTCGATACTCCCAAGTGTTAATTAAGGTTTAGTAGGGTTTGGACAGTAGATTCCGAACCTTCGCAGTGACTTGGCGGTCTGCCGAAGAAAATAACGTTTTCATAAAGATCAGCCGAGTGAATAAAGAGATCGATCAATAAAATATACAACCTGTGTAAAATGAGTAAATAACCACACAAAAAATCAGTGGATACTGAACTGTTCGTTAAAAGGAAAAAAAATGGCCGTGCTATCGTGGATGAACAAGGAATTCCTTGAGAATATTTTGAAAAAATCCGAAAAGGATAGTACCATTAGCGTTACGAAATTCGATATAAAAGCTGCTACCAAAGTGGGTGAGAATTATTCAAGCGAAGTCCATAGACTTCAAGTAGATATAACTCGCGGGGATAGATCGGATGAAATTTCGTTAATTATGAAAACGATGGTAACACAGATACCAGAGTTTGTCAAGATGGTAAGAAGAATTGAAGATACATACGTATCTGCTTGTACTATACCTATGTATAAGCAATATAAATAAATTAAATAAAAGGACCCTTTTTTTTCTCAATTTGAACTTTCATGCCTCAGATCGAGGAATCGGGACTATTTGTAAATGAAATTAACATGATGACGAACACCCTGAAGAAGATGAACAAACTCCTGGGACCTGAAGAACGTTTATCACCCAGGCCTATTTTTGCGTGTCTGAAGACACCCGTCGTGATTATGGAAGATTTGACGCCATTAGGATTTCGCATGGCGCCTTCTGCAAAGAGACTCGACTTGGCACACAGCTTATTGGCAATTCAAAATTTGGGCAAGTTCCATGCGAGTTCAGTTGCCGTCTGTGAGCAGGTAAGCTTAGACTTGGACACCTTGAACGGCATTTGAATAAAAAAAACTTATGCCAAAAAATGACGTGGTTGTTCGAGAAATGACTGAAAATATTGATTTCCATAACACAATATCTTCTATAACGCTAAATTTCCGTATGCCCTTTACTAGGAACCAAAACACAGGACAATGTATACCAAAAATATATACCTTCAAAATCGACCCGAGAGCAATGAGATGTTCTCTATGGGCTTGAAACTAGTCGGTAAGAACATCGTTGATTGGCCCGAGTTGGATCCAAAATATGGCGAGAAAGTAATAAAATTCGCACCACATTTCTATCGAAAACTGGGAGAAGCCTTAGCGCCAATAGAAAGTGACTTCAATGCGATAATACACGGCGACTATTGGATCAACAATATGCTATTTCGTTATGACCGACTTGGAGAACCGATTGAGCATATACTGGTAAGCTAGTTCAAATTGTCACCGCCAGATGACGCCACTGACAAAGTTCTAAAACATTGTCCATATATACAGATTGACTTTCAAATATCCGTCTGGAGCTCGCCTGCCGCAGACTTGCAGTATTTTATGAACACCAGTCTAAACGAAGATGTGTATATCAATCATCGTGATCGATTACTGGAGGAATACAGACGATCACTATTGATTACCATGAAACGATTGGAATGCAAAACACAAGCGCCGACGCTGCTTCAGCTACAAAAGGCTATGAGACGACTTGAAATTTTTGGCGTACTAGCAACCTTCATGTTACTACCTATGCTAATGTTCGATAAAAGTGAGGTTCGACATGTGAACGAACTATGGAACGAGGAAAATAACTTACCATTACAAAATAAACTTTACCGCGAGATACTAGTTAGAAGAATTTCTGAATTTGAAAAGAATGGAATATTCGATGTATGAAGATTACAGCGAATTGACGAGGCGTTCAAGAACATTTAAAAATATTCTTGTAATACTTGAAAGGGCTAACTTTTTTTTTTTTAATATATGACCAATTTTATAACAAGTGTACTGCAAATTTGTGCGATTTATTACTAACTAAAAGCCTAGAAGTGCGTCGAACTATCACTTTAATCAATCATAACATTCATAACTGATACCTGTTGAACTTTGGTTTGCCAATATGAAACTATTGGAAAGATATCGGAATTTTTATCATTCTCTTCAAGGTAGTGCGTATCTTTCGCGATTATTGACAAATAACCTTCAAAATCTATTTAGATTGATATCAAGAGAAGAACTAAGTATACACTGTAGTTTATATATTATATTGAGTGTGTAGAAATAGAAAAACAAAAAAGAACACTTGATAGTAAAATAGTAAAGGTAAATCATAGATTAGATTATTATTATCTCTCAGTATTATTTCAAAAGAACACTCACCTAAAGGACCTTTTAAATTCTAATCTAAATAACGTTATGGCAGTCGATAGTTTTTAACTGGCGGTCAAAATTGTTTTATGAATACAATTAAGGTTTTCATGAAAATACACATAGCGACTGTACTTTAAACAATATGCTATTTCGTTATGATCAATTTGGAGAACCGACCGCGCATATATTTTCAAGTTAACTTAAACTAGTGCCGTCAGATGGTGCCACTGACAAATTCTACGTAAATTCTATCCCGAAGGACGAAAACTAAAAACTATTGTTTATATTCGCAATTTGACTTGCAAATGTCCATATGAAATTGGTCTCTGCCGTTCACTTAGAGTATTTCATGAATAGTAGTGTACCAAAAGGTATGAATCTCAATCATCGTAATAGACTACTGGAGGAACAGAGGACAATCACTTTTTATGACCATGAAACGATTGGAATGCAAAACAAACAACAAAGACGTTGCAGGAGGTCGAAAAGGTTTAGCAGCGATTTGAGATTTTTGGTGTACTGGCAATCTTTCCAGTACTGCCTACGATTATGTTCAAGCAAAGTGATGATCTCCATGTTGAAGAAATACTAGACCATAAAAATGATTTACCGTTACAAAATGAGGCATAAAGTGCCCGTTAGTGCACTTGAAAAGAATTAATTATTGGACGTGTGAAAAATACAATGGGTTCGCGAGGCACTTGCAAACATTAAACAATATATTATAATATTTAGAGCAACTAATTTTTCAAAATATACAACAGATCTTATGACTGCCTTTGATCGAATATTTATCAAGTGTGGTTAGCTGCGACTTGAAAGATCAGCCCTACCATGCCCTTAGAATTTTGCATGACGAATCGCCAAGCTGGACTTAAGAAAGGTCCTATTGGTGATTTATAATTATGAGAAGCTACCTCTACTTATATTTACCTTAAGTTTATTTAAACTCTCTAAAATGATAATCTATTATTCCTAGTAAAACTAGTGATAATAATAGTTTTATTATAAAAATAAATTTTGATTATTTATAGGTCTTACAGCGTTTTTAATTCGCAAAATATTCTTACAATGAGTAGAAAGTACGTTGTCAATTGAACAATTTTTCTAAGGTCAACAAATCTTATATGATTAGAGTTGCACTCCTACACGACCACAGCTTGGATCTGATGCAAGAGAATTTTGGCAGTTGCAAAAGTCATCGTATGTTAAACCCTGCTTCTTAAAACTTTCTTTAAAAGGTATATTCACCAAATACTATTTGCTAATAATTGATCGATACAACTCTGCTGTGAAACTTCTTGGCACTAAAATTACGTGAATTAAGCTTCATTCTAAATATTCCAAGCAAATCCTGACACTAGTAGAGCACTCTTATCAAAAAGTAAAACCAGTCGCTAAACCAGTTGAAGATAATTTCAACATATCAATCCACAGAAATGGTTGAGTCAATACTATACTATTCCAGTATGATAATGCTAGGAAACCAATAGAAGAAATATTTATAAACTAATTGAAAGTTTCATTATCTGGCGCCACTTCTCATTGAACGCTACTAAATACAAGAAAAACTATTATTGCTATTCGTAGGAAGACTTTCAGCCAGTCTCATGGAGATCACCTAGTATAAACTTGCAGCATTTTATTAGAACTAATTTCTCCTATAAAGTGAAACTGAATCATCGTAACCTTCTTCTAAAATAATACAGAAGAGAACTCTCGTCATCCATGCTATATTTGGGATGTAAGATATCAGTACCAACTACATAGGAGCTAGAGCAGCTTATGACTCGCCTGTATTTATATGGAATAATAATAGCCTGTATCGTATTGCCTTATGTCCTGGTAGATAAAACAAATGTTAACACCATGAAAAAAGTATTAGACAACAAAAATAATTCAGCACTAGACAACAAGATGCTTTGCAGAATACATGTTAGAAGACTTCCTGACTGCAAAGAAAAAAGTCTACTAGATATTTGAATCTTGTCTCTAAACACTATAAGACAGCGATGACACTATGGCAAAATAAACCAATTAATTCAGGGTAAGTGACATCTGTTATATTATTTTGAATTAGAGAGCTATGCCAAAATAACTTTGGCGTAAAAAAAAATATTTTTTTGATAAGTATTTTCTACAGTAAAACGTCAATGCTGTTGACTTCATCATTTTATCAAGTTAGCTATATGCTAAATATAACCATATAACCAAGCAGCCATACAAAGTAGCCGGTATTAAAATGCATGTGAATAATATTGAAAGTCTGGCAAAAATATCTGACGTTACTGAATTTGAAGAATTCGGCGAGTTACCGTTTCGATCGTAATTGTTGAGGTAATTTGAAACTTCAGGATACGCATCGAATGTGGCGAAGACTAAACAAGTCTATTTGTATTTAAAAAATGACGTTGAAACGACGAATGTAAATCCAAAACGAAAATATTTACATCATAAATCAAGGCTGTAATATAATCTCCAATTTTTATCTACAAGCCAATATATCATTACATAAAACATTATCAATTGATACAGCATTTTTACTCTAGTCAATTTTCGAACTACAAAAAAGAAGTAAATTAATAAATCCAAAGTCTTAAGAGAATCACGTAATACTGTAAACGGAATATGTCATTTTCAAAATCCTGCATGTCTTTTATCGTTCATTCAACAGTATTAGTATTAAGAGAAACTGATACTTTTACGGTAATATGTAGCGAAATATAAAATTACTGCGATACAATGTAACAAATTTTAAAAAAAATTAAAAAAACAATGAACAATCACATCGATTTTTCAGTCACAAAAGAAAAAGATACATTTAAGTTTTTATGGCTACAATGTTGCACTGTACGTATAGTGAGTATTACTATATGAATTGCGGCTACTTGCCAAGATAAAATCGTTATGCTGACGGATGTTACATGGAAAAAAAAATCAAATAGAAAATGAACTTTTCTAGTATAAATTTGCGACGCAATAGATAAATAAAGTTAAGAATCTAATGAGAAAGATATAAAACCGTAAGTAGGCAGTATCGATGTGACATTGAGAAACATAATTAATGATAATTTGGTCACTGACTTCTAACTTTTCTTAGTACGTTGAGTTATAATATATATATACACATCCAACACAGGTTTTTTTTGGTACGAACTGAAATAATCGACAGTAATAGGTTAAGCCACGCACGAATTTGACAGAACTACGGGACAGAAAATAATCGTACTAACAATGCAATATTGTTGTGAAGGTTGTTAATAAATATAGGAAACACTGCACATGATATTTCCGACACAATAAAACGAAGAGATCCATATGTAATGAAAATTGAAATCGAATAACTAAAAAATTTGATAAATAAAAATATTATAAAATTACTCACCAATTTCCGAAGCATCTCCACGCATTGATATCACTGCTATCAGCAGGATGCATGTTAAATGCAATCTCATTGTCACAAACTCGTGGAATTGCACGGCTAAAAATGCAGGTTAAAAATAATGGCGTAATGCGGCGAACTAAAAGCCACTTCGCAGCAACTACAGAATACGATCCAGTACGTCCCCCTTTCTTTCCTACGTAACTCAAGGTGCGTACTGTAGATTATAAAGATGTATAAAATTATTGTTATTAATCAAACGTTTCGTATAAAAATGTTAATATTTGGATATAAAAAAGATATTTAAAAGAATTGTTGTAATAATTGAAAATCCTGAAAATATTTAATAGACGACATTAACTCTCATATTGACTAGCGTAGTACAACACGGGAGGCGCTAGTTACCACCAAAGACAAATATTCTTCTAAATTGCAGTAGTTAGCTTCGTAATTCATTGCTACGCAAGTAGGTCAATATTTAACAGGTATTGTTAGAGAAACTTTATGATTTTCTGTAGTCCGTAATGGACATTTGTTAAATTATTTAATGCTACTTTAATGTATAGTTACAGTCCCGCCAACGTGTTGAGCGAATATTTGATACTTTAAAGTTATGCTTTGTGTTTCCCGTTAGCAACTGTTCAAACATCATATTAAAAATACTGTAATCATCGAATAAGACAGTTAGCAAACCTACAGCAGGTATGATATACATATGAAGTTATAATACCGAAATAATTTTTCATCGATTGAAGGTATAGTTGAAATTTTGTATAGACGGTAAGTATACTAATAAATTCCAATAAAAAAACTGACAAATACTATTTATCTATATGTTAAATAAAATCCAAAGAAAAAATCTCAAATAAGGATCAAATTGAAATCGAAATGAAATAAAGAAAAATATCATCACACGTTTGAATTAGTCCAGATATCTAATGCCGTCCACTGGCGCCATCTAGAATCTGGGGGAAAAAACATAGTACTATTGTCATTCGCCACAGACGGCGCTTACTTCACCTCGCTCCATTCTGCACCTGACCCGATGTAGCGCAACAAATTCCTGTGGCTCTTCGGGCCAACATGGCGCTGCTGAGAATTCGCGTGAAAATGTCGTAGTGCTAGCTCGGGCAGTGCGTGGACCGTGCGGCTGCGGGAAAAGCCGGAAAACTTTTCGCGGTCAAGACTCCTCGCACGCGAAGTTACTGTGAAAAGCTTTTCGTGGATATTCCTCCGCTCGGACGGCACGTATTCTCGCCCTGAATTTAATCGGGGCTAGGAATTCTTCCTGCCAGACACTGCTGCCAAGGTAGCATGCCCACCTATGCATTTTAATATATGTTTGACAATATAAATGGAGTGTAGTGCGATGAATGGGTCATTTTGTCATTTAAATTTACCATCGATAGTATGAGATCGTATTGGCGCGGTGATTCGATAAGAATTTTTGAAAATTTTCTAACCTCGAATCCACTAAGATATATTTTGGGATTTTATTAAATTTTAGGAATTATTTGCCCTCGCGATACTTATTCAAGTGTTTAGTTTGCCGAAAGCTACGTCACGAAGTGCCACGTAAATTTTCGATGGTTCTGTCTCACCACAATTATAATTTCTCACTATTTCTATAACTTTTGTTTTAATATTTTGGATTAATGCCTATTTGAATACTTATTATTTTTATTTACATTCTTTTTACATAACAGTCACCTTTGATATTTAATATGGACTTATGTTTTGGAGTATATGTTACAAGTTTGCTTATTTATGTATAATTTATATGTATCAGGTGATTCAACTGGAGTGATCAGTACAATTCGTTTTTAAAATACAACGTGTATTGATAATTGTATAAAACAAAAGTTAATTTATAATAAAAAAAAGTTCTTCCCGTAATCGTTAGTTTGTCCGAAAAGACTTCCAGTTTGATAAAATAATGACCGTTTTTGGTATTCAATAAATAATATAAATTAATAAGCTTAAAGTAATATTTCATTATCTATCACGTTGATAATTAAAATTTATCGATATTGAAAAATCGAATATTTATATTCAACCACTTCCGGAAAATATGAATAGCAATGGCTAACTTTGCATTTCACTTTGATATCACTATACTTATTTATTTTTACCTATGAAATTACTCGATCGGCATTCATTTTTGTTTAAAACACTATTCCCATTAATTATCCCGTATTCCAATAGAAAAATAAAAAGGCGAATATCACTTCAACTGAATCACCCTGTACAATTTGACGAAAAATAATTATTCAATTTAAATTATCCGTCATCCTTTAATTTCCAATTCTATTGATTTAATTGCAGCCAACTAATTACCAGAAAAAAGCACGTTAAATGTAAATTGGGTCAGCACCCGATATCGTAGCTCGCGGAAGAGGAAGAAGAAGAAGAGAGGACTCTACAGAAGAAAAGAAAATAAGCAATACACAAGCATAGACAAAATAAAAAGAAGATATTCTTAAAATGGATAGTTCAGAGTACGAGCTAGTACGTAACATGACGCTACTCTTCTTCTTCGAGCGTTTGATGGACAAGGGCGGTCCGCGTACGCTACACGATCTAAGCTGCCAATTCGGCGCCAAAGGGTTCACAAAAGAGATGCGCCAAATCGCTGGTGGTTCTCAAAGTGGCCTGAAAAAATTTCTCGCCCAGTATCCAGCTTTGTTTCTAATCGATGGCGACTACGTCTTCGTCAACGCCTTCCAGCCAGTGGTCGAAGAAGACAATGGCAGTAAACTCAGTGGCAAGCGAGATTATGCAAGAGAGGCCGTGGAGTATTTCTCTAATAAGCTGATGCAGTACGGAGTAGGTACTGAAGTACCAATCAAGAGTCTCCTAGGGCACAGATCACAAGCATCCCCAGAAGTGCGGCACATATCCGGTCAGCACTACAAGGAATTTCGTGACTTCCTCCTGAAGTATCCCGATGCTTTTGTCGTCACCGAGGACAATGTCATTCTAAAGCAGTACGAGGGTATGAAGGCAGAGCAGCCGTTTAGAGAACTGGAACCGGAAATACCAATAGATCCGGAAGTTACCGCAAGGCTACTGGATTTCTTTGCCCAGACCATCGAGCAGAAGGGTCCCATACTTGTAGATCAATTGTTTCATATGCTGACTGGTGTGTTTCCTCAGGAGACCTGGACGTCGATGTTCAAGACACCTCAGGATCTATCAACCTTCCTTAAGATGTTCTCCGATGCCTTTCATGTTCAGAGTAACATGGTCACTCTGATAAATAAGCCTAAGAGCTTTGCGATTGATCCTCCTAAGGCTGCAAATCAGAACAATAATACTTCTAGTTCTCAGACGTCAATCAGAATTGCCAGTCCTATACAAATTGCTTCCCAGACAACGTCCCAACCGGACTCCATCACGTCGAATAACTCGGCTTCACAGCCAAACTCTCTGCAAAACGTGTCGCCATCCTCAAATGAAAGTAACAATAACTCTCCACCTGTAAGTCTTCAGCAACAGACGTTGAAGCAGAGGATCAACACCTTAGTGATGAAGACCCTGGCAGATAATACTGAAAAGGATCGCAATCTCCAGACCGCCCAGATGGGTGATGCCTGGAAGCTCAAAGTTCTCCAGCAGACAAGAGTAATAGTGAATCCTAAGGAAAGTCTTCAAATCGTCGAGGACATCATAAATCCTAGAAGGCCACCTCCTGATGGGAAAATAGTCGTATCCTTTGATTGTGAGGGTATCAATCTTGGAGTCAAAGGTAAACTGACTCTTCTACAGATTGGTACTATGAGCGGCCAAGTCTATGCGTTTGACCTCTTCACCTGTCCAAACCTGGTGCAAGCTGGAGGACTGCAGAAACTCCTAGAGAGTGAAAACGTTATTAAGGTAAGCCTTACATCTCGGAGTTGATTCTCTTGTTCCTTTTTTTTTTTGGTATACCAAGGTTCTTCCTGAAACAGAGTATTCTTTGAAGAGATCATCTATTCCTAATAGTACGCTGTAGCTATCCTGGGAAAGTTCAAGATATAGGATCTAGCTGTGGCTTCTAAATGTTTTATACGTCTATCCGATCCCATGGGAATAGCTAAGAACGTAAGGCAGTACCAGGCGCCGGCGCTGTAAAATTCATCCGGAAGTTACGTCTTCCCAGTCTCCTAAAGTTACGTGAAATATGTTTCAAGGTGAAAATTTCGATTTCTATCCTTTTCCTGTCTGACGACCTTTTTCCTCTTATAGGTTCTCCCAAGTTCCAATCCATTAAATGTCAAGGGATACAAAGGTGAAATGATTTTTGGAAATATCACAGAAAAGTCACTGAGAGCGCAGAAGACCCATATCAGGAATGACAAAATAATGATCTAATTCCATCTCAAAGAGAAATTTAACTTCCTGTTTTCTTGACACGCACATAAATATATATACGTCACTTGCGTATAATCGATAGAAAAACCCGTGGTATTTCCTCAGGTGTCTCGCATTATGAACAACCTGAGAAATCATTACGCTCGATCATTCTAATTTTAGACAACTGACACAGTCACGACCTGAAGGCTTCTGCGAAACATTCGATTTTACCAAAAATAGAATTGTGGATCCATCATGGGCGATACGCGCCACGTAAACCTCTAGCTGGTGAACATGATAATCCCGATATGTGAGTCTTCGATCGATACCAATTCGATTTCATCGCGATCATGAGATCCAATTTCAGAACCTGAACCTGCCTCAGGAATAGCAATGAGAATCGGTCACAACAACGACGTCGCGTAGAAAAGCATTCTCGTTGACTTCCATAAAAATCAACAGCTGTGAAAGTTTGCAGCGCGATTAAATTCGCAGAGGAAAAGTTTCGAGACATCCGAACACGTAGAAAGTGGAACCAGAAATTTGCGTATGTTTAGAATTAAATTATCCTGAGAGAGAGAGAGTAAATTTAGAACAAGACTAACGTTGCCAAATGCTTGTTTCTTTATTTTCTATATCAGAAATTGAGTAAACTCATGTTAACAGTCTTTGCACCTAGGTGTGACCCAGATAGCTGTGGTCACTGGCTGGAAATAAGAAGGAGACCTTGCAAGGGTTGCTCTTTTCAACCCTATCTGCTTTCTTATGGTAGAGGAAACCCTTCTGCAGTGGTCGTATCTGTTTAGGGCTACATAGATATACTGTGGATATTAGATTCTCGTACAATGATACATATGAGTTGAGTAACGTATGGAGACACTTGGTTTCTATTTCATTCTCTTGGGATAGACATATTTATTTACTATGCGGTGCAACGTCCAACGTATAACAGACTAAATATTACTCTTGGGAATGTTAAAATGTTTGGATCTTGTACGTGGGCACATGCATATGGGCACATTTATACAGTAGAATTTTTTTGTCTTCCACAAAATTCCCACGGGACGCCCTAGAGATCCTACTGAATTTTTGAGAAGACGTTCCAGTGGAAAGAAACGAGCCAGCCAACACGTATATAAGGATACCCCATTATCATTTCATGGGAGACCAAAACCGTCTTATGGTTTACCACGGGTGCAATTTTCTGTAATATTTAATGAACTCTCGTGACCTTACAGGATTCTTTTTTTTATTACACAACGTTATTTCTTTTCTATTTCTGTGGATCTATTGTTTTATATCTTCCTAGCACTCCGTGACATTATTATTATTACGTGGTTCCAGGGCCTTTATGTTCTGGGGAAAACGAACCTGAATGTCACTGAAAAGGTATCGGCCGACTGTCTTTTAAATGTCGCCTTGTCTTCGTTGCCACCTTTGTTAGTAGCTGCTAGTTCGATAAGTATGCTGAGTCAAGGACGACCACATAGGGAATTGCTGCATTTAATTAGTCGCGGAGGCGTCCAACGTAATTTTTCTGGAAACTGTAGCGATACTGAAATCTTAGTATACAATTTGTATTTTCTTGATCCTTCTCTTTATCTTATCTTAAATTCCCACATTCATTTAGAATTAATTTAAACGAAAGAAGTGTATTGATCATATATTGATGTATGTTATCGGTATAGATGATTGCGTCAAGAACAGATGTGAAAATTAAATGCTAAGCGGAAATGGCGGCTTTAAAAAATTCTAATCGAATCCAGGATTTTTCACTCCGACTTTGAAAACTTGACAGGAACCCTGTTGAATTATTCATCTTCCCGTAACGATCGAAAGTTCACAGGCACCCCAATAATATTCTAGTGATTTGTCTTCAATTTATACCACAAAATATTTTAAGCTCCTTTATTTGTTATTTAAAAAATTCCAGTTTTTAAATGAAAAATAACACATGAGCTTTGTTTTTAAAAAAATGTTACTACTGTTACACAAGACTTTCTACGACTGGCAGTAACTCCGCAGGACAGAAAAAAATTCAATTGGCTATATTCTCATGGGGCTTCGACGTAGTGAAAGGAAATTAACTTGTTGGATCATTTCTTTCATGAGAAAATACAAGTTTCGTTCCGTATCCCTTGTTCCGTTTATTCGACATAAGAAACTCGTGAGATACTGAATTCTCTATACCCTAAGCTAATTATACGAAAAATGATGAAATGCCTTGAAATTCTATAGATCAATGACAAATTGACAAATAAGATTTTTCAGCCATTGATAATAAACAACAACTGTATCATTATGAGGCAAGACAACTTCATAAAGGAATATAATACTTACCATTGTTATAATAATTTAAAAAAAAAACCAATATGTTTTTTCAGGTGATTCACGACTGCAGAAACGACAGCGTTAATCTTTTCAATCAGTTTGGCATCACCCTCACCAATGTCTTTGACACTCAGGTATGTAATTGAAGCCATTTGTAATAAAAAAAAAATTCAATTAATAAATTTCTTTCATTTATGGACTATACATAATAACACTCTATAATCTTCCAGGCAGCGCATGCAGTCCTCCAATTTCAAGAGACCGGAAAACCCGTCTACAAGGTGAAAAACGTAAATCTCAACGCCCTCTGTCAATTATACGGTGCCCCATGCAATCCACTTAAGGAGCAGCTCAAGAATATCTACCGTAGAGACCAACGTTATTGGTCCAGAAGACCTATGACCAGGGACATGTTGATCTACGCGAGTTGTGACGTCCTTAGTCTGGTGCCCCAGATTTACACGGCCATGTCTAGGTAAGGAATAATATTCAAGTACTCCTTGTTGCGATTTTCATTATCTTTTAATTTAATTAACGTACAATTAAAAGTTAAACTTATTATTGGTGTTTGTAATTCTCTGTCCTAGACTGATAAAACCAGAGTTTCAAACGCTCGTCAATGAACTCTGCGACGAGCAGGTCCAGATGCACATAAAGCCTGGAGAAGTGAAGGCACGTAAGAAGCAGCGCAAGGTGGAAACGGAAGTGGCGGATCTGCGCAAGAGGATGGAAGAGACAACCGGAAAGAACATTGTGCTGAGCAATCGGGAAATAAGGCTGCTACGTTATCTGGCCTTGACGGAAGACGAAAAGGAGAAGCTCAAAGGAAGCTACAAGGTCGCCAGGAAACTGGAGAAACTAGAAAGCATGGGACAGGACAAGGGCGACAGCAGCGACGATGATGACGACGAGAGGAACGGGGACGCGGAGTATCCAAGCCTGGACAGCTGCACCTCGGACAATTCTCATTCCGGTAAAGCAAGCTTGAAAAGTTTAAAAGCTTTAGAGTCTTATGAAAATGGAAACTGTCATTGTAATATAAATTTTATTATTTTTACCAGGTGGCGTGATGTCACCTAGGAACTCAGAACCACCAAGTCTGACGGAATCCATGCAAATGGTTGACGAAATCCTCTCGGACGGTCAAATGGACCGAATGGAGAAGATTGAAAGACTGGAAGCCATATTGACAGCTGTCACTGGACCTACGACGGACGCGCCATTAACGGGAACCGAGAACTCCACGTCAGTAAAGTGTTCCTGCAATTGTCAGTCAAGCAAGTCTTCACCCACGCTAAAAGAGTCGAAGACAATGAAGGAAGTGGCTTGTCAGACTTTAAGCACCGGTGATATTGTTATCACCAGGATATTCTTCACTGAGGAGGAGAAAGAACGCGAAAGACTCCTCAATTCGCCGAAGAAGTAACAAAGTCTTATCATGATGGGATATAGATTTTAAAAGATTCATTTTTTTATACGCCGATAATACGTGAATTTTCTAACCTTCGAATCGACAATGCCGATTCTTTATCGGTCGATAAAGCAGCTAACTAAAGTAACTAATGCATAATACATAAAAATGGCGACGGTGCCAAGACTGCGAAAGTGTTCCGTTTTTAACGAAAGAGAAGGAAAGCTATTATGTAACAAAGATACAGAATGAAATAGGACAAGTGGACGCTCCCGTATGACAGTTATTTATTACTTACGTTTTAATTGTCATTTGTAACGTCAATTTTACTTTTTTATGGAAATCGAAGAGAGGAAACGCTAAGCGAACGTAAAGGAACGTTCACAAGAACTTTTTACGAATTCGTCGAGCGATATGTATTGTACATTGTTGATCATAGTGGACGGAATGGAATTTTTTAAATTTATACGAAATATCAGACTAACGAATGAGATGGAATATAATATGAACATATATATATATTTATATATATATATACACATATTTATATATAGATATAAAGAGCGAACGGATATATTGCGTAAAGCTCTATCAATTATTTTATTAACGCTACGCGATTAAATTATACACTCTTCCGTTCTTCTTTTTTTCAATTCAATTTCTTTCATTGGCTGCTTTAGTCCGCCAATTAATTTATCTTCCTCTTTCATGTCTCTTGTTTCACATCGTCCGTGTTGTCGATTTTATGTCCTCGACGACTATGCATAAATTCCGTAACCAAAATTTTTCGTCTTCAAAAAAAAAAGAATATTAATTTTTTATCATTATTTTCCAGTCAAAATTTACAAAACGCGTATCGACATTTTCCACGTTAATATAGACGGATAAATTACTGACAATCCACATAACGTTATTATTCTGGTGCTCTTCACAAATGGCCTACCATCTAATTTGTACTGTTAATAATTGACCGTATTAGCGTGGAGCTCAATATCAATTAATCTTCGGTGAATGACGTGTATGGCTTAAAGGCCCGTTCACATGTAATTCAATGAATGTTGTTATCGATGCGCCATTCTCTGAATCATAAATCTTGTAACATTTTTTGAAAAAAAAAAAAAATAGATCAAGGAAAAAATAGAGGAGATGAAAGAGAGAAGAGTCTCTGGACATAGATCATTGTAAAAGCAACTTTTTTGCTGCAGCGAACGGTGTGCTTATCTTTGTCTTGCAACTACTTACTATCACTGCTTCTTGTATCTTTTTTTCTTTCCTTTACACTTCATCTCTCAGTTTACCTCAATGCCTCTAATGATCTAGTTATCAATGATCAGCTTTTACTAATACTTTTTTTTTCTCCTTTATCTCCTTTTTCAATTTAATATTTTCGCACATAGGACTCGAATGTCGTGGCCATTTTTTAAACGAAGATACAAAGGACAACCCTAAGGGTTATGCGACTTTTTTTTTTAGTATTACTAGTAGACGGACACTAAAAGTTTCTTGTACGTCCTCGAACAATTCGTCGGCGGTCCGTTATCGTTTGTTATTAATGAATTATTATCTCCGTCTAATATTTAATAATGCTATTCTTGAATATCCTTAATTCGGACAAAGTGATAGATGTATTATTCAAATTGATAAATTGTTCGTTTGTCCCTGACGAATTAACGCTCGAGGATGAATCGCGGTTTGTCCATATAAAATGAAAAGAGATTAATTCTTTTATTTATTAGTGGGACTGAGTAGACAGTCCTGTCCATGTTTTTAATTTTATGAGTATTCATTCGGTTAGTGAGAAAGAAATAGACAAAAGATACAACAAAAAAAAAATTAGAAAAAAAAGGAATGCCGTGGAAGAAGGTATTGGGTAGCGTGGGACGAAGGGGTAGCATTGCTTAGAATAGTCAAAAGAGAGAGAAAAAGAATATATGAAAAAAAAATGTAAAAAAAAATACCGTCGTATTCCGGGAATTTGTCACGCGACAAATTCTTGCCGGATATACCGGGGTGAGAAAAAAAATAGCAGTGCATAAAAAAAAAGAACTAACAAATAAAAATAATATGAAACATAGGAGTGAGTGTGCGATGGACGAAACGATTGAGAGGAAAAGGAAAATTGTTGAAAATATTTTGTACTCGCGAGAATGTTTCTCTTTACAAAATTTCTCCCGTCTCTGTTGGTATATATATATATATATATTTTTTTTCTATTTCTATCGCATTTGCATTTCTTCTCGTAATTTTGTTTCGTCGATCGCTTCTGTTTATGCGTCTTGCAGCTATCAATTTTTCTTCTTGGGTTGTGGCGCAATGTCCTGTATTCTAATCGTATAATACTAGGTTGTATTGCAAGTCTTGCGCGGCAAGCGAGGAATGATCGCTGCTTAGATATCGGTTTTTTTTGAAAATCTGTTCTACCTTCTACATAGTAACAATTAATAGCCAATTAACGAATTAATTATTAATACACACGGGAGCCAGAGAATTGTGCTCCGGTAATAATAATAGTTAAAGAAAAGAAAGAAAGAAAAAAAGCGAAACCAATTCAAGTTTGTAAATAATGAAGATGGATTATCGATAAATAACAAGCAATATTTTCTATTTAATTATTACACCCCTCGTTTCGAGCATGATGGCATACAAGTAACGTCATCCTATAGGATTATATGCATAGCGTTATATTATACAAATATATATACACATTAAACATTAAAAATGTCTCCTAATACGAAATAAAAATGTATTTTTAACGGTACGCTTCGTCCAGTTCTAAATTATTATACCCCTTTGGATCCTGCTGATAGATTTTGCTGAGCGATTAAAATATTTTCCTTTCCTTACAATTTTTCTCAAAACAATCTGATGCGTTCAAGTCAATGAGATGTATCATGTCATTTTTATACCAACGAGCAGAATAATGTAAAAATACAAAATTGACATTTAAAAATTCTCAAAATTACGAGAGAACGATATGAAAAAAAAAAAAAAACCCAACAAATTGCTAGTCTTTTTGAATATAGTCAAACAGCGTCTTATTCGATTAATTCAAGAAATGCCATCGTCGTTAACACACTTCCAATTTAGTATTGACAGTGAGTCAAGAAAAATCACCATAAAGAAAAGGAATCCAGTAGAAGATCAATCGCAATGGAAACTACGTAGTACGAAAAGAGCGTCAAGCACTCGGAGCGAACTGCAGCCGACATTAAACGCGAATGAAAATGACGACAGACGCGAAGAATCGATTGAAACTTTAACGACACGTTAAGTTTCAGGTATAAAGCAATCAAATAAAACGTTGTATATTTCGTAAATGTCCTTGAAGGACAATTAAAACGATTTCTTTATCAAGGATGCACTCGCGACAAGTGCGCAACGCTTCACGGACTATCAATTCCTCGCCTTAAAACACTGCTGAGTTTTATAAAATTACTTTCAGTCCCTCGGAGTAGATTATGAAGAAGAGCAAAAGCCATACCGCAACGTCGTACGTTCCTTCAGGATGAACGAAACTTTCACCGACAAACCTGAATCGGGTACCAGGTTCACATTCTATCTTGATGTGCACCACGTGCAAGTACAGCCTGGTCTCTCTTCAAGGTCCGTGCTCAGCCGTACTAGTAAAGCGAACAGAACGCTAGTCACCTTCTTATTCCGCGAGATAGCAGCAGTGTGCATTCTCTTCGTAGTAACGATTGTAACAAGCTAAATCTCGTAAATAAAGAAATTGGTGTACGATAAAGGATTATTCGGAGTACTAATTAAATTCGGTATTCTTTATCGAAGAATTGTAAGAATTTTGGAGTGAAGAAAACAAAAATGGCAGACAAGGTGACATCGCCGGCCGTGATATCAGCCTCGAACATTCCGGCCGTGCAAGCTTCGGCGGGAAAGAAAAGTGCGCCGGCTAAAGCAAAGAAGCCACGTTCTAAACCGACGCATCCTAAGACTGCAGAGATGGTGAATTCTGCTATAGAGAATCTTAAGGACCGTAGCGGTTCTTCTCTGCAGGCTATCAAAAAGTACGTGGTTACCACGTACAAGGTCGACGTTGAGAAGCAAGCACCTTTCATCAAGAAGTATATCAAGACTGCTGTGGCGTCCAGAGCATTGGTTCAGACTAAAGGTAAAGGCGCTGCTGGGTCATTCAAGCTTTCCTCAGGGAAATTGGAGGCGCCTAAGTCTAAGGCATTGAAGGCCAGTGTCAAGAGCAGTGTGACTAAGAAACCAGTGGCTAAGAAAACAATCGCCAAGAAGGCTTCTCCAGTGAAAAAAGCACCAGTCAAAAAGTCCGTCATTGCTAATGAGAAGAGGAAAGCCGTTAAGGGGCCTGCTGCCAAACCGCCAAAAGCTAAGACAGCATCGTCACCGATTTCTCGTAGCAAGAGCATCGCTAAGGTCATTCCTGTTAAGAAGCAGAATCTGACGAAGACGAAAGTCCCGGCTAAGGCAAAAAAACCAATGCCCAAAAAAGTCACGGCGGCTAAGAAGAAATAATTTTGAAGAACTACGATCAGTTTTTATCATATTAAAGACTTCAATCGGCCCTTTTCAGGGCCACCATTTTGTCTCGCTACGAAGGAATTTTATATTCGTTGGTTCTTTAATAGTCAAACAGTATTTCAATTGCTGTTCTGTTTTGACTAAAATTTAAAATCATATTTCGCTTACAGTTCCATGTACCGTTTGTTTGATGTCATTGAGATTTTGTAGATAAGCTATTCGTCGACAATTAGTATAGATTTTCGAGATAGAATTATTGAATGTTCTAAATGTCTTTAAACTAATTCTTGATTATTCTAGTTACTGTATTATAGTTAAGAATTTCATTTTCCTAATTGTTAACCCCGTTAGCAACGTAAGAAAGAGTACCTGATTTCAATTTTTATAATATGTTAATAATAAATCTATTGTAAATCCACTTAATTTAAATTTTTCAATGTAAAACATAGCTAACCCTATATCCAGTTCTATTACATCCTACCCAAGATTTAGAGTACAATATATAATATAAACAGAGTATTTCCACGTATGAGTTAATTGTGGCCCTGAAAAGGGCCGAGTGTTTAAAGTATCAACGTTGAAAAAGTTAAGCACGTTCTCCACGGATACGACGAGCCAGCTGGATGTCTTTAGGCATGATGGTTACACGTTTAGCATGAATAGCGCATAGATTGGTATCCTCAAAGAGACCAACCAAATAGGCCTCGCTGGCTTCCTGCAGTGCCATAACAGCCGAACTTTGGAAACGAAGATCAGTCTTGAAATCTTGTGCGATTTCTCTTACAAGTCGTTGAAAGGGAAGCTTGCGAATAAGCAGCTCCGTGCTCTTCTGGTAGCGACGAATTTCACGAAGAGCAACAGTTCCTGGCCTGTAACGATGAGGTTTCTTCACACCACCTGTGGCTGGTGCACTCTTACGGGCAGCTTTAGTGGCCAGTTGTTTTCTAGGAGCCTTTCCTCCAGTAGACTTCCTTGCGGTTTGCTTAGTACGAGCCATTCTAATAGCAAGAGAGCGTCAAAAGTTAAAAAGGAACGATACTGACAAGTTCGAAGGCTGACAACGAATGCAATGATCAGTGTTTAGAAATCGCCGTTATATACTATCCCCTTTCTAGAACGCTTCACATGATTGGTCCGTGCCGCTATGGTGGGGAGAGTGGCGCTAGTGCTTATAAGGAGGCCGCCAACAGCAGAGCTTCAGTCAACGATCAACTGCAGTTAGTGCGTGTTCGTTAGATATATCTTAAAGTTCAAAAAGAATTTGGCAAAATGACTGGTCGTGGAAAGGGAGGAAAGGGGTTGGGAAAAGGAGGAGCCAAGCGCCACAGAAAGGTTCTTCGTGATAACATCCAGGGTATAACCAAGCCTGCTATTCGTCGTCTGGCTCGTCGTGGTGGTGTCAAGCGTATATCTGGCTTGATTTATGAAGAAACTCGCGGTGTCCTGAAGGTCTTCCTTGAAAATGTGATCAGAGATGCTGTAACTTACACCGAACACGCCAAGAGAAAAACCGTCACGGCTATGGATGTGGTTTATGCTCTTAAACGACAGGGTCGCACTCTGTATGGATTTGGAGGTTAAGAGGTGACAAAAGTCGAATGTCTCGACTCGAGAAAAAAACGGCCCTTTTTAGGGCCACAAATTATTTCTACGTTTGGTTAAACGTTCCTTCACATATTAATTGAAAAATTAAAATTAACCTAGCTTTGCACTTGTTATTAATAATTGTTATAACTTGTATACGACACATTCTTAACAAAATAAATAAGCATCACTGTAAATCGATTTTTGCCACGTCATTGGTAAAAATTGAATATCGATAATTTGAAATGTTATATAGCTTCTAGAAATTTCAATTATACATATATACAATATCATGCATGTACATTTTAGGAACAAGATCGTTATGGCATTGTGAAAATTATAAACATTGATTTTCAATGCCACTCTTAACCAATATAGATCAAAGCAAACATCAAAATCTGAATTTTATATTTTATTTGAAGCCTCAAGCTGTTGAGTTAGGAAGTCAACGTTTTGAGAACATCAAAATAAATTTGACCCTTACTGCTGTGTTTGTTTATTCAAATAACCTTAGGTCTAATAAAAATAAATTCCGAAATTTGTTCAGATCCACATAAACAGAAAAAATCGTTAATTTTCGTAATATTTAAAAAGAAATATTAACAGGAATAAAGCAAACAGCTATTGAACCTTCGTATACATAATTGGTGGCCCTGAAAAGGGCCGGTCAAATTACTAAATCAATTAAGATTTATTTTTTATCAGTCTTCTTTGGCAGAAGCACCGCTTGAATATTAGGCAGTACTCCACCTTGAGCAATAGTGACTTTAGATAACAATTTATTAAGCTCCTCATCATTGCGAATGGCCAGCTGAAGATGTCTATTAATAATTCTGGATTTCTTATTATCACAAGCAGCATTACCCGCCAATTCCAGAATTTCAGCAGTCAAATATTCTATGACAGAAGCAAGATAAACAGGAGCACCAGTCCCAACACGTTCAGCATAGTTTCCTTTCTTCAAAAGTCGATGTATACGCGCCACAGGAAACTGCAGTCCAGCTTTAAAAGATCGGGACTTCGACTTTTTCTGCATTTTCGATCCTTCACCACGTCCAGACATTTTCGAAGTCACTGACTGAGTCAACAAATTAAAAGGACAACCTATTCTCTTCGTGCAACAAGAAGACTGATAACTTTGGCAAAGTTAACAAACTATATATATTATTCAGGAACCTTTAGGCGAGCCAATCAGATTGCCTCTTTGGCTCGTTTCAGCAAGAAGCTCTCTGATTGGTTAAACGTGGCAGTTCTTCTAACCATAAGTATACTGGATTTGCTCCGCAGCTTCAGACGATATCTGACAACGAATTGGAGTTCTAGTCAACTTGTGATAAGATATTAAACAAAGTTGTTGAATTTTTATTTTACTGATACTACTGACATAATAAGGATGCCTCCGAAGATGAGTGGTAAAGCTGCAAAGAAGGCTGGCAAGGCACAGAAGAATATAACAAAAGGTGATAACAAGAAGAAACGCAAGAGGAAGGAGAGTTACGCTATTTACATCTACAAGGTTCTCAAGCAAGTTCATCCGGATACTGGTGTTTCCAGCAAAGCTATGAGTATCATGAACAGTTTCGTTAATGACATCTTTGAACGGATTGCTGCTGAGGCTTCGCGTTTAGCTCATTACAATAAACGCTCAACGATAACCTCACGAGAAATTCAAACGGCTGTGAGACTTCTGCTTCCTGGTGAACTTGCCAAACATGCGGTCAGTGAAGGAACTAAGGCCGTTACGAAATACACGAGTTCCAAGTAAATTTGAACGGATTATGATGCTGATACAATGACACACAAGTCACCTTAAACAAACGGCTCTTTTCAGAGCCACCATTATGTTTTTACTTAGAACAATACTGGTTTTCAAATTTTGTCTGTCTCAAGAATTTTTAGATTTTTCTTTGCAGTTGGTTTTTTCCTTTTAAAATTGAAAAATCCACGCTATTTCGAAGAGAAATTTTTCTAAGTTCTATTGCGTACATTTGGAATACTTAGTATTGCAATCTACTTATAATGGTGAAACGTTATTTTATCTGAGTTTATTAAATAATAATTGAATACCACACTTTACTTGAAGCACATCTCTACGTTATGCAATAATATAATCCGTATTAATATTGGTTAAAATATTTGATGTACGTGCAATAGTTCTGGATGTAATCGTCGTAGCACTAAATAAATTTTGGAAATTGTGTACGCAGGTAACTTGAAAATAGAATTATCCAAAGAATTACTTAAGATTTACTCAAGTGAAGTAATTTGGAATGCTGATCCTTGACTACATCCATACGAAAAATACGGAACCACATTGTTTTACGTTTATTTGCAAATGATTCTTAAGATAAAATTTTTTGAGAGAAACGTATTTACGAAAAGTATAAATTCAGTGTTACTTTCAATAAGAAAGTACCTTGCCGAGTATAATCTTATCTATTCGATTGCTAGTCATTTATATTTAATTCTAAATAATGATTACGTGCCTATTCTTGAAGAGAGATTAGAGGATTGAGTAATAAAACAATTTGTCTATAATATAAGAAGAATAGTATGCATTTCCTAATTTTCTTTTTAAATCGAATGACTTGTTTCATCATCTCAATATTTTGAATATTTAGACGTTATAGGTTCTTGAGTTCCATGTGAATTTTTGTTTGTTATTACTCCGGTTATCGGTCAGGATCATGCCCTGGACGCCCTGGACAGCCGTTTAGAGCTAGTACAAAGTCTTCTACTTTTTTTAATCTAAGCTTTGTATACTTAGGTATTTGCTGCAAAAGGCTGTTATAACAATCTCTTTTGACCTATTTAAATATAGCAAATAAATATCTTCATTATCGACCGTTGCACGTTTCATGTATTTCAGGGAATTTTTGGTTATGGATATAAAATTTTGGAAAATAATATACTTTTTAATAAGGATGAATCAGTGCTATTAATATGGTACAGATCATATGTCAGGGATTGCAATGCAAGAACGAATTTCATTTAATTTCGAAATCCATGGCTCCCAAATCCCCGTGCACAGTCTAGAGTTCAGTAGTTCATGGCTGCCATGGGAGAATATTGGTGTTTATGTTATGGGAATAGTCGCGCTTAAATTTTATTGAGTTTTTATCATTTCTCAATAAGTATTTCAGGTAAGGAAGTAACATTGTAGCAATGAACATTATTAGATGCTTTATGAGCAAAGAGTGAACTCCATAACCTTTCTTTATGCACTTACAGGGACACGTGGACATGATTTCAGTATGCTGAGACTTCATTAGTAATTCTTCTTGAGAACGTACTCTTACTTTTAATTAATTAAGTAACAAAAATGCACCACAACAGGCGAAAGAAGAAACGAGTGAACTATGGTGTACGTGCAGTGGAGTTGCAACGTGGTAGCAAAGGTTTTGGATTTACAATATCAGGCCAACAGCCTTGCATTCTAAGCTGTATCGTACAAGGTAGTCCTGCAGAGAATGCTGGTTTAAGGGCTGGGGACTACCTAGTTGCAGTCAATGGTCACAGCGTCAGTAAAGCTCCGCATGATGATGTGGTTCGACTTGTTGGTCATTCTAAGGGTGTACTGCGTTTACAAATTGCTGAGAATTATTACTCTGACTCATCGGATGAAGAAGGCTTAGCAACAGTGCGCTCAAAGCCAAAATACTCGCATAAGCCAAGAGCAGCTAGTACCGTAGTTCCAGTACAGTGTCGTGTAGCTAAAGTTGTCCGGGATTTACAAAGTGGTGCAATGTTTGATACAGCCTGTAGAGCCAAGATTCAATGCAGTCATTCTAGTCTTCATCATAGATGGAATATGGCCAGTCCACTCCCACCACCTCCGCCACCAATAAACAGCAAACGAGATTCAGAGAAGATTGTACACAGAACAGTTGTTGGTTATCTTGGTACTATTGACATTCCCAATCAACTACCTGCGTCGTCCATGATGCAGGTATAATTTCACTGTGTTATCCATTACCTTAATTTATTTTAATCCTGATAGTTTATATGCATACTGCCTAATGCTGTGTAGTCAGTTATATAGAATACTATTTACCTTTTGTAGGTACTTCGAAAGTGCATAAAGAGACTCAAGGCTGAAAAAAGGAACCCAACAACAGTACTTTTGACAATTCACGTAGCTAATATAAAATTGACCAACTCCGAAAATCGTGTAATAGCTGAATACCCATCTTATAGAATAATATTCTGTAACTCCTTCTCGGAGCAGGATAAACAGTACTTTGGAATCCTAACAAAATCTGTCAAAGATACCGATGACATAGTTTCAAATTCTTGCCATGTATTCACAATCTATTACAAGCTCATTGATCACGCGGTTCACTCAAGCACCTGCAATGTCTTTGGATTCACCTGTACAAAAACATCAGAGCTCAATGTCTGTCAGGAGTTTCCAGATAGTTGCAATGGTCTAATCGGTGCCATACAAACCCTCTACATATCTGACACATCAGATGCCGAAGCAAATCCCTACGGTGAGGAAAATCGTCGTCACCAGGAAGCTGCCTCTCCACAACCAAGCAATGTGAGCACTTCCACTGCCCACTCTAGCAATAGCGATTCAGGAATCGGTTTCAAGGATGACTATGGCAGCCATTCAGATAGAAATGTTATTGCGGATTTTCCACGAAGACGTCAGTATCCTGCAGATCATGTCAGGGTACGTAGACTTTTTTTTCTGTCTTGTAAAGTGCTATCATGAATCTATGTGAAAAGGCACATTAAAATCAGTGTGGCTAAGTAATTACCCGCTATTTCCTAGTAAACGAGTCTTAACCGAGATAAAGTTTGATGTTAGTTTAACGTTTGTGCCTTATAAGTTCGTAGTCATTCTCCTCGGTTCTTTCTGTGTAATGCATTCGTCATTGGTCAGTTCTGCACGTACCAAGTGCTGTAGGATCTTTCCTGATTAAAACGTCAAATGATTCCGTTAATAATAGTTAGCCAGCAACGTGCAGAGTTACTTGACTAACAAGTGAAAGAAAGTACTATTTTTGACAGTGTAAAAGAATTTATATAAAATATTTTGCAGAATCCGGCAGTAGCATTTGCAAGGATGTCAACTGCAGTGGATTCATTGGGTTCCCGTTTAACAGTACGTGCCATATCAGACGCTAAGTGGACAGAGAGAATGAAGGCTGGTCATTCAAAGGACACGGAATTCCCGTACGATTTGGAGGGTGCAGGGAGCAATGGGGTAGTTTACGAGAAGGGTGCGGCAAGAAAGGACGCAGAGTGTGGGAAACAAAGCGTTGCTCATGGTGGGGATAGCACCACCTGTCCAGGACCATCTGCCCCGCTTGGACTGAATAGTTTGTGCAGTACCTCTCTGGATGCTCTAGTGTCCACTTCAATGTTCGCCGTCGGAGCACTAGAGTCCAGCGAGAGTCTTTCCGAGGCAGCAAGTTCCTTAGAGCCATGCAACAAGCTAAGTCCCAAAGTGTACAGTGTCTCCAAATCTTTAGTTCACAGCCTGGAGGATTTGAAACCTGGCATGGACTTTCCATCCTCGCTACTGCCGTCGTACCCAAGTAAGGATAAGCGCTGGGGTAGCCTCCAGGAAATCCGGAACATTGGATCGTGTACGTCGGACAACTGCCTGGTGAGCAATTCAATTAAGACCATCCACAAATAACCCATTTCCTCAATTAACTTAATGCCAGCTACTCCCACCCTAACTCCTTATTCTTAGTCCTTCCTCGGGGACGTCCTATACGCAGCACCATTCACGGGATCTTACTCGACCGTATAGAATCAAGATCCGCACCAGGTAGAAGCGTTTCGTTTAGTCTCCTATTGAGGACGCGTCATTATTTCCTGCTGGTGAAGCCCGGTTAGTCGCCGGGAACGAGCACAGGAGAGAACGCGCACCATATAACGGAGAGATATAGCGTGCGGAATGAACGCACTATACTACAACAGCACACTGACTGATGCTATAGTATAATAAGCATAGACTATAGTAATTTAGGTGCGTATAGTGTATAAGTGAAACTATGCATGAAGGAGATTATATGATTCTTGTTGTGTGTGTTGCGTCTTTGCGCATGCGCGAGAACCTTAACTTTGTTTGGAGGGGTGCACACTGAAGGAGAACACAATCAGACCGCCAGTAAGTTGCCAACCGCGCAACGTGTAAAGTCGTTGATATGTTCTCCATGCGCTTTGCCTGTTTGACAGTACTCTATTCCTCAGCGTACACTATATAATCATAATCTGTTAGTGCTCGGTACGTGATAGTTCGTGTATCCTTGCGTGCGCTTGTCATCCGGACGAGCCCTCGCGTCTCGGATCGTGTGACAGCCTGTTAGGAACGCTAACCCTGGGGCGTAGCCCGTTTAATGAACGTTTAACGAAGAAGAGAAGTCACGGGTATAGTCGACGACACAGGATGATTCTGTAATTCAGAATTATATGGGATGTCTAAACCAGGGACGTTTAAAAGACTATATCGGCTGATATGGATCTACTCGTACGTGGTGATCGCCTTTTCTCACTTTGATGAATTTTATTGTAACGTTAATTAACGGCTGAATCAGTTCCATTAGAATTTTATCGATTGCATTATAATGAATTTCTTGGTATCGTCTTATTAAGTCGGTATCTGTCGTATCGGCGCTCTCGACGGCCTTAGGTATTGCCAGTTTTTATAATGCCAGGAAATGATCGTTATTCTCAGCACGCTAACGTTCCTGGAAGTCGAGCGACGCGTCTTCAGGGAAAAAACTCTTGGATCTCTGAACACTGGAGATACAATAAAAATATAAGAGTACGTAGTAGAGAAAGCTATTCCTTTAGGCAGAAGCCAGGATAGTGGGTATATGCATGTTTCTCTCTTGATCATCTATGTTTTTTTTTTCATGGGATCAGCTCCAGGAGTATTCTTGTTCCACTTGGTTGTTCCGTGAAAGGTTTAATTAGTCGATCGTAATCTGACACGTAGAGTTTGCATGAAAATTCGACGAGGAAACGTGAGCCTATTGCGGTCTGTCTAATGGCGTGGGAGTTCATTCTGATTTCTCACGCTGTTACCATCTATTAAATAACAGGTGGAATTAATGCGTTGTAAGGAACTACCTGTTGCTGAATGATTGTCGTGTATGAGATGGATAAATTGCAAAGATTTTAAGTACTGTAAGACAAAAGAATTGTTCACGAATAGCTTTTTAAATATACTACGTGAATTCATTGGCTTTACCCTATTTTTACTGGACTCTTACAGACTTGACTATATGTTCAGTTATATGCTCGGACTAGAAATATGAAATAATAAGGTACATGGAACATCATTATTAAATAAATGTAATTACAGATATTACAGGTACTTAAACTTCTAATGTGATTTAAAGTCATACTCTGGTAGGAATAGGGTTAATAGGGTCAGGGTTGTCTTCCTGGAAATTACTGTAACAAGAATTCCCTTGGTAAGCAGTTGTGTATGGCTTACGTCGTTTCCGTTTTGTTCATGCTTGCAGAATCACACAAGGCATATATGTACATTGTTATGTTTTACTTTAGGTCTATTTATAATGATTTTACCTATGTTTACTGTTGAAATTTTAGTGTTACGGTGTTAGTCTTGTGTTTGGGATGTTATTGTTATCTTGTAAATTAATAAATTTATGTTTTTAGCATGGGAGTATAGAATCCTGCAACAAGGCTTCTATATGCAATGGTGTTCGTAACTGGGCATCAGGTTTCGAAAAGTTATTGGGGGATCCTAAGGGTTTACAGACATTTGCGGTTAGTATACATGATATCAGATTTTTTGTTAAATGAATATTCTTTATACTAACGAATGAACATTGCATATATGAACACTCTATCTTTATTATAGGAATTCTTGAAGAAAGAATTCAGTCATGAGAATATTTACTTCTGGGCTGCTTGTGAAAGATATAAAGATACTGAAGATGTAGCAATTAGACGCAGACTTGCTTGGCAAATTTATCAGAGACATTTGTCTACTAGTGCAGCTGAACCTGTTAATGTCGACAGCCATGCATCGGGTCAGATCACTCAGGAACTTCTGAACGAAGCACCAGCGGGCCTCTTTCTCCAGGTAAATAAAAATTCATATGAATCAATGTATATCAGTGAATCTTCACTCTGTTAATTAATCTATATCCATATTTGTATTTCAGGCCCAGAAACAAGTCTTCAATCTGATGAAGTTTGACAGTTACCCTAGGTTTCTGAGATCCGATCTATACAGAATATGTCTTGAGACTGGCAGCAGTGTAGTCATTACAGAGGACTGTGATTTACTAACAAGTTCACCAAGTGTTAAATTAAAGAAGAGTCACTCAGACGCCGAGGATCGTTGTAGAAAATCAATTCTGCCCTGGCACAGAAAGAATCGGTAATAATACAATAATTTATTCCAGTAACCAACAACTTCATCTTTTAGTTCCTTTACCACATGTATCTTTTTCTCTTCTTACAGATCAAAATCCAAGGACCGCGGGGAATCGGAATACAACAAGACACCAAGCCGGAATGAAACAATATACAAAAGTTTTACAACAATAAAACGTGAAACTGAGGGAAACAATAACGAGGACAGTGTATCTATATCCAGCAGTAGATCTTCACTAGCTTCGTGGGACCTGGCTCTAAGACAGTCATTCAATAAGCACGTAAGTAGCTTCCAGAGGACAAGGTCCAAGATATTTATACAGCTCGTCCTCCTTTTAAATTGACTGAGCTTGATCACTCAGTGTCGATTCTTCATTATTATTTTCGTGTGGTGCACGTTGCGTAAGGGTTGTGTGTCTGTCTGTCGATTGTAGTCCGTATCGTCCTACGATGGTCAGTCAAACGAAAAGAAAGAGGTTCAGGCCAAGTGCACCGGGTTGAGTCGAGTCATATTACCCGATGGGTCCACCACTGTTGTGCCAACTAGCCAAACGGAGAGTATTAAAGACGTGGTGACTCGTCTTCTCGATAAGCGAGCTCTGCGTTACTCTAACTATGACGTTCTCGTGCTTGCCACGGACGAGGTCAGTGTCCATTTCTATTTCTCACTATTTTTACATAGACATATCTTTTTCATCAATTTATCACAATTTACTTTGCACAAATCATTTCACGGTTTACGGTATTCGATTCTCACGAGACGACTAACACATTTTGGGTCACCGGTTTGCACATGGCTAACCATACTAAAAGGACATTGTTATATGTTACAATGCATGCTGCATTCTTCTTGTAATCATAGAAAAAAGAAATAGATTGTATTTTCATTTGTATTTATTTATTTTTGGAGTATTAGCATGATTTTGTGTTGTGTATACTTTTAAAGTTGTAATAATTTTTCGTCAGTAGATGTATTAGATGTGGACGTTTTTTATTTTATCTTGTCAGATGGTTAACATCAAGTATCCCTCGTCGGTGTTAGCTGGTCAGGAAGTCGAAGTCGTCCCGACCAAGGTTCTCAAACTCGACTTGCCATCCAGGAGAATCATCACTGTCGTGGCTCACAAAGGTCGTACTCTGCGGGAAGTTCTCAGACCATTGCTGAATAAGTACGGATTTAAGTTGGAACTTATTACTATCTGGGGTGAGGGTCATCCTGTACCATTGGACATTCCTGCCATTAATGTACCTTCTAGACTTGTGCTTACATCCGGAAGTGAAGGTGCGTCTACATTTTATGCTATTCTAATTTAATTGTTTAGGGAAAATCATTTTATTTTAGTGATATGTATATATTTTATGTAGATTTTCAAAAAGACGTGTCATCCCTTAAGTTCGCTGAGGATATTCCTCAGGGACAACCAACTCTTGACGAGATCACAAATAAGGTCTTCGAAGAACTTTTGGTTGGCAAAAGTACAAACAAGTATCAGTACAACGAAGGCTCCTGCAAGGTAATAGTCACCTGCTTTGTTTCAATACTTGTTTAACTTTAAGCTCATTAACTCATATAATGAGTAATTACAATTGGTTATTTTTGTTCTTTACTCTTTATGATCGACACAGTCCGATGATCAACGCTCCGAAGGATCGTCGATTCTCTCCAGCAAGTTCTTCCTAAGAGACTCCACTATTCATGGAAAGAAAAAGGTAAGCTGCTACTTAAATTTTTTTTTGGAGCAAGTAGTTTTGACAGAAACAAAAATGAATTATATACATTTTCAGGGAAAATCGAAGTGCAGTAATGCAAGCGAGAAAAGCAACTCTACGGATTGTACTACTGAGGAAACGTCTCGACCTCATCCTCCTCTCATTGCTAAATGGAGAAACGGAGTGAAGCTTCAGCTTCCTGGTAGATTCGACGGAGAAGGTACAAAATGGTTCAATAAAAATAATTCATCTAGATTTTATATTGTACAATTTACAATGAATTCCATTTTACATTGCAGATTTGTATGAAGGCTTGAAAAGGGCTCAAAGATCAAGATTGGAGGATCAGAGAGGAACTGAAATCAATTTCGAGCTTCCGGATTTCCTCAAGGTAAATTTCAATCTCAAATCTTACACACGAAAAATAATATGATGCAGTTTACTGAGTCCGGTTCTCTCAATCTTTACATAGAACAAAGAAAATGGCAAGCACATGTCGGGAAAGAAAGCACGAAGACCTCGTGTCACGTCTGCAAACTGCGAAGCAAATGCAAAATTCTACGACGACAGTGCCGATAAGAATATCCAGGGAGTTTCCGGGATTCTGGATCGTAACAAATGTCCACCCAATGGTAATTTGGTGGAGCAAACTTATACGGATACCACAGAGTCCTTGGACTCTTCTAGCAATCTAGACAATACTCTCGTGGATGGTGATCAAACTATTCTTGAGAATGGTTCCCGCACTCAGCGGAAGGAGTCATCACCTTTTGTATCACATTTTGTCTCCCCGGTGAAGCTTTCGAAGCCACCACCCCTGCCACCTAAGCCGAAAGCATTGCTCTCAAACGTGGCCAAGAGTCATTTGTTGTCCTCTAAGCCGTTTCAAAGAAATGTCACGACGGCATCCTCGAGCGTCCCCGATGTTTGCGAGGCTAAAAATGTATTCTGATAAAATTCAAGTAAGATATGATGTATAAAAGAAAAGTATTATTAGAAGAGAAAAGTGCCTTTTATATATTGTTAAATTCTTAGTGATTCCGCCACAGGCGTCTATTAAGCTAGTTTTTGGAAATTCATACTTTTAATCCCTTCGTTAAGAAGGGCGTATATGAAATTTTCAATGGAAAGGCTGATAAGATTTGGTATAGAGAGGCCACTTAGTTGTTAAGAAATCAAGACTAAGAAATGACGATTTTTCGTTATATCTTTATATTTATATTTTCTATGATGCTAATGAACGTTATTTCCCGGTTGTACGGGAGTAATCAGTGGAACTGTATTATTTAATTTGAAATGGGATTGTCGCATGGAAACTGACGATGCGGCATCTATAGATATATATGTATATATATTTACATATAGTCTTTTATATTTCTCCGAAATAAAATAAACTTGAAAGATTTAAAAATGAAAAGTGGTTTATCAATTTTTCAAATACGGTACTATTCATGCTATGTTATTCTAGATGTTCAAACTAAAAGGAATAAAAATATTGATTTTCAAAAATCCCCCCCCCCCCCTCACCATCCAGAATTGTGTGAATAAATGATTTGTTTATCGTACTTTTCAGTTACTTATATCAAAAACAATTGTCAAGAAAAATTATGGGGAATCGACCGACGTTTATTAATATCGATTGGACTTGAAATTTAGGTAAAATTGAAAAAAAAAACCTCATAAAGAACGTTTAGTAGTTTTCGATAACTTTTGTTCTAGAATTTGGCAGCACTGAATCAACGTGCCTTTAAAACGAGCGGCTGTTCTTCATTGCTCAGTCATACCTTTCAATCCTTGTCTCGGTGAATCGAAATAGTGGACCAATCGAGATATTGAAAACTCTGAAAACTCAAAATATCAACGAATTCGTGAATTCTTGTAAAAAATCATAAAGTAATTTAGTGTCTCGAAATTTCTTAACGAATTATACCAACACGCTTCAGCCATTGTTTCTGAGTTCGCGGTATTTTTTTCCAGTCCCTTAGATACAGTTTTACGGCAAGATCCTCGCATAAATACCAAAGGAATATTACAAAAATCCATCGTAGCTGTTCACAGGTAACTCATTTCTTAATTACTTAACAATTCTAACAATCGCCAATGCTCTAAGTCAATAAAAAAAAAGGTTAACTCATAGACACAGTGACATTGTAAGGCTCTATGCTTTCCAGCGAACATTCCTTTATCTTACTTTATTATCCGGTGTCCGATTAAACAGTTATCATCAATACAAACACATAACATCTAGTTATTAAGACCAGTAAAACATGTAATTTAATCCACAAGTATCAATTCCATTCAGCAATGCCACAGTCATTGTCTATCAATGGACATAAGGATTGCATTCTAACAGCAGTGCTTTTACAAGTTTGTTAATCCTCTACAAAAATTCTTCTAAAACATTTCAGGAAGCTGTGGGTGGGCTTGGACCAGTAAGGCCAGACTGCACCAGTATCTCGTTTGGCCATGTAACATTATCCCTTCATAAAATTGAGAAGCTGAGAAGAAAGACAGTCTGGCAGGCAGACAAGTAACTGTAACCAAGTAAGTAATAGAGACATCAGCCATCAAGAAAGTAAGAAAGAAAATCATTTAACCGAAAAACTTAAAAGACAGTTAAGACGGTCATTAGCAGAGTGAGTAAGGGGAGTCTGCGCAATTTGCGAAAGATGATCCTAGAAATATCTGTTGTCTTACCCCACTCAGTCCTTATCACCGTTCCTACGCATGCGCATTACCGGTCCAGGTCTCCCACGTAGTCCATCCCTCCCACTGTGCTGATTGGGCCTTTATCATTTGAATTATTCGCAGATCAGACCCGGTCAGTCCCGCCCGAGCAAGCATGTCGTTCGTATCGCGTTAACAAGCCGAATTCTCAATTCACTACCATCATTCACACTGTACCGGTACGTTAGTCAATCATCAACACACAATTTATTCAAAAGTTCATTGTTTAGTCTCGCGTTTCTAATTGTTATACAACAATTGCAATATTAAATGCACGATGCTGATGCCGTGTAAATTTATTTATAATATTCCTGCCGGAAACGAACGGCATTTCTGTTTGTAAATATGAGTCGAACTCGGTCGCGTTTCATTATTGTTCCCAGTCACTTGGGCCAATTGACCTCGCTTTAAGATCGTGCCGTGCTCACCGTTGGACCTTTTATTTCTTTTTCTAAAATTTTTTTTCTTTATTTTTATTTTTTTCTTATACCCTACGCTTCCCATTCTCTGTGTTTAGGCTTCCTGACAGTGGTACTCTTTACGTGGGTTAAGGTTAGTTTCATTGGTATTAACTCGTTTGAAACGATTCAATCAAACCACTGATACAGAAACGTTACACAATGATTACTTCTAATCATGAATTGTTCTTGAGTCCAATGCATTATTCACATACCAGTTAGTGACACATACTTTTCATACTTTATCATATATTACAGTACGCGTACGATTTCGGATGGAATTTTTCAAAACTGTCAAATGCTTGTTCAGTTGCTCCTACAAGCTGCAACAATTTAAACAAAGAAAGTGAACCGTTTGCCTATATCTAGGCGCAAAAACTAAACATATTTAATATAAATTCTTCAACCATCATATTGTTGTCGTAGTTATTTATTGCTTATCAGAATAAGGTTATGACGCTGTAATATTTTGACGTTGCGTTTTACATATTAACTGTTATAATTTCAAATGGCTGTGGTAGAGGCAGTGGAAATACAGTAATATCACGATCGTGTTTTATCGTGATTAAAAATACTCATGGCCGGTTTCCATGGCGACGGCTGAGCTAAAACCGTTGGACGGTTTTAAGGGAGTAAGCAAGAATGCATTATACAGAGAAAGAAGAGTCTGTTGATCCTTAAACGGTTTAAAATGGTTTGAACGACCAGCGACCAATTGGGCTTGGGCGCCTCTTAATCGGCTTACTCATTGGCTGACATAAAGAAAGTCAAGAATACTCTTCTGTTGACTTCCTTTTTTTTATATTTTTTTACTCCTTTCTCCATTACATTTTTTTTTTTAATACGAGCTTATATCACTTAATTACCTAATGTCTCCGGACACTGAATCGGATCAGACGCACGCGTTAACGTCATTGGAGATGGCCTATACTTTTTTTTTTTAACTGTCATTTAGGTTACTCACTTGTAGGATCGGCTTAGATTGTTTTTGACTTTTATTTCACGCCTGTCACTAACATAGTATATGCGGGAGAAAATTGACTTGACGTTTCTAAATTGACAGCGTGCTTATATATTATATTTTTATAATGTTATTGATCTTTTGAATATCGATTTTTTTCATATTGTTTCTTTCTTACAGTAAAAAAAAAGTAGAGGACTCATAAATCCTAAAAGATGTCTCGCTGGCACAATCGCTATCTGTTGTCCAAGATAACAGAGCAGGAGGATCAGGAAGGATCATTAAGGAAATCAAAATCACCTGAATTGATGTCACCGATTGCAAGTATCGTGCGAGGATTGAGCAGATCGACTCTGTCTTCGGGTGATACACCAAAGTCGGGTTCGAAGACCAGATCAAAGTCGACGCCAAGGGCGTCGCGACGCACGGACCACGCGTCGCAGTGTCATGGCAGCGTCGAGATTGGTGAGTATAATTAGAATTAATTAGCAAATTAATTAATTTTTAAATTAGAATTTTTTTATGATTCCCCTGGACCAGTCTCTGTTAATAATCTTGTGGCATTCGTGTGCAGATAATTATTTATATCTGTAGTTTATATCATCGGATTCATCGTTATCTTTGGCCTTGAACTAGTCGCTTGGCAACAGAGTCCCCTGAAACGAAGGTGTCGCGTGTGGCGCTTGACGCGAATGTCCTCCTAACGGTCATTAGAGAATCCGCATTTCTCATTGGAGCGATAAGTTTTAGCGTCGCGTGTCACACATGTGTTAGCAACTGCGCATGCGCAGGAAATAGTTGCTCGTAGGCAAATGAATTTTTCTATCTCTGCCAGTCTCTTATCTCTTTCTGTGTTCTGGCTATTTTGGGCCTCATTGTATGACGATTAGCATAACGGGCCCAGGACCCCGGTGCATATCTTAGAATATCGAGAGGGGACCTAAGGCTTGTTCGGATGATCTTGTGATTTTTTTGAATTACAAAGATAACACAGGGTCACGGGTCCTTGAGGTGGGTTGATGATTCACGTGGTCGGTGAAGGTTTACCTGCATACATTTTAGTATTACAGAAGAGACAAGAGATAATGAGATTTTTGTATCATCTATGGGGGGGGGGGGGTTATTTCTATTGTATTTTTGGGTCTGATTTTTTTTTATTTTATCCAATTTTTTTTGAAAGGGCTTTCCGGGGTTACTGACACTTGGGACTGTTGACAATGGCAGTGTTGGCTTGCGGCAAAATCCTATAGGATCCAATATCCTGGATGGGAGATCGTTAAAGGGACTTGGGTATCTAGGTATACGGAGAGTGGGGGTAAAAGGGCCTGCTGTGGGCCAGTCGAGGGATTTCCCCGTCCTTGAAGGGACTCTGACGTCTGTCGGCTCCGCCACGTACCGTCTTAAAGGAAACAGTGTTTCTCATTTGGATTCGAAAATATGTGATAAATTTTTATTTATCACGGTCAGATGCGAACGAATTAGCTTGCGCGATTTATAGATAAGAATTAATGCATACGAATATTTCAGCAATGAGTTTAATTAATGCTAAATAATTTTGGGGTGAAAATTAACGATGGGATCATTTCACCACGTTGACCGAGGTGTCGAAAAAGCGTGATAAAAAAAAATAATGTCAAAAGTTCCCTATGCGGTACCCTTTCTCCTTGAAAGATATTGTTTCTCATTAATCGAGCTACCCAAATCCTCGAGGAAGTTCACGCTATCCCGTACTAATTGCATCTAATTAATTAGTTTCATCCCTTCGTGCTTTTTTTTCTCTTTCAACTCTTCGTCTTCGGACCGAAGAATTGTTATATCGGGGTAGAGGGTTGGCTTGAGGGGGTAGTTACGACATGGTAAAACTATACGTATAGGTGGTGCATATTTAAGGGTGGGTAGGGTGTTGAGAACCGTTCGGGATACAGGAGGCAAGTAGCTCGTGCCCTGGCCAGGTGCTCACCTGCCCCCTTGATGGGTGGTGGTTCTGGTAGGCGCCCCCTTTTGCCGGGTTTCTGCCTTTACCGGGGGTGCAGGTTTACCCGTAGAGCCAACACACCCTAAGTGTTGGTTAGGTTAGGTTGCATAGGCCAGGCTCTCAGTATTCGTGCAGGTAAACGTCTGCTCCAGGCCCTCCTGGGGCACTGACCTACCCCCGGAATTCTCTGAAACCGTTAGCGATCAGCTGTTCGATTTGCAAAAAGCATCCCTTATTTTTTTAACACTTTTTTCTTCTACTCAACATTTTTTTTTATTCACTTTGCCTTTTAAATTCAATATATCGTCCGCCGGTTAGCTGAACAATTTTTTGCGAATCTCGAAAAATTTTTAATTATTGAAAATACTATTTTTGAAATTACAAAAATTATCAGTATATCCAAACGTGTACCGATTATACATTAATGAGCAAATATTAAATTTTTAAGATCGTTTATAGTCGCTAGCTGGAACGAAAGTGAAGGGGTAAATTTTTCCTTTTTTTTTCCTTTTCTCCAATTAAATGCACCCAAGTACCGGAAAGGGTTAATTTAGTAAACGAAAACGAAATACCAAACAGATAAATTCCTGGAGGATTTAACACACAGGGCGATGACATTTTCAATTACATCACGTTCAGCATCGATACGCCGAATGACGGTTCGACGAATGATTCGCATTCCTGCACAGCTGCACGACTGGAACGAGGAGGACCTTCCGCCATGATCCTAAAGGGCAACAGATCTGCGCAAAGAAGCTGCGCTCCGTTAAAGGACAGATACCGAGCACGTAGCCTCGAGACGTAAGAAAAGAAAGAAAAAAGAAAATTAAAAGAAAGCAAAAGAAAAGTTAAATGCGACATTGATTACGGGGGGGTTTAAAAAAATGGCGCTCATTTTCAAAACGGCAGGGGGGAGGGGGGTTAAGAAATCAAGTCAGCCGAGACGCTCGTTCTCTCCTTTTCTCTTTATCCTTTTCCCTCTCTCTACTACTACCACATGTCGTCGGTCGTTCACGTCCGTTGCCCCGGAAGTACGTTGCCCGTATTACCAACTCGCCCCTCCCCGCAGCCCTTACGATGCACCTAACGCAATCTAATGCAGTCTTAGGCAACCCGATACTCTACGCCATTGTTCAGTCCATTTCCTTCAGTTCCACTCGTTTCCTTGGACTGTTGACTTCGATGACGGAAACTGGTTCCAGATCTTGACCATATGCCTAATTATTTTTTTTGTTTCTATAGAAAAAAAAAATAATTCAATCAGATAGTGAAAATTCGAGAAAAAAATAATTTAATCAGATAGTACAATAAATTCGATATGAATTTTTGGTGTTGTTAAAAATTTTTTATTTATTCTTTTAAGATTCTTCCCAACTGGTAGTTTCGCACTTACACCTCGAATAACGGATCGTCATCCGATTCATCTTGATAATTCAGGCGATTTTAATAGTCCGCTCGTGACCGGCTGTCTACACCATCCTGGACACGCGAGTATGGTCTAAGCTTACGAGTTTTCAAAACCCACCCCTATTGTATGCGACACTTATGCATTTCTCCTTAGGCTTCTTGTCGGCGCGAGAGGGGGGACGAACGGCCACGAACTAGTGGAAGTCGACGGGGGGGGGGGGTCGCTCCTTTTCTTTACCCCCTGCGAAGCATCTGGCACGAGGCTTTTAATTATTTATAAGGAACTTTCGAACTATCAGGGACCGACGTAGCGACGCGTGGCGTCGTCGGCACTGACCGCCGATTTTGCCGTTCCCAAACCCCTTTCGACGATACTCGAAATGACAGGAAGAACGTGGGGAAGAAATAAGCAATGTGTTTATACACTCTTCGGCATCCCTTGTAATATTCTCTAAGTTATATCCCGTTAAACTACGTGCTCTGCTTTTAACCCTATTAATGCATTCCTACTCGTATAATGGGGTTATGCGCGAGAGTCTATGGGATATGCGAATGTCTGGCTATAGTCTGGAAAACCAGTATTCGTGTGTGACTCGATTTTTCAGGTTCTTTGATCGACGTCCATTCCCGTAACAGCCGGATGATTGTTTGCCAATTTGAAAAAAAAAAATTCAGCAACCCTCCTTTGGTTCTTTATACTACATGCTAAAATCATTGTCGACCTTTCGTTGGCGTTTCGGATCTGGTAGTACTATGAATTTTATATGGGATTTTTTTTTGCCTATGCAGATTTTGATATGGACCTACTGTGACGCTGAGTTTGCTTGATGCTTGAAGATTTTGATTTGCGTGCCTTGTGTTAATAATTATTTTCATGGCTTTCGGTCTGCCAACTATTCAAATTGCAATCTATGCGGATTTGGCATTGTAACTTGATGTATATACGGTGACTGTGATGAGTTTGAAAATTGAAAAATTTTTTTTTCCCATGACTTATTGACTCTGGTCATAACCGTAATTATTGCAAGTTACAACAGCAGGAAGTATCGAATAACGTTTCGGAAGGCCCAATATTTTTTTTCTCAGGTCTTTTCAAATTTTTGTTCAAATTTTTATTAATTATTCATATACAGTTTTTCATAGAAATTTGGGATAACGGTTATTTCCGAAAAAAGTAATCTGATACGGCTGCTACGGTGATTTAAGACCCAAATGTAAAATGTCTCGTAAGACAGTGAAAAGGGAAGCACAGTGGCGACAATGGTCGATGGTTTTCCAATGAGGATTTAAAATTTAAATGGCCCAGAAGGTTGTTGCGAGTAGAGGAAAGGAGAGAGAAGAGTTTAAAAGTAGATAGAGAAGGGGAGAAGGAGAAGTGAGTGAGAGGGAGGCAGGGTGAGTAAGGGTTGTGACGGGCCCTTTGGGGTCTTATGGGTCTCGATTAGCATATCCTGTAGGGCCGGTAAGGCAGGTCCCGCAACATTTCGGAATACATGGAGGATGCACTTTGGCGCAACCTTTAACGGTCGCCGACGAATTACTAATCGACTTTTTATACCTTTCCCTCGATCCTGATTCAACATTACCCAAATCTGAATAATTATGCGTCCATGCATTGCGGCTCTCTTTGAAAGGACGCGCGCGCATTTTTAGTTTACCTTTTCTTTCTTTTTTTTTTTTTTCTTTCAAATCATCATTTACTCTCTTTTCGTACAAGGAATCTTTGTTTCTCAATGTCTCACTCTTCACGGGAACAATTTTTTATCTAGTTTCACGTTGACATGCAGAGATGTTACGTAATTCCAGGATCGTAAGAAATATACATAGTTATTCTGAAATGTTGCGCAATTGAATTTAACCGTCTTTTTTTTCTTTGCAATGTATATATATATATACATACAATGTATAATATAGGGCAGATTACAGATGTCTCTGGGTTAAGCTGTGTTTACTGATTACGAATAAAGTTAAGCTCTTATACGTATATCCTCCCTCGAAGACTTCTTATCCTCGTTTATTTAGAGGTTAGGTTTCCGGTTGCCGGCGAGTTTGCACGTTGCCGACATCCGACAAGAATAGCGATTCGATAAGCAATTCTCGAAACTGTAACGTATAAATCTGTTTGCAAGTACGATTTAATTTTTTTTGCCTCGTGACTTTTCTTTTTTTTATCACTAAATCCCCATTTCTCGTACGCGAGCTGTGCTGGGACTTTCAGGGTCGTTAGATCAGATATCACCAGAGGTATGTGTAAGAGAAAGGTGAATATAATATGAATTCCTTCAGGATACAATTTTGACACTCTTATAGGAGTAATGTCGCGGCAAGACGCTTTATTCTTAGTTTGTCTCTATTGAGTGTCCGATGAGGTAATAGAAGTGCCAAACGAAGGAGGTAAAAATTTTGAAAATTTTCTTACGACTACCAACGCTCTAAGTGTCACCCAGGAGAATTTTCTCCTGCGCAAGGGCGAGAAACTGTACGTTGGGTGAAAAATTCGTTGGGCGCGTGCCGGCTGCGAGACTCACCCCTCGGCTTGCTAATACCAACCCCCCCTATCCTCCCCCCTTGTCTGGGCACCCTTCTTCCCTTTGCCCTTTTCCTCCTCCATGACCTTTAGCCGCACTCACAACATGCTAGCTACTACATACGGTGCCATGTGAGTGGAGGAATATAGGTACTCGGCTGCATGTATCTAAGACCTACTGAAATAGCTTAGCGAGACCGAGAAAGAGAAAATCAGAGCTTGTATACAAAAACGGGGACTTGTGTGACGTCGGTAATAATTTTCGACCGTGTACCAGGGCCCCCGTGAGTCCCATTTCACAATGCGACAAGGTGTTGTCGCCCTGTCGTGGAAACGCCTCGTTGGAAATTATTAGGCCCAAAAAACGTTTCGTAACCACCACTCTTTGGATCTTGGTTCGAGAAATTTCTCTCTCCGCGGGACTCACGCCCTTTTTCTTTTTTTTTTCCTTTATTTTCTTCTCGTTCCTTTTCTTTCTGGCTTCATGTAACTTTATACTGCGATACCCTTGCCGTATAGTTGTGTACCCTACCTCTCGCGGTTATTGATAATTTTTTTTTTTTCGTAAGGCCCAATTCTTTTTAGCAAGCTTCGTCCGTACCTGTATCAAGTAGTCTTCTACCGATATACTCACTAGTCTGTATAGACACTTGAATTTCTCTATGCGGTACAGTATAACTATAGTTCTTAATCTATAGTACGATCTGTATGATATAACAAGTCTTTGTTAGATACTACGGCGTCTTTTAATTAACGATCTCGCAAGCGAATGGTGTATATTGAAATATTTGTGGAACGTTCTGCTACTTGCTGAAATGAAATATGACCTCATGTCATTTAACCCCTTGTTAACCAGTGTCAACCATAACATTGCAGTAGCCATGTTCACCAAGCCCGAGTATCAAACGTCTCTTGGAATGTGAAGTAGATTGTGAATAATTCAAAAAAAGGGGAATTTCCCCCCTCAAAATCCGTCTTATCCGACGATTCGGTGTTAAAAGTAAAAAAAAAAATGTTTTCAAAAATGTTATCTTTTAACAACTCTCCCATGACAGCCCTCTATTGGGTTAATGAGAATAGTAAGATAAAGGGGGAGAACGGCTCTTGAACAAAGACAATTGGCTTAAAACGTTACATCCGTCCTGACGCGTTGAAATTTACGGACTCGAACGAGGAAGAGAGCGAACGAACAGCAAACGGGGGAGCCAGAAAATAAAGACGGACGAACGCAGCTGAAGAACCGTATCAGAGCGCCAGGACTGAGAGAGGATTTAAAATTTGTCCTATCTGCATATTTACCTGGTTAAAAAGGAACAGGATACAGAGGATACCGGAAGGATTGTCAAGAGAATAAAAAAAATGGAAGAAGCTGGCGCGTGCTTGGTATTCTATTTTTTTAAATTCTTCATATATTCATATTGTAGGTGGAGTCGTTGAAGTGTCCTGAATTGGAAGGATCAGGATCCTCGGAATGTATATATTACTTCACGTGCCATAAGGAGGGATGCTGGGCGCGTGCCACTTCCAGGACAGTTCATGGATCACGTGTGATACGAACAAGGAGGTCCTTGCATAATAATAAGATTTTAAAGCAAGGTGCGAGAACCTCAGGATGCGGTACTTCCTGTGGGAGGTTTACCCACGTGCCACAGGATACCCACTTGGCATCCTGCATCCTGCATCCTGGCTCTGCGCTATAGTCCTTTGACGTACAAGTGTAACAGGCTATTTTTTTTATTATACCAGCATTATAAACGAGGTCCTGGATACGGGCGTTGTATCCTTTGGAGATTTTTAAATGTCCAAAGCTGTAGCTTTGGAAAGGGTCTCTAAGATGTCCCGTCAATCGAAGTACCGGGTCCTAAATATTATACAATAACTTCAATATCAAACTCAAGAATTTGTACCGTGCAATTTTATCATTTGGTATCGTTCTTATCAGTTTGAATAATCGTCGTGGCCCGGTAGTAGGGTCTTGAACAGGATTTTATTTGACTAACTTGAACTTGAATTTCAATATCAAACTCAAGAATTGGTACCGTGCAATTTTATCGTTTGGTATCGTTCTAATCAGTTTGAATAATCGTCATGGATCGGTAGTAGGGTTTTGAACAGGATTTTAGGATTTTTAAAGATCCGTTGCGTAACTCGTCAGTGACATAGGACCCTGATCGATGTAACTTTGATTCAAGCTATTCAATGGATCGAGGGATTCAAGGGATGGGTCCCAATACCTGTACCTTGGGCTAAATCCTGGTTACTCCAAGGATCTCTCACTTGGATTCTTTGGCTGTGTATGGATCTGAAGTTACGTGTGTGCTGTACGTGTTTCAATTTGAGTAGGGTGAAGACGATGGGGGCCCTTGGGGACCAACGGAAATCAGGAACCATCCCCTTGATTTGAAACTCATCCCTTAACGGATTTCCTCCTTGCCGATACTTTCTAAATCACAACCCTTATACATATATACACACCACTTCATCAGAAATTAAAGTATAGTTAGGTTAGGTGTACGTGTGAGTTTTTAATTTAATTAATCGCTCCATCGCAATTCCTTGCGAACTACCGGCAATGAGTCTCCATTTTGTTCTCAGGGAAATATAATATTTAATTAACGTATAATTATTAGTGACAGACGGCAACTAGCACTGGCAACCCAACCCTTTATAATTTTCACCTTTCTCCTTATCTTCAATTTCCACTGGCGTTGGCGCTGACGTCAGGTGAGTACGGGGCCTTATGCCTCGGCTGGCTAATATGTAAAAATTGCCGGTAGGTAGAGATAGTTTTGCTTTGGCGCACACACCTCGACTCCTTCAGCACCCCCTGTTTCCTATTCACGCGCTAGAAAACACGCGACGCCATATGTTTCTTGTTGCTACCCACCTCTCTTTCTCTTATCATCATTCGTCCTGCGTTCTCTAGTTCTTCACGTGTTCTACAAATTGCACCAACATGTCTTTGTATAGCAGTCGTGGCTAATTAATCGATGTCGAATTAATTAATTAAATAATCGCCGAACGTCTTTGGTCAAAATTATTACATATTAATTTAATTTTTGATAAAAATATACATAGGCCTTATCAAGCTTAACCTATTACTCAAGTGTGGTACACAGTTTTTTTTTTATGTGGGTATGGTAAATGCCATGTGCGTTTGACGAATTTAATTTTTTTTTTCCCGTTGACAATCACTCGTCAATTTAACGTTGGCAGTTGCAAAAATCCTGCATTGTGAATAGATAATAATAATAATGTCAACAATAGAGCCAGAAGTACTAGCTATAGCTATGGTATCCTTTTGGGGGTGTTGAATTTCCTGGCACGCGTTGGTGAATCAGTGGGCCCCTTTTTCTATCTGCAAGGGCGCCTTGTGTCAGCTAGAGATAGTAGCCGGTAGTTATTTAGGTTCTGCCTGTATATATGTATATATATATTATTTACTTCTGTCTATATCATTTCCATTAGTGTAACACATTGTCTACTGTCTTCTGCTCTGTGATACTGATTGACTGGCTGTTCCATTTTGGTATTAGGTAATATTGATACCACTGTGACGTAGGATAACGAAGGGCGTACACAGGGGACCGTTAAACGTGGGAGTGGACGCACATGGCGACGATGACATCGTAGCGGCGTCTGTGTATCTTTAATGGCTAAGCAGCTGTCACTTCTCTCGGATGGATTTAAACTATATTTTAATCACGTTAGCGTACAGTTGACATGTTTCCTATTGTGAAGACTCGTAAGGCCCATTTTTGTATCCGAAAGATTGGTGGTACAATTGAAAAAAAAATTTTTTCGTTTTGTTTTTGAAATTGGGTAAATATATTTTTGGAAAAAAATTTATTATCATATCCATAGTACGTTTGATCTCGTTCCGCTTGTTTATAGCATTACTGGTCAATTCCTCGATCAGGCCCCGCTAGTTACGGTGGGGTAGGTTTCACCTGTGCGTAACACACGACTTCCTCCCACCTAACTTACCTTTTTTTTCATTTCTTACCTTCCGTACCATACCTTTATTTTTCCACGTTACGGCTTTGGGCCCGGCGCTAAGGCCCACGCGGCAGTACGACAACCCTAACTCGCGAACCAAGGACACGAGGTCTGTTCCGTACAACCTGACGGATAGTTATGCCTAGCAGTCCGGAACCAGGAAGTGTAGTCAGACACAGTCAGTCAGTCCCACGAGAGGGCCTTAAGGCCCAATGCACTCCCAACACACCTTGTACACCTTCGAACGAAGTTTTCCTCTACGAGCCTTGCATCTTTTTCTTTGGGCTATTTTCGTTTTTTTTTTTTCACCCCGAGCACGCGACCCGGACACGCCCATTCAATTGGATAAGGCCCAAAATTTTTATTGCCGATAGCTTTTTGCTTCGTTATTCGCTGTCGATCTATCATCACTATTTGATACTTTTTTGATTCTGCTTTTAGCTGCAAGTTTCTATTACTGTATATATGCACACGCGGTTTGCATATACAGTGCGCTCACGTCATCCTCTCTAGCCATTGGATATGAAGTTCGTGCAACGTAGGCAATTTTTTCTAATCGCCACTCGTTCATCCCCATGGGGGTAACCCAACAAATGGAATTAATGATACGATTAGCATGCTCGGTCAGTAACCCACCATGAACTAAACCCCATGGAATATGGGGTGTTTGTAACGGCGGCACGCGCCGGTTGAACCAGTCCCTCCCCTTAATCGATATCTACAGCACCCACGTGCCTCATCGTTATTATATTTTTTTTATCGTGAGCATATGTATTTCTAAAAAAAATCTTCCCATCGATATTTATCCCTATACCAGCTTTTGCACTTTTTGGGGTGGTTTCTGGGTGAATTGGCAATGGTACCATTACTGCATAAATATCCACATGACGTGTCTGAAGGGTATTTAGCACTTTACGCACACGCCAAGTACCTATACCTGCATAGGTGGCTGGCTGGTTCGCTCACTGACTGGGATATCCAGCTACACTAAGAACAGAAGTTGACTGGCTGAAGAATGAGGAAAAGGGCAGAGAAAGAAATGCAGAAAGAGTGCATAGAGTAACGCCACTCGGTTAGACAGACATATGAGCACACATGGGGCGGCTAGTCGCCACCTGGCACTCTCTCTTGCTTCAATTCCCTTTTTTTCTTCCAGCTCTCTCTCTCTCTCTCTCTCTCTCTTTACGTGTCTCTACGTGCTCTTTGCACACGTTGGGCTGTACCCTTCGATATGCTCAGGCTATACGCTGTGTACCTTGGGGAAACCCTCGTGACCCCCCACCCTTGTTACACACTTCCCCCCACTACGGATTCTGATGACCCCAACCCCTGGGAGTTGGCTCGTGCCACTATGCATTGGCGTGGGATAACGAAATTTTGAAAAAATTCAAAATTAATCGAAATTTGAAAATTTATATATATATATATATATTTTTGTTACTTCGGATTTTGTAATATGTATAGTTGGACAATTTTGAGAAAATTTTGAAAGTTTTCATTGCACCGTCTACTCTTTGTTTATTGTTTTTCTCTTTTCTACTCGTAGATGCGTTTTTGGTGTTTCTTTTGCGTGGAAGTTTGTAACATAATTTTGGTATTAATTTGTTTAATTTTTTGGTATTGCACAAAAATACCTACGACTATGAATCGGAGTCAACGAACAAAGTTCCTTCGTTATGCCGGTAGTTCTATTGATTATTTCATGGCTCCCCTATCGAACACCCTCGGCTTCCCTTATACGCAGCGTGTAACCCTGCATGCCTGCATTTGTTCTGCCTCTGGTGTGTCGTACTTGCATTTGCGATCGTGTGCACTTGCATATGGTAACGAAGAGAAGGGTATGCATTTACGCAGAAATGCATGTGGGCGTACGGGCCCATTTTTATTTGCTTGTCCCACGTGCGCTATATTATTTTTCCCTTCGCCACGTAAATAACTTTTCGATAGGCTACCACCGTAAACAGTGGTATGATTTTGGGACGTTTATTTCTTTTAGAAAACAAAATTGATGCTCGACTGTTGGATATAATTTGGAGTAGGGCCATGAAGGGAGGGGGATTACAATAAATTTATTTAAAAATTTTCGAGAGCTTAATGCAACTTTACTGAAGTGCATTCGATGCTAATCGACTTGGATAAGATTCCGTTATGTTTGCCTGGCCCATTATACCTTTGTTGGTATTATCCCGGCTTCGTTAGGTCCCATTATGCTGTCGGGTATGAATAGTGCGTCGACCTTTTGGGCCCGATGGTGCAAAAGGTCCTAAAGCATAGAACGCGTGGATACGCAGTCGAGGTGTGAAAATTGCCATTCTACATGGGCCTTATCTTTGGCGAGATTACAACTGTCAATGAAGTATATGATTTTGGGCCTGTTGATGGATTCGTTGTCAAAACTATTGCCGATCGGTCCCTTCACCATAGTCGAAATAATAATAGACTTTTTCCCTGATCTGTAAAATACCATCGAAAATTCGTAAAAAAACTCACGTAAGGCCCAAAATTTTGAATTTTAATTTAACCGTTATCCCTTTGCCTATCCGTGTCTCTCCCACGTTGGACTGCGTCGGAAACGGATGCTGAAGACGGTTACTCCAAAAATAGAGATCAGAATAGGGAGAGAAATTTTCACCCCCCCTCCCTCCACCCCCAACAAACCCCTACGCGACATCCGCGCTTTATATTTAGTAACAGGGGTGAAGACTGCCTTGTCAGGAGCATCCCTCGAAAGCCACTCCCTTATTTATATCACACCCTCTATATTTAGACACAACTTCTCAAAATTGGGTCACAAGTCTCAAAAGTGCCTAAGCGTCAAAATCAAAATTTCCTTTTTCACACTGTCTCGTATCATATCTCAATATATATTGTATATATTTCATTATCAAATTTCATTCTACCACAACATCCCACGTATTTCTATACTCGTAACGAAACTCCCCCGTATCGTCATCCCTATATTATTTTTTTTCTTTCTGGAAATCTAAGAACACCCCAAGAAAAGCAAAAGTATCGCGGTTATCGTTGAATTCGCCTGGCTTCCGGAAGTGGCGTATTTACACGGATAAGGCTTCCGTCTTGCCCACCTGTTGGTCTGTTAGTCTGTCTCACCTCTCTCTCTCTCTCTCTCTCTCTCTTTCTGTCTCGCCCTCTTACTCGTTCTTTAGTCACGAGAGGTATCGCCGTCAACATAGCAAAGGATAAAGAGAGACGAAAGATACATACTCTACATACAGAGTGACTTTAAAACAGGATGGGCATGTACGTTGAAATGAAGTTAAAGTAGGTGGATTCCTTTACCGGAAGGAATCACAGCTGAGGGCTCACCATTATTTTTCAAGCTTCCTTCATTCTCTTCTTTCATTGATACATCCCGAGGCTCGCCTTTGAAAAGGCAGTGCGATAAATTATCATGAAGGATAACGATATCCTCTTCGCAATTGCCTCCACTTATTCTATTAAAAATTCACTTTTTTTTATTTTTATTTTTTTATCCTTATACTTTACTATACATAATATACTTATGGCCAGTTTGAATTTTCGTCCTTGGGAAATTTTTGGGTTTATTTCGAGGGGAGGGGGGGTTGAAAATATTTTTCCTTGCTTTAGGGGGGTAAGCGAATATAAGGATTGGTAGATACCACGTGCACGGGATGTGTTACAGCTTCATCCCTCCCGACGAGACTTCCTGCGGAAGTCAGACAGGATTTTTTTTTAATTCTGTACCCTGTTACTGTTTAGTTCTGGCACCTTTGGGAGATGTGGGGAATGAATGGGGGGTGGAATTTTCTGGCACGCGGAATTAACGTTTCCGGTAAGTTTTTCTTAAAAGATGCGGAACGACGCGTGCCACGTATTTTTCTAAAAATAGGAACGGAAGGTCCTTGGCACGCGACGACAATTTTCGTCCTGTTTCACGGTAAGGATGCCATGGAAGTAATTTTGACGTATGTGTATTTTGTATCTTTTTCCATTGGTCCAGAGTTGTATAATTTTCCAGCATCCTCGTTACTACGTCTCTTTGTTATATCTATCGAGAATCTGATGCTTGATCAGGAGTTATCCTTAGCGAGGAGCCGTCGATAAATCTCTGAGGACATTTTTCGAGAGTCCTGCCAACTAGTGTCCCGTGGACGTTTTCGTATTTCTTAAGGATGGGTCCTACTAGAAATCCGACTTTATCGGCTTGGGGATTTCTTGGCTCCCGTCGAGTCCTTAAGTTCTTCCTTGCCCTTTCTTGGCTCAGACTATCGGTCGGTAAGAAGGCATCGAAGGACGAGAGATCCTTAAAGCGCGGGAAATCTCAGAAAAATACGTTCCCCATGTAGTCACGTTCGTTTATTCGTTGTCTAGACGCCATTTTTTTTTTCATTAATTCGGTCCCCCAAAAGACCAATGGACCCAGCATCCTCGTAGATTTTATCTCGCTTTCATCCATCAAAGGATTTTCTTTAGTAAAATACAAAAAATTACGGAAACCCGCCTTAACCTTTACAACGAGCTTCTGGAAGCCGCCACGTGATTTTTGGCGGGACTTTTTTTAAAATTTCCTCTTACTCCCAAATGGATAGTCTTTGGTGAAAATAAAAATAATTTTGTTTCTTATAACGCAGCTGTTTTTCTTCTAACAAACGTATGTATATCGTATATACAGGGTGGTCCAGTTGGTTTCTACCATTGAAATCAAATGGACTGGCTAGCTTCAAGGTGCTGCGCCTGCGTAACCCTGTACGAAGTATACCGTAATTTCGCAGCTTTAAGATCCCACGGAATTCTTCACGTATGCTCATACGGTACCATAAGGGGATTTTAGGAGTATGTTTACTTCTCGTATTCAGTGCGACGCGTAAGGCCCCACGGTGGCGACGGTCCCCGACGACTATGGATATATGCTTTTCTGAAGGAACGTATAAAACGTGGTTATAGAGAAAGAGAAAGAGAGAGGAGAAGTATCGAGGGGAACTGGTAGCACATGTGATATCTGGCACATATGCGACGTTACGACTGAGCTATATGTGTCACGCATAAGCCATAGGGAGTCCTGTGTGTTTGGCTTTACTCTGTCCTAGAAAAATTGTCGAGCCAGACACATCCGGATAAAAATGAAAATAAAAATGGCCGTTCTGTCACATACCAGTCATTTTCAAAGCACACTTCACACGTGTCCTAAGTCTGTGAGTAACCAAATGATAATACAGTTGGTATAGTTGGCATATGAATGAGCTTTTGAGTTTCCTTTTCCACATACGCGCAACGTATCACGAGCATGTTGAATATCTTTATCGAAAATATAATTTTTTTTTTATACCGTCGACGGAAATTATACAGTCGCCAGTTTAACGCTGTTACGTAGACAAAATATTTTTCTGCATAATCACCATTTTTTAAACAGTTGTACAGTTGGGATAACAGTTGTGTCAATTTCACGTGAACAATTCACTGACACATTATTGAACTATGAACTTTCAGATCCACGTGGTCAGCACGTGGGAGTATGTACAGGATCTTTTGCTAAAACGTAAAGCGTACAGTCCTTCAATCCTGCGAGTCCGCACTGTGAAACCTAACCTATCCCAGCCCTAACCTAACTTCGGGATTTCTTCCTGGAACGATTTTTTTTTTCACAAAGGAGCCGACTGTCTTTACCTGAAAATCATATTTTGAGATAAAATTTGGAGAAGTAAAATTTTTTTGTTCACAGAGAATTTTGATAAGATATCAAAGTGTCTATACTTGCCTGTCACCGGGGTGGATCCTCATATTTTTTTCCGTTCTAACAGTGCTTGGGGGAGGATAACGTTTTCGCGCACGTGGTCGCGTACTCTCATGGGGTTTGGCCAGGGGGTGATTAGGGATGGCTAAGGGTGGTTGAGGCTCCGTTGGTTATTGGGGTATCTGATAGGGGAGATAGGAGAGCAGCTGGTCCACTACGTGATTCATGCTAGTTGCAACCCCCCTTGTACGTTTTACTATCAGCACGTATGGTGGCTGTGCTGGTCGTATGTTAGGGGGTGGCTTTGACATGGGGGTTGCGCCGTAAGGGATGATGTCTAGTATGCCGTGTATTATATTCCAGACTCGCATTGAAATCAACTTGAATGGCCATGGCCAATCTGATCGATACCCGTTATGGTGTTTAATACGAATCGAATTATTTTTTATTTCTGTACCAGAACACCATAGTCATTACATTTTTTTCTATGGTTAATTTTTTGTTGATTTCAAACTTTTTATTATTACTGATAACTCGCTGTAGGTCCATTTTTATTATTTTATTATCTGTTTTGATCTGGTCATCTGTACTCGCTTCTATTAGCATTTGAATATTACGCGTACAATGCCTGATTATTATGGCCGCCATGAAAGGAATTGATATGGACGTTTTGATGATGTCCGATTTATTCTATGGATTTTGCCCGTAGGGTCCACCGGCCGTGATTCACATTCTCATATTATGCGGGCCCCGTGTATGTGCCACATATGGGACACCACATGTGTCATGGACCATGAGCTTCACTGAGCTTTGATAAAAGTCCTATTGTCAGGACAGTTTTAATCTATTCCCTGACCGGAATCCCACCCCATGGATGTATATCCCGTTGCTGTTGTTATTGTTATTTGCCGGCAGGAACTCTGGATTCCCATAAACCCTTTTTCGCTTTGCGAGCTGCTTACATCCTTCTCCTTTTTCGTGATATATATATATATATACACACACATATGTATATATATATACACATATGTATATGTACATTGTAATTTTGGGGGATGCTATGATATAGTGATTTTTTAAAATAATTTTTTTTTTCTTTAGATTCCACTGACAAGAAGAATAGCCGTCCTGCTCGTGACGACTGGTAAGTTATTTTGAAATTGATTTTTTTTTATGAAACAAACACTAGGGAATGTCGATATTTTGACGAATTTAGAATTTTCAAAAAAAGCATGTCGATGGTCACCACCGTGCACTGTCGTTATGATGATATTTTTAATTATATTAATTAGAAAAAAAATTGGCACTGCCAGCATCCCCATAACTTTTATATTTCATAGTTTCTGTGTAATAGTTCCTTTTTTTTCATTTCTTCTTCCTACAGACGATTTTTCAAGATTCGAATCCTTGAACGTTACTCCAATAGATTTGCTGTAGATTAAACTAGATTTAAGGCTCTCTTCATTAGGACCACCCCTAAATCTTCCACTTAAGTACAGTCAACCCATAGATGCTTAACTGTGTAGAAGAGTACCCATAGCTACCACTTGTACCCATAACGAACACACCAAGAGAGTATCTAACGGAGATGATGATTATTTATGGTTATTTACATGGTCTATCAGACAATTTTCACAAAGCACTTGAATAACCATAAAGCACCACAACATTAAAGTTTTATCCATCAATAACAATTCAGATCCGAGTATCCGAATGTAATCGAGTAAACGAGTGACTGGAGTACGGATACTTGAGACACCATGTGAATTTTATGGGTTCCCATATCGATGGTGTAAAAAAAAAGAATAAAAAATTCCAGCGAAGAGTTAAGCAGATAATTGACATTTGACATTATGAGAAAATTGGCATATCAAAATTTATATCTATGGGGCACCATGTATACGTTTTCCCATGAGACCATGAGAAAATATTATGAAAAAAAAGGACCTTCCAATCACAACGAGATATCCCATGAGCGTTCAACGATCCATGGATTTCCGTAGTATTTCCTAGTAAAGTCCCACAAGCCGTAAGTAAGGCACCATAGAATCCCCATAAAGAAAAGAATAATTCCAATAGGTATGCGCCTTTATCGAAGGCGCACCGACGCACATGAAATGTTTCCCATGATCTCATGGGATTGTCGATGGTTTCTGGCGGTGGCGCCGTGTCTGCTAAAATTTTGAGAAGAAGGGGGGGGGGTGGTTCAAAACCTCTGGGTCCTTCTTCTAGGAAGGACCCCATGAAAGGACTCGCTACCAGAGTAGTGTGTAAGGTGGATGTAGCGCCTCTGGAAAAAAACGAAGACATAACCGAAATACCAAGAGCGAAAATAGAAGCCGAATTTTGGACGCTTTAGGAACACGATAGATTTTCGGTCTTATAGTGTAAAACACTATGAGGACGATGGGGCACAAAAGGCAAGCGCGAGTTTGTTTGCTTTTTGCTGTAGAATATATATATATATATATGTAGAGGATAGAAGGCCTTTTCGAAATCTTATAGTTTTTGGACGTGTTAGCCGGCAGGTAGGATCGACCAATCTTCCTTAAGGATCGTTAGGTAACATTTTCTGGCTTTCTTATGCTTATTCCACTTCTTCTTCTTCTTCCATCTACTTGTCTTCTCCTTTTTTCTTTAACTCGACCGACGCTGGTTCGAATCCCGACAGTTACTTTTTTTTTTTCTACTAAATTTGGACAATGCTCTTTGCAGGTATTGGGACCTACAACAATACACATGGTCGTAACAATTTTATTTTTATGTCTTTTTTCGGCAATTAGGTGTTTCTTTGAACATACCTATTATAGGACAGCTTGATTTTTCAGTACAGTGCCATAGTGTTGTATACTGGACCAACGTTCTGGTCAGCATCCATATAATTCACCGACCTCCCACAAGGCCTTTTTTTTTTGGAAATCTGATATATTTCTTTTTTGGGTATTATTTGCCGTTTAATATTTATTTTTTACTGAATTCAAGTGGCTATCACACTTTCGATACTTTAGCTCAGATTATTTGTTTTCTTCGTGGATTTTCGGCGTTGAAGAATTTTTCTTTGAAATCTTTCAAATCTCAAAATCGAACAAAGAAACGTCGAAGGGCGAATCTCGGACAATAATGGCGTCAGAAGATAAGACTCTCTTATTCTCACTTTTTCCAACCCTTCTTCAGTTTCTCGACACGTTTCTCGTTTTCTTTCATGACCTCCGACATTTTTCTAACCACCCTCCCCGACCCCTTTTTTTATCCTTCACCCGTTCACGACCATCAGTTTCTCGGGACGATTTTACTTGGAGAATTCGAAGGTAGCTTCGTTGTCTCCTGCAGAGGGTTGTTCCCCTGTATTTTCCATACCGTAGCATCCCGCCCTTTCGCTCCCTTGGGTGAAATCTACATTTCACTACGGGGGATGTTTTCCTCTCGTACCCCCATTATTCCCATTGTCGCAATTATCTTCATTGTCGCGATAATCTTCGCATTGTCGACCACAGGGATGAAAGGCTTGTTTCCAACGAAAGCGTGCGACACGATTCACCCTGGAGACGAGCATTAAAGATTTTACACGAGTACCAGCCTTATAATGCAAAACGAAATGCTAAAAGGGATAAAGAATTTTGTTTTTTTCACATTGGTAGGCAACACCCTTTTCTTTCATTCGTAAGTTCGAGTTCATTCGTGGTTCATAGAAAGTGGTAAAAAGATAATCGTATACCTTAATTTTTTCGAAATTTCCTAACATTACGTAAAAAAAAAGCCAGTAGTTTAAATCGCACCTTTTTTTCCATTATATCTAATTTCTTGAAAATTTACGTGGCTGTGATCTTTCTCACTGCACTTCCTGTCCCTTTAATGATTTCATCCCACCGGATGTCAGCGCACCGCGGATGCTTTCTTCACTGTGTACCCACCTTTATCCTTTCTCGCATTCAAAACGCTGACTCGGAAGTCATAGACGATGAACGATCCTGAGGCTCCAAGACGTTTCAATTATTTGACTTGGTCCTTATATTGTCCTTCCGAAAGGACCGAGATCCTCAGTAAGCCATACTAGGTGGTCCTGGCAAATTGTACGACTGTCGATTAAATATCGATCATTTCCCAAGGACCTCCCTTCGTTGGCAAGGACCTCCCACGATTTTGGTAAAAGAAAGTGCCTTATACCGAAAAGTGAAAACTATATTTTCCAACAATCCTTCGTCTCAATTATGTTAAATTTGGTCGAAAAAAAAAAAATTCCTAAAAAGTCACAAACTCCGGGAAATCCTCGTGCGGTCAGTTGCACAAGTACATCCTCCCACAAGATCAATAGCAGCGACCGTATAAGTAAGCCAAAGTGAAGTATCAAAGCGAAAGGGAAATCATCCCCCCAAAAAAATACTCTCCTGAATGTACCTCAAGGATAATAACGAAGAAAAGGCGTGGTACGGTCCAGAGTTATTTTGACGTCTTTCCCACGTGTGAGACGGCGCATAAACACGAGCCGTTGCTAAACATCCTAAACGTTGTTATACGTGTACCGAGGGCGTAATTCGAAATAAGGGTGGTAGTTTGTAAAAGGGCGTGGATCCCTCGCGAAAAGCCGTAAGCGAGATGAAGGCAGTAAGAGGAGAGAATAAAAAGTCCCTTTTTTCTTCCACGTGACCAAGTCTAGGGTAAGGGGCCTTGTTCTCGGTGTATACACCCCTGCACTCTGTACCAATGGATAGCAGTTGCCCACAGTGCACGTGGGTGTATTCATTGAGGAAGTTTTGAAGGTTTTTGGCCCTTGAACATTTTTACTCGTTTGGCACTTGAAAAAAAAATGTCTGCACGTAGTAGTATAAATAGTAATAGGGTTCCTACCCCTAAACTTCACGTTCGCTCATTCATCCGTTCATTCATCGTATTTCTGTGAATGCGCAGTTTTTTTTTCCTTTCCTTCTTTCTTCCTCCCTCTCTGTCCCTTGCGGGTATTCGCGCACCTTAATCCTCGCGACGGGAAATGGACGCGTTAAGCTCGCTTCGTGGAAGTGCCGCCGTCCCTTTGACGACGTCCGGCGTCGTCGCGCCGGTTGAACTTATCCCATAGGGACGAGAGGAAGGGATAGACTGTGCGGTACGTAACGAAACTCGCGGTTTCACGTCGCTCTCGTGAGAATGGGAGCTTGTTTTCTTTTCATCCGCCGTATTTCGTTTCATGTGAAATAGCCTTTCGATTGTCAGTGGGTCGAGCGACAATTAATGCCACCTGTTAGCGTTCGATATTAAGCGGAAGACACCTCGGTCAATGGGGATCGCGTGTTAAGCGGGGGACTCATTTTGTATTGAGATTCACGTAAGAGGCACCTGGTTATTTGGGTTTTCTGGGTCGTACAGGGGCCTTCTTGGCTTTACTGTATGGAAATTGCTGGCCCGTATTGTTCGTAAGTAGTCACCCGATTTATACCAGTGACTGGGATGTCTTGGGGTCTTCTGGTGCACCGCGATCATTTCGAGTATACCGTGTGGTCTTTCTTGCTGTATACCTTTACCTCGGTATATGGCTATTGCCAGTCGTTGCTGGGCGGAAGGGTTGACCCCCGGCTTGGTATAATGGCATCTTTCTCTTTCCTTCCCTCTCTCCTTGTTTATCTCTTTCCCTCTCTTTCGCTGCCTCGCATATCACCACCAAGCACGATTTCTCTCTGTAGAGAATGCCGCGGTCCATTGCTCTCCCTTTTCTTCCTCCTCGTCTTCTCATACTCATTGTTTGGCTTTGGCATCCGCCAGATATTCCTAATGAATAGTATACCTATACCCAACCGAGGCGTGAGCTACAATTTTTTCTTTCCATTCTCTGCACGACGTTCTGTAACGTTATTTTTCTATTTTCTTTATCTTTTCCCCGCCACCCCTACGCTTTACACGCTATCGTAAGGGCATAGAAAATTTCATGGGAGATTTGAAAAATTATATAATTTCAAAATCGAAAGGAAATTCTACTCTGAATAGTTTGTGATTTTCGAAAATTCTTTCTTTTTTACTGGCGTTTGTACTTTTTTTTTTCCAAAAATCATCCATCTCACCGATACGTCATTTAGCACTGTAACGTATGTATATATGGAAGGTCGCTGAGAAGGTCGCTAATTTCTCAGATACAAAGATCAAGAGAAGATCCCACGAGGAGAGAACCTCTGGGTTTGCTTTATTTTCTTTTGTTTCGATCGCCCTCGGTTCTTTCATCTCTAACGATCCTGTACCAAGCGGCTCTCCTACTCTCTCGCTTATGGTAACATCTCCCTCGCTCCCCTCTCCTCCTATCTCTCTTTCTCGTCTCTCTGGTTTCTCTCGCGCCGCGACCGTTAAAAAATAGAGCAAAAGGAAGCTGAGGCCACCCAACCCTACCGCATGTATTCTGTCTCTCTCAGTTTCTCTCCTCCTTTCCTCCCTCTCCTCCTCCTTCCTTCTCCTCTCGTGTTCCCGCTCTCATACGCCCACCACGGGTATAGATACTCGTGTGGATGCCTTCCTCTCTCGGACCTACCATATTGACGCCTTGGGTACAGTCCGAACGGTACACCCTGTACAGTGCTTATGGTACACCCTGTACCGTGCACTCTGTTGCAGCATCTCTCTGCGTTTGCAGTGCACTCGAGTAGAGAATGCAGCAGGTTTAAATGCCGGGCCGTTGGTAGACATTTAAACCTGACGGATGCTGCGCCTTGTGTGTCGAGTGGTGATTTTATTTTTTAGAAAAAAAAAAGATAACGTTATTAGATAGGAATTCGATTAGGAATGAGATTACGAGGGAACATTCTTTTTATTTAATGTTTTTTTTTTATCAATTTACCAGAACAAGTTTGAAATGAGGCACTTGGTTATATTATCTTTATATGGGTTTCGGGGGACTTCTCAGGGCTGGTTTACTGAACTCTATTACCGTAAGTACTAGCTGTGGTTATGTTATTGGATTTTCTTTTTTTTCAAGGATATTATTGTGGTCGAGTTTAGTGGGCTTAGACGTGGTAGACGAACGGAAATAGTTGGGTCCTATCCGCGTATGGATACTGGTGGTCGGGTGGAGGAAAGATGAAAAGGGCCTGACTTGCCATTTCGTTTGTCTTCCCGCGCTTTTTTCCCCCTCTCTCTCTTTTTCTCAGTGGTTGTCTCGCTTCTCTACGTTGGGTCAGTGCTTTTCTCCTCGGGCCCAATATTTTTCTTTTACTTTGAAGGTAGATTAAAAAGGACGCAAAGGGGGGCCCTTTACCATTTTTGGGCCTGGATATTTTTCTGGCTGCCCCAGGCTCTCTCGGGGCCTACTTAATGACGTACGGACACACGTAATGTTTTTAATCAAATTTCATGCCTGCAACAAGGCCCACGACGTTAGTCTGATTACTTTATTCTTGTAGGATAAGAATGTAAAAAAATTTTTCATCTTACCAAAATTCCCTGAAAAATGTTTTTTCCCAAACGAGCAAAGACGTTTCTACACCCGAGTTAAACTGCATTTGCAATCCTTTCAACGGTATCTCTGGGCCTTTTGTCAGTTTCGATGACGGTGCCGAAATTTCACTTTCAACTGGAAATAATATCTGCACCAACGGGGCTGCTGCTGAGGTGTCAAATGTCAAGATACGTTGTCATCGATCACTCCTTTAACAATTTCATACGCAGCCGACACTTGGTATTTCTTTTTAAAGAAAGGTTAGCCGACACGTAATTTCGGGTAAAAATATGAAATTCACAATGGCTCCGGTGTTTTACCTGAAATTCTACGCTTCATTCCACTTCCACTTAAGCGTCTATTCGAAACGTCCTATTGCGCTTCGTTAGTCGCGAATTCACCTGTACCTTGCATGGGTAGTTTCGAAGATGGATTTTTACCACCCCGTACCGGAAGTTACTCTCTTGTCATATTCAATGGAGAGGAAAATATCCACAGTTACTTCAGGCCAGTCCTGCCATCTCAGCATAACGTAACCTGACCTAACGTACACAACCTGCAATACATTTTGCACACTCGGTGTGCAAAGTATTGCGTCAAGTATTGAGGGGTGTGACAAAAAATGGCAAATATTTGCCATTCCTTGGAAAATATCAAAAGTTACTAAAGAGGGGTATTGCGGTTGAGCAAAGGGAGTGGGAGGAGCCGTTTCAAATTTCTCAAAGGACACTCATTTGATCCTGTATACAGGATGTGGGTAATCCTTATAATCCGGATAATGTGGGCAATGTGGGTCCCTTCGCGTCATTATTTTCTAACATCTTTACACTTGGACTCAGATCACTCGAAACTTGCGTAATAATGTGCAAGGATTTAATTGTTCTTGTTAAATATGATTTTTAAGGATTTTAAGGTTAAGGACATGTGCCAGTCTTTTGGCAAGAAGGTTATTTACTGCTTGTCCAGTGGCCGATGTGAAGAGGAGTGAAACAAATGGAAGGGGGAGAAGGAGGGGTTTTACTATTTGTTGGAGTGACATATTTCTGCTTCTTCGAATTGCTGAAAATAAGTCCCAGGGGACCCAAAAGTCGGCATGTTGAACGAAGAACGCCGGGATACACGTGGGCCCAAGGAGATTCCCGCTCGAAAAAAAAATATGGAGTCTGTTTGAATGTAAGGATCATTTCAGGGTTCTTTAACTGTAGCCACTTACGGGTCGAAATTCATACCCACGCGTCTCGTTGGGCCCAATCGATCCATGCTGGTACCGTAATTTTGGGCCCGGAGTCATCGGCGTCAAACAGTACTTCAAAGTATCTATATATCGGCGTGGATTCATTCATCGTTACGAAAACAGCTGATCGTGGAAACATCTGCTTTATAGAGATCCCGTATGAGAGTTATCCCGTTTGGGACTGAGGCCCCAGAGGGAGACGGCACGAGGGAGGATGGGAAACTTGAGAAAACGATAACGATAAGAATGTTTAAGATAGGAGGCTGAGACGAAGAGAAGGATGGAAGAGGAAGGAATGAGCCAACAGCAGTTGGTACGGTCGGACTTTGAATTAATTTTTGGCAGAGTGATTCGCTGACAATAAGATAAGGCCCTTTGGGACCACAAGGCCCATTTTTGTACCTTTATGTTGTTGTTTGGTATTAAAGGGAATGCTAGGCTGTTCAAGTTACTCAGAGAGAGATGAGAATTTTTAATAAAATGAGGTCAAAAAATGATGGGACTTTTGTATCTGTCGGTCCATCTTTTTGGGCCAGTTGCATCTATCCTTAAAGATCTGAAAAGTCGTTCGGCTAGCTTGGTGAACTCCCTGAAGACGTTGGCGAGTGCGCGAGTCGAATGTAAATTTCGACTTCCAAGAACGTCGGAAGCCAACCGACGACCCCGGGGGCCCCGCTTGCATTCCAGTGGGGCCCCCCTTTTATCGCTGTAAACACTGCCATTGGCTGTCGACGTTTCCCGCCAAGATGAGGCCCAATCGGATCTCTTCTGTTTGTCTACTCCTCACAGTCCAGTCCTCGTGTTCTCCTCTCACAGAGACACTCATCCTACCCGAACGCTCAGCTGATCGTCTTGGGGCCGCACTCGAATCTTAACCCACAGCCTCTATTCTATATTTACGCTGGGACTCACGTCCTCTTTCTCGACCCGTGCAGCCGGGACCATTTGAAAAATTCCAAGACAATAAAAATCGGGCGTTATACAATCGACTGAAAATTTTGCGCAAAACCAGGAAGTGAAAATAACGACGAGAAAGAAAATCATCAAGATAAGAAATAGTCACAGGGAATCAAATTTCCAGATTTTTTTTCCCCCACCGGTGTAAGAGTCTTAAGACTTCTAGCAATAGGTCCCAGTCGTTGGGTCAGTCTTTTTTCATACATTGTCCAATGTCGTGGGAGTTTCAATAAAAATGTCATAAGCGCAGAGGCTGATCTCTATCAGAATGCCGCGAGGGCAGAGAGTAGGTACATCAGCATGAGTAATAGAAGTAGAAGAAGAAGAACCAAAGGAATGGGCCCTTAAAGGGACCTTAAGGGGCCTCACAGGTAGGTGTGGGAAGATGCTGGCCACTTTGCGTTTGCCTCAGTGTGCGTCGCGCTACAGTTCACTACTTCACGTTGGCCGTATATAACTTGAACACGTTGCGCGCTCTCTATGGGGAAGTATGGGGGTGTATTTGGGCCCGTTTCTGGGCCCGAATCTACTTGGTGTACTACCTGCCTGCCTCTGTCGTCCTTCTCTACTTCTTGGTCCTCTTTATGTACCTTTACCGCAATGCACTCAGAGAGCCCAGAATAAGGAGGGAGTCTGTGAGGAAAGTTGAGAGAAGAACCTGCCGCCATTATGCCCTTCCGCAGGAATGGGCCCACTCTATGGGACCTGTTATGGTGGGATTGGGACCGGTGATAGATCGGTTCTTTAAACCGTCTTCGTTTGGCCTCTTTTTTTCCTTCTTCGCTTCCCTCTCACTTTATACCTCTTGTTTCTTCCTTCTGCACCAATCAGCTCTTCGTCCCTACCTTCTCCGCGCACCTAGGCCAGAAATAGGACGGGAGTTCTGGCCATTTAAATGTCCTTATGATTTCCATTTTCTTTTTACTCTACACGCTTACCAACACTCGGCCCACGAAAATCTCCACCTACTCCTTATCCTCGTAGTCGTAGATGCTGCTCCAGGACCAGGGAGAGCGAAGCATTTAAATCTCTGGCTTTCATTGGCAGCGACACAAAAAAAAGGATTTTTTGAAATTTGACACCCTCATTTTAAATCGTACAGAAAATGCTTAGAATTTGACTTTTTTTTTTTCTTATTTCTTAACTCCTGATTCCTCAACGATCGCCGACCTATATTTATTCTCATGTCCTTTCACAGTATCGGCATTCCTTGTCATTGTTTTGTAAATTCGTCCTTGCCCCTATTTCGGAATTTTAATCCTTAGCTTCTATACAGCATCCTGCTTAAGGACCTCTTTCATACTTTCGCCGCGGTGTATTCTTCGAAATTCCAGAAACTGTCTTTACCCATCTGTCAGCATTCTAATTATCCACGATCGGTAGCGTTCAAGGACACGTCCTGCCGGCTGGGACTTATCATACGCAAAAGAATGCCGTGTCCTTTCACGATTATAGGAAAAATCCCTAATAAAAAAAGGAAAAAAAGGATCCTTTCTACAATACAATTTGTACCGACATCCTCGTTGACTTTTTCACCAGGACTCGACTGTCCCAGTAAAGGAGTCCTTGTCCCCGTAACCCCTCCTTCCTCTTTTATCCATACAATATTTTGCAGAATCTTAGGGCGTTACCTCCAAAGGACCTCTCGTTGCGCCATAGTTCCTTTTAGGATCCTCGCAGGTTCTACCAGGACCTGTCATATCCTGGGAAAAGATTCAGGACTAACACATAGAACGATCCCGATTACTACAGTCGCCTGCAAACAGGTTGACATCCTCTTACAATATTTATCAGAGGCTTTCGTCCTGAAGTCGCAGGATCACGTCCTTTTCCATCTTTTTCTTCTCCCACCCCTTAAGCCCACCTCACACGTGCACCACATAACACATACGTGACCTGCCCTTACCGGGTGGCCCTTTCTACTACCCCAGATCCTTTATCCTTGTTATTTCGGTGTCCTTTACGGATTCATAATAGCCGCCTATTCTACGTCCTTGTTTCTCATCCTTATGGATAACTTCCGAAGGCTCATGCTGTCCTTTTTCAGACTCTTCGGAGTCCTGCCCATTGTAGGGGCAGGTGGGGGTGTATCGAACTTTCTTCTTGCCTGGACCAAGTTTTGGCGGGAAACGTTCAAGGATCAGTTGGGATCCTCTTACGGCTCTACAAACAAGCTGATCCCTTTTTAACGAGAAGTGCAACAGGTCCTGCAGGACATCAGTAAAGGCATCCTTGAACTTCTTCGGGAAGTTTTATCTGCGAGGACGATATGGAGTCACTCGACAGGATATGGGATCCTTGGAATATTTTTTTTACTCTTAGCTTATATTTTTAAGTCTTGAGAACAATTGTAAATGGGATACGTTATCCTGGGTAGGATTTTTGTCAAATGAATTTTGAAAAATATTATAGGGTTTGGGACCGATTTTTTTTAGATTGATCTGTACATTTTCTTAAAGGTATCGCGAGTGCGGGGAGTGAGCATTCCTTGAGGATATATAGGACGTTCGAGGGCGGAGTGGGGTGGTATTTTGAGAATTCTTGAGGGATGGGGCTCTATGGTCACCATGGAATGAGAACAGGCAGACCGTTTAATTTTTCTTGGCTAAGGAGCTAAAATGGGCCTTTTTTTGGTCCTGCTGGAAGGAGCGGAAAATGCACGTACCTTAAGACGAATCCACAACGAATACCCGGCATTTAAGCCGCTAATTATTATTATACTTTCCGTGACGGTGTAAGATAAATGGTCAGTTTCAGGCCAGGGACGCCTTTACTCTGGACCACTTTTTCATTTTATCCAGTTTCTTCCATCTTTCCGCCTTTCTGCGAAATACCTCTAATTATTATCCCTTCGGGCTAAACTTTGTATTCTCACTCTGTGAACCATCCCTTAAGTATATTTATCACCTTTCCTATCCGTTAAATCGCTTATCGCTCCTTCAAGCGGATTATTAAGTCCCATTCTTTGGGCCTGCTTTTTTTCGACTAGTCTCGAATGTACACGGAGTTACGTAGTAATTGACACTTTTGTCAATACTCGAAATATCGATTGCACGTATCCTTGAGAATTGAAAAATTGTCTCACGCCTCGTTTACATTATTTCACAATGCATTATGCGACTGTTACAAAGGGGCCTTACAGACTTTGTGTCAAGAATGCCTTGAAAAATTGCCTATCTTCCCGCTTGTTATTTGTGGCTTTTCCCGAGCCCTGAGAAAAGGGCTTAAACTTAACGGTGGCAGCATAAAGATATACAGCATGAGGCGAGGGTGGACCCAGGGGTCTCCTCGAGGTAGATCTGGCCAGGGTAGTAGAGGAAAACTCATAGTCGGCATCTTTCTATGTGCTTATCTGGGCCTTGTCCTCTTCTTTTTTCCAATCTTTTTTCTTTTTTCCTCTCATTCTACGTTTTCGTTCTAGTCGCCTCTCTCTCTCTTGCCGAGAGCGTGTGGGAGCCTTGGGTGTGGCATGTTGTGGGACTTTTATGGGACTTTTCTAGGGGGTCCGGTTCCTGGGGGAGGTCCGTGATTTCTGGCGGGAACGAGAAACGGGCCCCAAGAACAGCCAGAGCCGAACTTGAGAAAGAGAGTGGGGCCCAGTCACTGTAGAGACTTCAGGGCTAAGACGGCGTCGGCGGGACCTTTAAATGGGTCCGCTAAGGGATTTAAAAATGGCTGACGCTGCCGCCCTCAGCTGGGCCCTTAATACCAGTCAGCTGACCGTGTCCCTTTTTCGGCTCGTTTATGACGGAAACAGCCTGGAAAACTTTCTGGGAAAATTGGGCCTTATTATAATTCCAATTATTATGACTAGTATTTACTGCTATTGTTATTATTAGCACTTGACAATACTTAGTAATACAAGTAATATTTCATGGGTAACATTATTATATGAGTATCTGTCGCTTGCATGGCCCAATTTATGTATGAATTATTTATTCAAAATTTGAAAAATTTTATCAAAAATTTTCTTATCCTGTAATCGTAACTGTATTTTTCTAAGTAGTCGGATATTATGTTACACCCTGTATACGTGCTGGCAACCAGTATTATGGTAATTGGAAGGCGCCGAGGCATTTTTATGTTTGCCCATGAAGTTAAGTTAAGCAAGAAGATGAAGAAGAGAAGTAAGAAGTAGGTGGACGTGAGGAAGAAGAAGAAGAAGACTCGAATGTATCCGGGCCCCATGGGAGTCTATGCGTTTACTATGTATGGGTTCCCATGTCGAGTTTAAAGAGCTCCTATCCTATGTCGGAGATACGTCCGGAGATAGTAGGCCCTATGGTGGTTCTCAATCAGTCCCTCACATTGGTCGATGCTTTCCCGCCAAAAATTCTCTGAAATCTCGAAAACAAAGAAAAGCCATAGAATTCCCATAAAAAATTGTTCCCATACCAAAAATCAAATAAGTCAAACACATTTTTGTACGTTGTATTTTTATTTTTATTTTTGAAAATTTCTACATTCTCACATAATCGTTTTTATTATGCGATACCCTACTTTGGGCCTTACACGAGAAAGTAAGTTAACTATCCCTTGGGCCTATCCGACGAGTTTTTTTTTTCGTTCTCACTTATATCACGGTGATTCTATTTGGGGTCTCATATCAAATTTTTTTCGGGTAATTCAAAGTACCACCGGAAATCTCATTTTCAAATTATCAGAGTCAAAGTCTATGCTGTGCGGTGATATATTGTTATCATGTCAGATGTCTTTTATTTATTAAGTGTCACATCGAGAGGGACCTGATTTCCTGGCCCACTGTTAAATACGTATTTAAATAATTCAGGTCTAGCTTCTTTTTTTCAATTAAAAAATTATCAGTCCCATTTAATATACGATTTTTATAATTTTCTAAGTTTTTAAAATTATCTTCGCTTGTCGAAGCTTCCAATTCAAGATCCGTATGGGAAACCGGATGAAATGCGGCTTGAAGGTTTGAACTATCCGAGTAATCTTAGCCGGTCGATACGGAAACCGGTTTTTCGAAATTATCGAGTATATCTCGAGCGTCACGTTATTTCACGTAATTAATAGCTCTCCGTTTCATAGCTCCGCTGGTACAGTGGGGATGCTGGGAAAATTCTTGAGTTTCTTAGAGAATGTAAAAAATTGGTGTGGTTCAAAAAAGGTCCCCAAAAAAATGAATGAAAATTATCGTGATAAATAGTATCTTGTATTTTAAAATACAAGTTTGCTTCTCGTGATCTTAAAATAAATTTATATTTTTTAAATCTTTTTTACCTTCACTTGAATATTTTTTTTCTTACATACCCATCGATGGGCCGATTTTTTTAGTACGGAGGATGACCAAAAAAAAATGAAAGAGACAAAAATATAGAACTCCTCTCGTAATGACACGTAGACGCGAGATGCTTCTTCTGTTTATTTTTCCATTCTTTGTTATTTGTCACTCAGTGACAGACTCGAAACCCCGTGGACGTGAGTGAGGCCCCTTCATAGAGGCTCACTGGCCCGTGAAGATATGCCGGTCTCCACAAACTACACATTTGGGCCTTAGAGTTTTTCTAACGAGAGTCTGGAAGCGACTAAGGCCCACCTAGAAGAGGCCCAAGAAAAATCTTCTAAATTCCATGCACGCGAGTTTCCTTTGATTTTTTCGAACAAAAAAGGTAAAATCGAAACAAGCAACAAACAGTCTTTCAATATCTACGATCACAAGTACTAACTGTCTATGACAGTTTCGTTTACATTTGTTTTACCCATACACGGAAATACATTGTCTCCAGTATGATTTTAATATTTCACACGAGACATACAAAGACTCGCATCCTCACTCTAACACGGCGTGAGCTGCAACTTCAATTCAAGAAGTTGGGCCTTACTATCAATATCCGCCAATAAGCGATCAGATCGTTAAAAAAAAATAACAACAAGCAAACAAGGAATTGTACACGAAGTCACGATTCTCTACGTGACTTTTTTCCATGTCGTCTGCTCCATCGGGCCCAACAGTTCGAGCGCCTAACGGGGCCCTACTAAATGAAAACACTAAACGCTGTTAGCATTTAGTAAACATAAAATACGTCTAATTGTAAGGCAAATTCCAGTACATAACTATTGCCATTAATTAATACCGGATATATAATATACAAAAAAAAATGGCTTCTCACTAGTTCACGGCAACCGGTGAATCGAGATTAAGGCCCACTGGGACCGATAGAAACTTTAGTGGGGGAACGCATAGCGTTTGTTTCTCATTCACGTATCCCAATGCGTATTAAGTTTCCTGACCACGGATGGTTACTGGAACTAACTAGGGATTTCCATTTTGAGTTTTTTTTTTTCAGTGCATGTTTTTTGAATTGGGAGCAATTAGGTGGATCAGGGTGTGTTCTGTTAATGTCCTTGTGTGTCGAGAGAGAATCGGGAAGGGGCACGTACGTGTACCCATGTGTCTTTATCTGTATTGGGACTCTTTCCCAGGAGTCCCGCCGGGAGCGGTCCTTGGGACTCACAAAGAAGTAAGGGCGAGAGAGCCTGTGCCGAGGGGCCCCGGAATTTTCAGGCCAGTCTACCAGCTCAGCTGATCCCCCACGAGGGGCCCGCCGTTACGGCATTTAAAAATGTCCGGTTGGCGCCCCCCTGTTGACACCCCTTTTTCTTTCACCTCTACTTCCCTCTCCTTTACCTTATCTCTCTTCCTCGCTTCTCTTCCTTCATGTTTTATCAGTCTGCACCTTCTTCCCCACCTCGACCCCTCTCCTCTCCTAGCCACTCTCTTAATCGACATACCAAATGCATCTCACGCATCACAGAACGCACCCCGTACGTGTCTCCAATCCAGAATTTCTTCTCAAGCGACTTGCGGCTATGTTCAGACCATAGATTATGTTCGCTTCTGAAATTGTACAAGGCCCTCGCGCGGTTCCTCCAAATATTTTGTATTATTGGGAGGAAAAATTTTTACGTCGCTTTAAGAAAAAAAAAAAAAGATAAAAAAAATAGAAATTGAAAAAGATTTTTTCAGTCAAGCAACCTCACGCCTAAATTCTCATCCCCTCAACCTGGCTCTGAACTCTCGGTGGGAAATTCAGGACTCCTATTCGAATCCTGGTTTCTCTCTTCTGTTTTCATCCTCGTCGGCCTTCGAGCATCCTTCGTGAGGCCCTTCTTCGAGGAATCGAGGCAGGTTCAGGTTTCTTGGAAGGATTTTTCAGACTCCCCTTGTACCATACACTTGACGCGACCACTCTCGCAGGAACACCACCATCACCACCCCCTCACTCCCTTCCACCCCCCAGACTTAGTCCTGGTAAGCAGAAATCTTTTTAGGATCCATATATATATATATACAGCCTTTCTGTTACGTCCCGGAAAAACAATACTCTGGCCCCTATTTCCGGTCCATTGAGACCCTCGCGAAAACGAAGACATTTAAAGGGCGGAGTTTGGGCTCATATACATAGTTATACACGTACACGTGACATTTGGCCTATTTTCTTTTCCTTTATCTCTAGCTCTCTCTCATCTTGCATCCACTCGAACATTAGACATTTTCAACTTGTTCAACATGAACACCATGCAACACGTTCACAATAATGTCCCGTAACTTTTCCTACAACGACTTCCTTCGCTTTTTTACTTTCTGTACAAGTGAGACATTATTTATTGTCACTTCCTGGCGCTAACAGCTACCACCCTCCCTCCCTCATCTCCACGTTTCCTCATCAGGCCCTCGAGATATTGACACTGTCAATGTCCCACTGTCAATTCGTGTATACCTTTCTAAATATCTTTCAGTGGCACCTCAAAGTTATGATGGACAATATTTGCTAGTATTTTCGAAAAAAAATGTATATTCAAAAAACAGATACTTGCTGATTTTTTACGTACTTATATATATATATATATATATATATATTATACTTACTTACTAGTACTTATATATATATATATATATATATTGATATATCTTACAAGAGTACAAGGGTACCCATGTATGAATGAAAAGTACAGGATGTGGGCACGCACGAATCCCTTGTAAACGGGATTAATTTCATTGAAGAAAGCGGATGGGTTCCTGGGTCCATACATGAGAGCGTGCCTATGAAGAAATGATTATTACGCGCTGGTGAGTGACCATTGTCTCTTGGACTTCCGTTTTATACCCATAGAGTATAGAGGGTTAGGTTATGTACGCGAATTTAAATAAAAATTATCATCGTTCCGTACGCGTACGTATGCGTTAGAAAAAAAATGTTTCCGTAGGTTTTGAATCTTTTTTTTTTCAGAACACCGCGTAGATTATTAGAGTCAATGACCCCGCGCCTTATCCCCACTATCGTGTTTGCTCTTGAAGAAAAAAAAAAAAGAAAGTCAATAAGACACGTTGGACACGGCTCGAAAGTCATGACGTTCAGTAAGGAAATGCAGTGCTACTTTCTTACTTGTCTCTTTTCTTGATCTTCTTTCTTTATATTTTTTTTTTATTTGTCTTACAACCGACAAGGAAACTCTGAATGAACGAGTGAAAGGCGGGCGATTCATTCACGAAATTCTTAACGTTGTTTTCGCCCGCCGTATCGCGACTGTGGAGCATTGCATGTGTATATATATATATATATTTAATCTTATATATATATTTAAATATTTGTAAATACAGTGCTTCGGAATATAAGCATTGATAAACGATTTTACCTTTTACTTGATTTGCATGAAGACTCTGCAAAAAAAATTTTGTTTCCTTTGACTTTCATGCAATGTATATCTACATTGCTTATGGTTATACAGGGTCGTACTGGTTATACTGGTTCACGTAACTGGCTACGTAACAGCATGGCTGGAGACCTGGTACACGATATAGAAGGAATGTAGTAACATTGCTTTGTATAGTATGAACACTATATAGATATAGTATAGCAGTGTAGACTTACTGTATCCAAGTTGCCGTACATTGCATCTATCTGCACTGTAGACTGTGTTTTGACCTATGTGTACAATCCCAATAAAAAGTAATTGATATACACCTTGTTTATGCTACTACATTGCACCGGCATACACACCGCGTCAATGAAGTTCCCTGCTACTTCGTTAAGGTCAGGCATGACCGCGCGAACTTCCTTCTAAGGTTTTCCAAGCAATTACACCTGTAACTTTGAACCATATGTCGTATCCCGGCGTACACGTGCGTGATGGTCTTCTCATTGCTTCCTCAAGCACGGTTCCTTTTTCCTCAGTCTTAACCTACAGCGTCTACCTGTCTGTCCTGTGCGCAAGGTGCGTGCATTAGCACGTAGCTAGTATCGCGTACGCATAAGGAGCTGCTTCCTTTGGAAATACTTGATGAAATCTCCAAGGGAATCGCAGTGATGAAATTTCGTAATTTTTCAGATTTTTAATGACTTTCTTTTTGCGTTAGGGAATTTTACAGTGCTTTGGCTGATTTTTTATAATTGAGCGTTCCGATCGTTGCATAATTTTCTCCCTTTACCTAAGTAGCGTGGAAATTTTGAAAAAATGTGAAAATGGAATTATTTTGAAAAATTTCAAAAAATTAATTTATCCCTTTTTTTCCTGGCATATTTGTCCAAGGAGTCGTGGTTGGTATTATACTTTTTTTTTTTCTTATTTAATATATCCAGTGCATTTTGCAGGCCAGTGCACAATTCTCGTTCGCCATACGAAGGCATGAACGGCCAAAGAGAAGTCTCGCAGTTCTCACAGAAACGTTCTGTTCCTGTTCTCACAGTAGCGTCTTTGTTCGTTCGGTCGATCTGTACCAACGGTCTTGGGCGACCTTGTCGTCGGGAATAAAAACGCGGTCTGAAATTCGCGGTTCCGTCGGTACCGACGGGAAAGGGAAGGAGAAAGATCGAAAAGAAGGGGAAGAGGAAAGAAGAAAGAGAGACAAGGAAGACTCGGAGAACCAGTATGAGTAAATGGAGAAAGAGCTGGAATGTGATAGCGCGAGATTGATAGAGATAGAGAGAAATTTTCAAAGTCGTATCCAAAAAAGAAGATTATCGACTGTTGACAAATTTTAATTTAAAAAAAAATTTTTTTTTATACAATTCTCAAAAATAAAATCTTATTAATCTCAATACCAATGACACGTCAATATACGCTACTTTTAATTATCAATGGAGCTTTACGTATCGTCAAACCAGTTTCAGATAGGTGTATCTTAATTTTATTTTTCTTTGTGAAATTTTTTTGCTCTTTTTGGTGGATATTGTGATCGATAGGTGATCAATAAATGTGTGGTAATAGTGATTGGTTCCCATATGAATATTTCAGCATTGACGGAAACTGGTTAACCGTGGGAGGTTAGGTTTGTTAAAGAGAATCAGTTTCGGAGCAGGTTTTACTGACTGTTTCGCGTGAGTGAGAAAGAGAGGGAAGGCGAAAGAGGGTGGGAGTAGGAGAGAAACGTGTCGTGTGTAGGAAGAAGAGGAAGAGGAATGGTAAAAAAGGAAAAAGCAAAATGAGGAGAATATGAAGAAGTTGCATCGTCCTAGCGGTACAATAACCGTCTCTGACTCTCGCGTCGTCTTCCTTGATGATGCACTCGTCGAATTGCATCTCTGCCTGCCTATCTCGGAGCTAAGCTGCAAGTCGGTTCAACAACTCCTAGAGAGTTCCCTAGGTCTTTGTCTTCGGTACAAGGAACATAGCCGCGGTCGAGAATACATATATCTCTCTTCTTCCCTTTATTTTCTGCAGTTTTGTCCTCTTTGTGCGCGCGTCTTTATTGGCTGAAAAGCAATGCACTTTCTCTATGGTGCATTCTGCGAGGGCCCATAGCGTGGTGCAGTTGGGACTGACGAAGGGATTATATTTTTATTTAATTTTCAATAAAACTCAGTCGAATATTTTTAGATGAGATTAAATTTATATAGGTTTTTTTATATGCCATCTATCGGATTTTCAGTGGTACCATGGACATGCCTTGCGACTCATGTAAAAAGTTTGAGAAGAAATTTTTGGAATTTTTGTTCTGGTGGGGTTGATGAAATAAAGTAAGGTGGAATTTTGAAAAACTGTATCGGATCGCACATCGATTTTGAAATGGGTTTATTGTGTGTGACCTATTCTGTGGGTGAGAATGAATGCATGCGAGTCCGAAGTCACAGGTGGAACTGTGTGTGCGTGAGTCTGTTTACACCGTAGGAATTTAAAGGTCTGGGCCCCGTGTATTCGGGGGCGGTTTGGTCGCGATGGTGGTAGAGAAGTGGAATATAAAGAGGGCCCTAACCCTCTTAGACCTCGTTCCGGTGGGGCCCCACGTGGTGGGCGGGGCCCTTTGTCGGGCTCTGGACTTATTATACATCGAACTCAGGCCCCGAGACTGCTCTTGGACTTTTCTATCGTATTTTCTCTCTCTCTCTCTCTCTCTCTCTCTCTCTCTCTCTCTCTATTGCTCGTTCGCGTTCTCGCTGGGCCTCACCAGCGATGACGTTGCTGGTACCGACCCGTAAAGGGGCCCTATCGGATTCCCCTATCGCCATCTACCTCACTCACCCTTGACCTCTGAATTTCTCGTCTTCCTCACTCCTTCGCTTCTCTACGGAGAACCTAAAGGGCGCCGGATTTTTTTTTTTTAACGGGCCCATTCTCGGACCAGTCCCAAATGCGCATTGATACTTTTTCGTGGGACTCACGCATGTGACCTATCAATTTCACACGCTTACCGGCATTGGCACAATAAGATAGACTTATAAGTCCCAAACCGTCTAGAACACTTGGAACCTATTGAATGGGCCTTACCGTTATCACGTGACCGATACCTTTTTAAAATACTCAACAAGATAGGCCACGTGTTGGCGCCAACCTTATCATGAAGTAAGAAGTAACATGGGGGGTAAGTGGATACACAACGAAGAAATAAGATATGTATATCCACGTATCAGTGTTGCCAAGACAAATAATAATTAAGTCCCATTTTGTGGGCCTGCTATCGCGTACTAAGCCGGATTAGTATATCTTCTTTTTTTAAATACCACAGATTATCGTATTTATGGTGGGAAACGATCCATATATGTATTTTCAGAATAAATAATTAATAATTATCGCCTCAATTGGGTCCTGCGGCCATTTGATAATTATTGGTTCACATCATTATTGAATATGGGCCTTCTTGAAAGAATTTCACGAGGGAAGTATAAGACTGATAGAGTAAAAGGGTGTGCGTGAAAGGTGTGGCGGGATTAACATTCGAATCAAGTAGCGCGCTGGGGCCCAAGAATGAACGTCAGGGATAACGGATCAAGGATAAATAAGGATAATTCAGAGGACACTAATACTGCCTTAGGTGGGCCTCATGTAATGCCCAGTTTGACATCTTTACGTAGAATATCCATACACCGTTACACCGAAGTATTTTGCAAATTATTTTTCCATAACGCTTTTGGGCCTTGCTTTGAATTTTTCTAACAAACTTTTGGGCTTGATCTAAACACTATCGTATCTGTGGGATACATTCGAAGCTGCATTCCATAACAGAGTGGTGTCTCAAGAAGGGATGAGATTTCGACGCGTCACACTCGTCTAACTCGAAGGGCCCCAGTGTTAGGGCCCTTCGAGGATTTCTCAGCCATAAGGATTGAAGATGGATACAGGCTCCCAGGAGCGGCCGTTAATAGACGGAAACTGGCTAGTGAAATAAAAATAAAAGAGTAGCAAGTCTAAACAAAATAAAACGATAGCGTATAAAATAGTTATGCGCGCGGTGTCTTTCGTCGAGAGAGGGAAAAAGGATAGAGGGCCCTAGGGCCCCATAGTGATTCAAACGTTGAACCGTTGTGCAGTAAACTGTTGCCACGCCACGTAAGCCCGGGGGAGGACGGAGGGGGAGTTACCGCGAATCGAACGTAAGATTTTCCGCGCGAACCACGTTGTTGCTATGCGAGGATCGGGGCCCGAAGAGCGGGTAGCGGGCGAAGAGAGGTTTAGTTCTGGGAGGGATAGGGCCCACGGGAATGGCAATGGTGGAAGAGAGTCAAGACAGAAAAGATACTCTAAGGCCCATTTCAGATAGGAAACACGTACCCCAATGCCCATTATTACACTAGAAAAATTGCCTAAAATTAATGCAAGTCCCAAAAACCAGTGTCATGAGAAGTAGGTCCCACGCGTGTCGCTTATTATCCTACCCGCTGGACACCGGTACTCGCGAAATTCCCGCTCAAGCTTTGGGCCTCATTTCCGCGCGAAGCTTGCCGGCCATGAGTTTCTGTTTACAAACAAGAGGGCTCCAAGCCTCTTCCTTCTCTCTGCGCTTCTCCCGCCAAGCCGTAGTCTCTTCCTCTCTCTCTCTCTCTCTCCTCAGCATCCGCTACTTCCCTTCCTTCTTTCCCTTTTTGTTTTTCTTCTTCTTCTTCTTCCTGCCCATACAAACACCACGACGCTATCCCCACCACCGTGACCGGCACCGCGACGGTTGAGATTTAAATTCCTCGACCTGCTCTCTTTCTCTCTCTTTATCTCTCTCTCTCTCTCTCCCCCTCTCTTCTTCCACTCTCCTTCTTTCTTCTTCTCTCTACTTCGTTACCTCTATCTCTCGCATGGGAACCGGACCAGTCTTCTTGCTGCGCTATCCTCACCACACCAGACTATCCCGAGACTATGCACCACGCAATACTTCCACGAGATTACACTCCAAGCATAACATTGCCCAGCATCATGTGCTTTATTATCCTCATTGGTACAGTCCCATCTATCCTCTACGACGCGTCTTCATATTCCAGCTCTTATCAATCCTTATCATTCTTATCAATACCTCGAAATCATTTTGAAACGGTATCGTAACCGGTAATGCATTCTTACACGTGGGTTATTAAAATTCAACGTTTACATATATCATTTAACCATTGCGTTTTCCTGTATGTTTATTATATACTTATTGTTAAATTTTTATACCTTATTTTATTATTTGCAATCCTTCAACAAATTGAGAATAATTTTTTTCGAGTGTCACAAACACCTCTCCCCCCTTCCACAGTTGGAAAAAAATTAATTAATATATATTTGTATATATTAATATAGATTATAAATATAATCCTCACGCCCAAGAGAACCGAATAGTGAAAGATTACCTGAGAACGTTACATACGAGGGTTATAAGGGTGAAAAGAAAAGGTGGGAGGACTGGAATGCAGTCTGATCCCCCGCGGTCGGTTAGTCTTTTTCTTTAAGAGGGGGATGAAACTTTTTCTCCTCTCTTGATTTCCCGCCATTCTTTTTATTTTCTTCTCTCTCTTCTAGCTCATTTTTACATTACCACGTATCTTTGTCCCACCTCAGTATCCACCCTTGGACCCACCCTCTTCATTCCCCTCCTTTCCTACCTTCGTTCCCTCTCCTCTCTTTCTTCTCTTTTCTTTCTCTTGGACTCCCTGCTATCATTCATAACTCGACCGTTCCTCTGTATAAATGCGCTCGACAGGTTCCACTTAGATACTAGATGAGGGTGCAGGTAGATTTACACCCTCTTCGAAATCATCCCTCATAACTATATATATACATATACCTGCACCCACACACTCTTAAGTAATCCTTTGACCCTGTTGTACCTTTAATTGAGTAATTGTAAACGACTTGGTATTAATTTCTGAGGGTGTTTATTACTTTCTGGAATACTTCAGGGGTGGTATCTCGTTTACCATACGATCGTTTTTCAATGACTGTTATTAGGCACGAACATTATCTTCCGTTTCTTCGTCTTTTCATTTCTGTAAGTTTCAATATTTTCACCAATAGACTCGACCAATTTACAATGCCCATTGTTTTCATTGTACCCAATTTTTCTCTTGGACCATTCAAATTTATCGAACGCTCCTTTTATTATTTTCACCGGGTGTAAAAAGTCGTTTTTTCATCGCATTAAAAATTTTTCGACTTTATAATTTAATCACCGATTTGATATCCATTTATTGTTTTCCCTCGCGTACCTGACCCATAAATTATTCCTCAGTAACGTATGCTACGGTGACCCAAAAAATGGTACTGGTCACGTATCTCTAAAATATTCCTCAAACGGTCAGCCAAACTTTCAGGCCCAACCATCCCCTTCGTTACCTACTTCCTCGGAAGACTTCAATAGGGCCCCTTTGTCCAAAAAAGATCCTACGACACGCTGTGCCACCTCGTACAAATACCGTGTGCAACTTCAGGGGACTCCTTAATGGTGCGTCGGTGATTTCTTTCTTTTCGAAAACGGGGGATGAAACAATTCCACGTGGTCCGAATCCTTCGGGAAGCGAATAGTCCCAAGGTCAAATGACTGCAAAGAAATTAGTCTTCAGGGCAACACGAACTTCTTGTGGAGAACGTCTGCTTCTCCATTATCTTCTTTTTTTTATTATTTTTTATTCTATCGTTTCATCCATTCGTCTTTACATATATATATATATTTTTTTGCAGCCTCCCTCTACCGTATCCCACTTGAATCTCTTTACTTTTGTTATCTCGTAGTGACAAAATCATCATCCACTCTATTTTTGTAGTCCACCCCATGCGGTGGACCAACGCCGAGATTCCAGCATAATTCTGAAACACCGTACAAGTAACTTTCGAAAATAGCCTGGAACTTGAGGTTTTTCACTTTTTACTCTGACGAGTTACGTAATGGCGAATGGTGGCACGAAAATTTTCTTATGGCTGTTTTACTCGATTTCACCATGGTCTTTGACCGTGATATCTATATGGTGTGGGACAACCGTTGTTCATTGTTTGGAATACGCTCGAATTCGAAAACCCTTTACTACTCGACTGTTATCGATTATTTGTGTGTAACAGCTGGCGCCCCTATATAGGTACTCGCTCTACTATGGGATCTCATTTTAAACAATGCCTATGGGGGAATACGGTCTATGGGGGCGTAGCACTATTGGGAATAGGCTCGTTGCCACGGTAAGACAATAAATTCGCTATACTTTGTCCTGCTGAAGTACGATTGAACTTGAATCGATATTTTTTTCGGTCATAATTTTTTTATTTGGTGGTATTTTTTTTTTTATAAAATTTTGTACGACCAATCTTAATAGTCTTTTTCCGTTATTACGTACTTCATACGCCCACCACTTTTATATAAATTACCCATCGACTGCTAGAATTGCCTTCACGACTTTCGCAGCTGCCTGCACGACTCGACAATAATGTACTCTCCATATCGTGACACGTGGCTCGTGATTCTCGATTTACGTTTCGTCATTCATTACGAGTGGCTTGTAATTCATGATTTCTCATTCGTTAATGCGCCCTTTGGTCATTTTCATCGCGATTGCATTGATACGCAGTGAAGCCTTTTATTCGATTTTTTTTTTCACTTGCACTGAAGCTTTTTGCTCGACTGAGTATTTATGTATATCGTGTATAAATGTATATTAATATATATATATATATATATATATATAATGCTTACAAACTAGTTTTACGTGATTCCTTGCTTACTTCGTACGCCAACCCGTATATGTATGTGCACGTAATCGTAACGGTTATGATAACGCGAGCTAGCGCGATAACGGAATAATAGAAGTGGGCTTGTGGTATGGATGTGGTTTGATAAGAGTAGTTTCTCTTGATATAAAAAAAAAATCCTTCGATATTTTTTTACGAACATTTTTAGTTTTTTTTTTAAATCTCTAAATTCTAAGTCGAATGGATATTAGTATTAATTAACGGATCGAGTCGGCAATAGTTTTTAATTAGATGTCTATAATTAATTAAAATATGACCCACCGCATCTGTCATGATTTGAATTTTTTTTATGATGAATTCAAAATAAAAAATGTCTACAAGGAAATGAATAATTAATTGATTTCTAGTTGTAATTTTTTTTCATTAATTATACTTACGTAATACTTATTATTTCTGAAAATTAATATTTTGGGACTTTGATTAGCTTTTTGTTTCTCTTTCCCTATCCACGGTATACAGTATTTTGAAAATATTGTCCCTTTTGCGGTTTATTGTTGTATGCGTTTAGTATGCTCGTTTCTATTTCTACTGGGACTTTGAAATTTTCTCGCTTTACTGCACAGAAAAGTACAATATGGATTTTTATGATTTCTTTGATATTTCAATAAAACAAACATAAAATTGTCTCAATAGAGTACTTTGATGTATTCAACAAACGTCATTCTTCCGTAACTATAAAAATAGTCAAAGGATTATTTCTCAAGAATAGTGTATTTTCATACAACAAACATAAAATTGGCAATAAAGCCATTTTTATATATTCACAAACGTCATTCGGCCGTCACTATAAAAATAGTCAAAGGATTATTTCTCAAGAATAGTAACACTATTATATATGGGACACCATTTAAGCAAATTAGTACTGTTTGACAGAAAGGTGGAAATACCTGGCAATAAAAGACCCCAAAGGTTTTCGTTCAACCTTTCACCACCGATTACACTACTTTGGTATATACAGCCCTGAATTTAAATCCTTAATTATAAAAAAAGATCAGTATCAAAACTGTATGATTGTGAATTGGAAATTTAGAAAATTTCAAAAAACGATTGACATTGGCGATTTATTAGCCGACGAATTAGTTTTGATAAAAATTTGTAAAAAAATTCTAAACTTTTGACTTAATCTTGTATAATTCTTTTATACGGGAAAAGTCTATGGGACATCTATGGGAAAATTGTTCAATGAAACAGAAGGGCCTCGCGGCAGATGCCAGACTTGTCCCATATACGTTAGCGAATTACGTATACACCATAAGACTGGATTATTTCACCCCATAGACTCTGACGTTTTATACCATGAGAAAATATTTTTCTTCCTCTTACTCCTTAGTCGTATTACTGTACCTAGCTTATTTTATTACTCAACAATTATTTTCTATATAATTATTTCAAATAAATATCATATAGTATTACCTCAGATCCCTATTATTATCCTAAGCTATCGCATTGCAATACTCCAATCCAGCATATCAATGCACATTTTGTGCAACAAGAGATGCAGCAATGCACATTGAAAGGGATATAAATTTCAAGAAAAGGGATAGAATCCAAAAATAATTCATTCGATCGAGAATCGTTTTGCTTCCCAAGAAAAAAAAAATCGATGCGAACCGAAGGAAGTAAAGGGGTGAAAAAAAGGAAGAGGGGGGGGGGGGGAGTTGCTACCACACAAAATTGGATGAAATTTTTTTTCATCCCTTTTTTTCACTCCTCCCTCCTTTCTCTCTATCTTGAATCGTCCTAGAAGAGCAAGAGCATTGAATCAAATAAATAGTCGGCTAATTTGAAGGGTGGTAGGTCGAATTGCTCTTTTCCCATAGGGGTACGTAGGTACGTTCTCTCTTGATTTTCTCTCGTGCCCACTTTTATGCTCTCCTATATATATTAAGAGCGAGAGAGAGGGAGAAAGGGGAACACGCCAAGGAGCACATGCACATGCACCGGGATGCAGGGAGGGTCGAAAAAGTCGCAGATGCGTCTCTCACGCGAGCCGAATTTTGCAATAGAAAAAGAAAGACTCATAGTCAGGTAAGTATAGGTACATATGTGCCTGCCTCGTTGGCTGCCTTGACTACCTACGTATTTCTTACGGTCTGTGATCGCTTGACCGTCACTTCTCTTTTCTCTTTGTCTTTCTTTTCTTCTCTCCATGCATCCCCTCCTCCCTTCCCTTCTCGATGTCTTTTCTTCACTGACCAACACCATTGTCGTACCCCATGCTAATACATCTCGCAGATGCTACAAAAATAAGAAGCTGCGCCAACACCCCTGACACGAAATTTTTTTCCCCCACAATTTTCCCACTTCGTCCGGACTCGAAATTGCATCTGGAAAATTATACGCTACGCGGTTTAAGTATGAAAAATTTATTAGGAAAACAAATTGAAAAATTTTTGTATCGACATTATAGTACCCTTACTTGTCGATTGTCACGTTTTTCGGGCAGTGTATTCTATGTATTTTTTTATTTATAATTAAAAATTCTTATCAGTATATTTTTCATGGGTCGTTCTTATCGGAATTTCTTTTGTACTGAAATAATCATTTGACCATTTTTGAAATACGTTAAGCATCCTACTGGACCCGATCGATCAAGCTGACTGGTAAACGAGTTCGGGTAACACATTTTGACGTAACGGATGCATACAGAGTTTTTGTGTTGTAAGATAATTACGTTAAGCTCTGTATATGATTTCTGTACCTATATGATACATGTGAGCACGTGTGTACTATGCGTATGCGTGAACACCGAGGACAATGAGCAATCAAGGGCTGCAGATCAAGGGAGGCGATTTTGAATAAGGCGCCTTTTTCAATGCGGCTAATTCGAAACTAGATATAGGTTATGTGTAGCTTCATAGATATGGACGTAACATGTGTTTATGTATATACATATATTGTACGTATGGTACCGTTGGGTATTTCACATATGAAATATCAACAGGATATGAGAAATCAATGTGGGATTTTGAAGCGTCTGAGATTTTGATATTTTTCAAAGATTTTTTGATCATGTTTTTTTGGGACGGTTGGAAATTTTTGAAATTTTTACTCCACTTCCTTATGTCACTGCTTACCGAAATATGGAACCTGAAATTTGGGGCCCTGCAAACATACCCGAAAATCTCATCTTCTATTCTCTTTCGTTGCGGGATCCCCCTCAGTACTATATACTCACTCCCTTGAATTTATTCACCCCGGATATAACGTCACGTGCCAACGGACTTCGTTTTCCACACAGGAATTTTCAACCCTTAGTTTTTTATTATTTTTTTTTTTATGGAAAAGTTGGTCACCTATGGGAATTTAAGTCTGGGAAACTACTTATTATTAAAAAAAATTCTAGTACACATTTTAGATGCAAGTGGTAATTTGTAGAAAATTCTTAAAGGTCTTTTCTAAGGTGTCTCAATGGTAACACCCCCCCCCCCCTAGAGGAAAATGACGTTTCTAAAATTCAATCCTGTATTGAAAAATTTCTTCTTATAAGGAAATTTACTAGACATGAAATTTAACGGCGTTAGTCCCAATGCGAAAATGCAAGGGATACATCTGGGCCAATATTTCAAGTGAGGGTACGGGGGGGGGGCCTTCCCACAGGATTCCCCAATGAACCTTTATGACCTTCCCGTCGTCTCCCGGGACCCCCTCAATATCCTTGAATTCTTCTAACCTTCCTTCCTTCCTTCCTCGAGGAAGAGCGACAAGGAAGAATATACCTTGGGGGTCCTGATCAATTTTTTTTTCTTCTTCCTTCCTTGATTTTCGAGCTTGCGGATATATCCCGGCTGCATCTGCGACGGCTGCGGACAGGAGCGAATAATGGCGAATGGGGCGAAGGAACTCTGTCGAGTCTATGGGGTAGCAGTGCGCCTTGGGTTTGGACGTATATGGGGTGCGCGAAGAATCCCGTAGGAACAGATGATGATCCCGTTTAGGAAGCTGCAAAGGTGTCCCAGTCGGCCCGAGACTTACGGTTACGGGGTCATCAGCGTCAGAGTTTCTCATTTTGGTTCATCTTCGAGATATTATGGGATCCCATGGGATTACAATATGCCACGGTATATCTCATGGGAATACCAAAATGTAAGTAACCGATAACAGTCCCGAACACCTATGAGATTCTTTGAATTTTCTTGGACGATCAAAGTTTTCCCATTGAAATACAAATACACCATAGAATATGAATATGTAGATTCCGAAGAAAACCGTGTTCACATATGAGGCACGAGCTATGGTTTTCCATAGAGAATCCAAAGAGGCCCGGACACGCGACTATTGGACCCCTTTGAATTTTCATGGTATTTATTCCATCGAAATTCTTATGGGGTCCTATGGTAAGGTACCATGGGTCCTATAATGACAATCATTACTCAGTCTCAATTAATTTAGCAAAAAGCACGGGGATGGTTCTTACGTAATTCGACAAAATTACTCCTTCTATGGTGTCCAATAAATTACCCCATAAGAATTAAAAATAAAATAAAAATTTTTACCTATTCCTTATCTCACCAATCTCTCAATATTTTTGTAATTTTCTTATGTCACGTGCCACGCTATCTTACACCATAGGATACTCTGATGGTGTACCCTGTTCATGGGGTGAGTTGAGAACCGTGTGACAGGTATTACGTAAGTGGTTGCACCCCATCCCTCTCCATGGTGGCACTGTACTCTACAACCACATAGCCGTATCCCCCGTTTGAACGGCGTACTGTAAGACTACCCTGCACCCCATAGGAGCCCATGCGTTACTATGTATGTTATATGGTATATGAGGATGGGGGGGGGTTGAAGGGGATTCAGAGGGTAGTAGCCAGGATCGACACTCGGCACGCGCCATTCTCAACACAATGGCCAGCCATCTGCACTCTTTCTCACAAAAATCAAAGTCGAACGGAACGACCGTGCATGCCAACCCCCTTTATACGGCAACCGATCAACCACCATCATCGGCACTGCTGTAACCACCCTCTAGCCGTCTCTCTGTCCCTCTCTCTCTCTCTCTCTCTCTCTTTATGGTAATCTCAAGTACTCTCGATACCACCCTGCCAAATATTACGAGAGTACTTGTTACACTATGAACTCGTGAGAGTTATCTGGTTACTTATACACTGCATGGAAATTGAAGGGTGGCTGGTACGAATTTCGAAACATTGTATACAGGGGTAGGAATGACAAAATTGTTTAAATAAATTTTTTTGTTTTATTTTTTATATTTTATGTATCACGTTTAATTTTAATTTTTAAAACATTTATTAATATTATTATGTCAGTTAATCAATAGCAGTCATATGTATTTATCGTTATAATGGTCGCATGTGCTCGCAGTGGCACGGGCAGCTGTATACAGGTTATAGGGGGTAGTTTTGCCTACCCCGTCGCGGACTTTTGGTCTGGCCAGCTGAGGGAACGTCTTGCTAGACAGTAAAAGCGAATCAAGGTAGTCAGGAGGTGGTGGAACGATGACGATACGCGAAGAGTTCGCAGCAGTCCCAGAGAGAAGCCGCGACAATTTTGGGCCCTATAGTGCATACGGCAGTCGCCTTTTGTAGGAGTACACCCTCTCGAGGAGGGTGGAACAATCGCGTGCGAAGAAACCAGCCCTAAGGGGCCCAAAAGAAACTCCACGGGCCACGATTAAGTCAAACGACAGCTGATCCCGTACAGGGGGAACGGGGCCTCTATAAGGCCCCATAAGTCAATAAGTACGTTGGCCTCGCACGATTTTTCTTAACGTTTACCACCACCCTCCACATATGTACTCTCCACGCGTCACACTCACCACCCCTCCTACTGCTATTATACTCCCTCGTTGTATGCACTACGTAATCTCATATATTATGACGTATGTAATTAGATGGATTTTTTTTTTCTATACCAACTATTATTTATTTTGGGATAATTGTCTTTCTTTTATGTTCTGTGATTTTTTTTCTTCTATTTCTCACACACCGTTTAGGTTATCGATTAGAGTTTTGTTTATATGGTGGATTATGTGTTCTGGAAGCTGAATGTGGGAATAGCCATGGAATTTTAGGATCTTTGAATATTTTAACCATAGGCAGTTGTGGGTAACTATGTCAGCTGGTAATTGTACCAATTGTCTATAAAATGGTACCAAAGTCCATTGGACTATTTAAATTTTGAAAAGTCCTAGCGATTTAAACCTCTGGTGGGATACAAATTATGATTGGTTTATGAACGCACTTATCTGCCATCTGTTTCTCGTAAAGGATCAAGTGAATTGGGATTGTGACGGAAAATTTTATTATGTCTTTACGTCATAAATTATTGTTGATACTGAAATATAACACGCAACTACATTTATTGTATATTTCGAAAATCACTAATCCACCAACACTACCAACCGTCGTCGTTGGTTTTCAATCTTATAATTTTCCCAAATTTTACAATCGCACCGAATTTCACCATACTTTATTGCTCTTACTTGGAAACGCCATTTTGCGTTCTCTATTGACATTGTCCTTCGCTATGACTGGATTAGCAGGACAGTTATTAGTAACTTGTTATAACAACGGTCCCATATAGAAACAAGTCAACGTAGGTCCCAAAATATGATGGGACTTATATTAGGTAGAAAGCAGGGCGCCTTAAGCCGGATTTAAATTTAAATACGGTAAGGCGCCAGGAACCATCATTTATATAAAATTTGGATTTTCTCTTTTTTTCCTGAAATCCAAAATTTTTTGCTTTTAATAAAAAAAAATTTATTTTGCAAAATCAAAATGACTTTTCCACTATTTTGATTTTGAAAAATAGTAAAGGGTTAACAATTTTTTCTTTCATTTTCAACAAAATCGAATCCAGTAGCTACGATACGACTTGTACTTTATATCTATGTGATAAATTCAAAAGGGGTAGCTCGCTCTTATTTTTTATAATTTTCACGCTCTGAATCGGGAAGGGGGGAGGTGCATTCCAGTTTTCTGGGGCAGGTCGATAGGTCAATAATCGGAAGTAAAATCTCTTCCCCACTGGTTCACTACCGGATTTATTCACACGCTCGTCTCCAATCGATTCTACCCACTGAAACTTATACGGGATTGGTCCATCCTCATAGAGCAGTGCTGTGATTGGCCATAAAAAGCCTCGACGAAGAAGATCCCAACGACCGCGTATGGGACCCCAAAAAAGATTCACACGGGCCTGTCTCCGCGCACCGTACAACCCCCATGGCAAAGTCTACTCGTTCCCGTAGACTTTTTCCCATGCCGAGCAGATGACGAACCTAACCGAGGAATATCTTAAATTTGACCTCCACTCCGCCATTTTCTCCCCTAGCGAGTTGAACGTCTCGTATGGTCTTCGTCCCTTTGCTATTTTTAATCTACTCCCCACACGTATATATACAACACGTGTTTCCCGCAATAACCATCAATTAAATATAGCTAAAAAATAAAAATTTAATAATCAATATTTAATTTGACATTCGATCAATCGTCGATCACTGGTCAATAATTATTTGACATTTAAAATATACGAAACAATAATAACTTTATTTGCTTATCAGCACTTTTCGTATTATCTGGGTCAGTTTGTTACGAAATCATTCCAAAGGAATTTGACAGCTCACCACGATTGGCCATTGCCTAATTATTAGGAAATCTGCTGAACCGACTGTTCGTTTCTGAATTGTCCCGGAACTCTCTAATGTGTTGCTATGACAAAAAGATGTACCAAGGGTCTTACAAAGAGAGGATAGGGTCACGTAGAAAATAAATGAAGTACACTTAGAGCCCAAGTTAAGACCGTTAGCACCGTCCATCAAGATCTTTTTTACAGAAACCTCATGTCGTTAAAAATTATACGCAGGAAAAAACAAAGGAGTAAAGAAAAAAGAATCACAAATGGCGATCATTTGCATGTAAGGAATAACACGGGTATATATACATACTACCTGAATTGATTAATCAAATTTCCCGTTGATGACAAAAAAAGGGGAAAGAGAAAGGAAAAACGAAGGAGCATCCCTGGACCATTAATTCCTAGGTAACCCCTAGGGATACGATATATTTTTCAAGGGGACCAAAATCAAGGGCGTTACAAAAGCATGGTACGGCCACGAAAATCATGTTGAATAAAAATTTCAAAAAGTCTCGTTTCAGGGTTTAAAAATCGTTGTAAGCGGAAACTTGATTTTTTTTTGTTAAATCCCATGAAAATACTCACCCCCGTGCGTGGGGGGTTTGGTCCTGTGTGGTAGGGTACCTGTTTCCACGGATGTACACTGGACCGACTAAGTATGTACCTGCCGTGTGAAAATCCTGGAAGAATGCGAGGGTGGCCTCGCGCGATCAGGTGGACCATTGTGATCCCTAGAGTGAAGAAAGAGCGAAGCAGACGACGAGGAGGCTAGGGCTAGTGAGATGAAGGAGATGTAGGTGGGTGGGGAGAAGAAGGGAAAAAAAGGACTCTAAGGCCCTTAACGGAGTGAGTTGGTACCTGCCGTAGTATGTCGTTCTCTCTCTTTTCCTCTAAGAGACCCTTCTGGACTCTTAGACAAAAAGGAAGATCCTTGCTGGTCAGGAACATTGACTGCTGGAGAGGAAGTAGAATATGAATGTGGGCAATTTGTCGTTACTTTTGGGCCTTATCGGGAACGATAATATTGAAAAAAAAAGTATTTAATTTAACGTGCAAATATTTTATTTCCTCGAAGAAATTCCGTAAGGCCCCCCCCCTCCCCTGCCCCATAAGGTTCTTGCCGCTTCAATTATCTTGGCTATGCCCAAATTCGTTAATGGAATCTGGGCCCTACAGTTATATCGAGCCGTTCGGGCCTTACGTGATACCCGACGGTACATGCTTTTGCGATCAAAAGGACATACGGGAAACCGATGATATGTGGGCTAATAAAAAGGTATGGGCGTAGGAGATGAAAGGGCCTAGGCGAGCTTGGTACGATAGGGTGACTCCTTGGGGCCCTGATAATGGTGGGGAGCTGGTAATAAAGTGAGAGAGAGACGTTTGGAAGTTTTTCTCTCTCGCTCTTTTGGTTATATCGCTAGGCCCCCCACAGCGGCTACCAGAAACTAGCGCCTCCCGGCCCTACGGTTTACGCGGGACCTTGTGGAACTTCTTATTGGTCCGCCCTTATCCCCACCACTGTCCCAGGCTCGTATAAATAGACAGTGCACCCTTTACGGAGCAGCATTCAGAGTTGTGTGGTCGATCACGAAATTTCTAAGGTCTCATTTTATCTTCTTGTTAATCTCACGGTGTTCCATTTTTTTTGTTTTTAAAATTTTTTCACCAAGTATCGTAACGAATCACGCTTTTTTACATTTCTACTGTCTTGCGGTTCGAACCTAGTCTTGTTTACCCAATTTGAAGAAAATTACATGACATGCTGTACAAGAGTGATATGGATACTTGTGAAGTGCAGCATTGTACTAGGTATAAACAATAGTTGAGCAACTGTTTGTTGTCAATTGTTGAAGGTGGCTCTGTGGATCTGAGGAATAATATATAACAAACGTCAGTGTCGAAAGTGGTACTTGGTTCGAAAGGACTTTAACCACTTTTTTGGAAATATCGTTCCTTCGTTTTATCAAGTGGGTTTTGGTTTACTGAACATGTCATCTTTCGACTCACCAGTTGATTGCACTGTTTTAGACCGGTAAGGATTGTTATTTGTTTTTTGATACTTTTTTACCTAAATATTTTTTTGAAATTTGTATAATTTATTTGACGTTTTGGAGTTTAATTTTCTTCATCATACTGATAAGATGTTTGACGTGGTTATTTAAATAGTCTCTACAATTTTCAATGCGTTTTAGCTGATTTTGGAAAATGATGGTTTCCCTCTTCGAATATTGAAAAAGTGCGCCTAACGGCCACTCCAATTTTGACGCGCTGCCGTCGCTCGTTTACCAATATAGTAAAAGTGGGGGTGATCAGTTGCGCGCCAAACGCCACGGAGGAAGGTTCGACTTAACGTTAGTGTTCTGTTAAACATGCTTTTTCACGACTCCATTTGATTCTGGCAATTCGAAGAAAGTCGTTCTACCGGTATGGATGACAGTAAATTATTCTATTACGTGACTCCCGTTAGGTTAAAATAATGATTAGGTGATTAGCGACTTTTAATTTATTTATTACTTCCATTCTGTAATGCATATTTGTGTCTTTGAAGTGTTCTCGAGCAAAAAAAGTTTTGGCGGGATGGACTGTGATCTCTAGGTTAGGTCGCAGTGTGCCATGCTTTCATACTAGTAATTTCTTATGTGTTAAATATGGTGTTTGAAATAAAAATATAACTAGGAACTACAGTGAGTGCCTAACAGAAAGTCATTGTGTGCTTGCAGGCTCTTCAAAAATGCCTTCAAAATTAAAAGTACACCCGAAGGTCCCTTGAAGTCTAAAACTAAAGGAAGGCGGCTGCTTGGTATGGCGTCGCGACGCATCTCCAGCCCGGACACTGTGCTTCCATCTACCGACAAGGAAAACAGTCCTGCTCTCATCAGTCCTAAAATCTCGAGTCCGCAGAAGGTACGTCGTAAACGATAAATCTTTTATTCGTTAATTAATGTGACAAGAAAAATCAAAATGTCGTTGCGATAAAAAGGAGTCTTATTAAAAAAAATCGTTAATATAATAATATCAGGTTTTAAGTTGGACACTTAAGAATTGTAAACGATTCCATCTAATGATGTCTTCCTAATAGAAATATTATTTTGATTTATATCAGATTCAATGTTCTTAGGTCCCCTTATATCTGGTATACATTTTCTATGTTGTGGCAGTTGGCAAGATTGAATGATCTCATTTTATTTTAACGATCTGATCTTGCACGGATGTTTATAGGGATTTTCCGGGCAGATAATAAAGAAGTAGGAAATAGAATCGCACAGGTGTCCAAGCGGAAATCTGAATAATGTATGTGCGAGATCAATTAGCCATTGGAGTAAATCCAACTCGCGCTACGGCCACTATTGGAAGAACGCCAGCTGTTTCCTACTATATGGGTGCCAGAAGATTTCTCTTTAAGATTCGACTGCGATTAAGCGAATAGCATGCGGAAGTTGATAGGATACGAAAAAAAATCGGCAGGACGTCTATCGACGCTTCCGTACCGATCGCAACGACCAATCTACAGTTTTTCTGACTCGCTAGGATTTCCATAATCTATGCGCACCTTGCCTTAGGCCTCCTGCTAATTTCTCATTCGCGCGACAATTAACCGCATCTTCGTGGCTGCGAGGAATCTCAGACAGGAAATAGTTTGAATTAGAATTTTTTTTCTATGCTGATTTTATCAAATTTTACGACTGAGCGACTTGGCTGCAGTGTTTCTATTCATATCTTTCAGACGTCTAACAGACCTTTTAGTGTTAGGATGTTTTTCTTTGTTAAATGGAGATTTTAATTGAGTAATTAATTTTTGCAGATTCTTGACAAGATCCTTAAGTCCCGCTGTCCTCTGGAGGATTATGATCCTAATAGTCAAGATAGTGGTTACGGTGTGAGCTTCCCTGAGAAGGAGGATTCGTTGAAGAACAGAGATGCATTCCGCTTTGCAGAGCCTCTTGCTGTTGCTCCACGAAGACTCTCATTGGAATCCCGTAGTCCTGTGCAAAGCCCAGTGCGATCCTCACCTAGAAGACGATGTATCAGACCATTCGTTGTTAGAAGGCTGTCATCAGGATATGAGAGTACTGACGACGGTTTCAACGACCTCATCGACATGGATACCTTTGACGAGACAACTCAGCTGCCAAATGGGATTTCAAATCTTCTCTCGGGTCACATCGTCTCCGAGAAGCCTATGGAGTGTGACATTGCAACCACGCCTGAGTATCACAGAACTAAGCCTTCCTTGGGAAGATCTCTGTCTCTTCAGGGTAGGATTGAGAAGACTACGACGCCTGTATCGAAGGTGCGCTCGTGCCTCTTCCGGTCACCGAACGCCACTTCATCGACGGCCAAGCTCACCTTCTACGAGAATCCACGCGTTGGTTCAATGAGTGCTCCAGACTCGCCGCCGTCCAGGTCTTTCAAGAGACCAGAACCACCCACTGACGCCAGTCCAGTCCTAGTCAAGAGATCCAGGAAGTCAAATAGCCTCCAGGACATCCCCGAGATATCTAGTCCTAAGCCAGTACTCCAGAGGAGTATATCTGACACTGAGGCTCATGCTCATATCAAGTACGCAATCCACCGAAGTACTACAGATGCTGATCTCACAGGAGACTTCAGTAAATCCTGCATCCTACCACTAGCCGAAGGACAACATGAAGACCTTAAATCTATTAGTGCCACTACATTAGCTAGGCTGATTCATGGTGAATTTCACGATAGAGTTGGATGTTTCAAGATTGTGGACTGTCGTTATCCTTATGAATATAATGGTGGACATATTGAAGGAGCCATGAATCTTTATAACAAGGAACTCATTAAGAAGGAACTTTTGGATCCGCTAACTCATGCACCACAGATTCATCCTGACTCAAATAAGAGGAACATTCTGGTCTTCCATTGCGAGTTCTCCTGGGAAAGAGGTCCCAATCTGTCTAGATTCCTACGTAACATTGATCGACAACGGAATAAGGAACATTATCCAGCTCTACACTATCCTGAAGTTTACCTGCTTCATGGTGGCTATCGGCAGTTCTACCAGGAACAAAAAAGCCTCTGCTCACCTCAAGGTTACAGACCGATGAGGCATCCTGATCATGAGGCAGATCTGCGACAATTTCGCAGCAAAAGCAAGAGCTGGCAAGGAGAGAAATCCAGACTGAGTGGATTAACTGCCAGGGCGAATCTCAAACGACTTGGATTCTAAAGAAACTTTAGAGTCTTATAACCACTGCCAAGTAGGAATTAATATTCCCTGAAGAAAGGAGTGAAGACACTGGATTCTTCATTAATGTTAATCCTTCCGTTTCTGTGCAAAAGTCTTGACGCCCTTTAATGAAAATATTGTAAATAGTTGCTAGTGTCGCCAATAGAGTCGATCGCGGATTAAATTATAAAAACAAGTATAATGAATCAATTAGTGGAATATGCAAGTGGAGTAACAGACGCGTGCAATATTTTTGGTATCAGTCACTTGTTAGTAGCGTTAGCTGCCTGTGGCGCCACGGTGGCCAATGTGAGAAGGACAAACAGTTTTGCGGCTTTGGCGGTAGACCCAAGAGTTTTTTAATGCTTCTATTTCTCGGGCGGGCATCCCACTGTACAGATCAGCCTGCCCTGGCTTATTGTTTCCTTCTCGCAGAAAGCGTCCAATTTTAATTACTTCACAACAAAATCCTTTAGGTAGTATTATCCATTATTCTTATACTTGCGAACGCGATTCTCATTGTTACTTTTGACGATATGTATATTGTAAGATATAGAAAATGCTTATTTTTTTGTCTTTTCGATGAACGCGCCTAGATTAACGGAGTATTCGATGAAATGTGCAAAGTTCTTTTTGAGAGATATTATGTGTAAAATAAAAAGCAGGAGTATCCCTCCGTTATATTCTATGTACTTTCTTGTATTGTATTATAGTATAATGAAATAAAATTAAAAAGCGATTTACTGTTTTATATTATCAGCGGCTGTTATCATTTTCCTTTACTTATCAAAGGTCGATTTTCTTAACTTGTATGTGCATGCATGGTTTTGCACTGAAATGAATTTTATTTTTCTATTTTAGTAAGATTTGCTAAGAATTCCATTGTTTGACAAGTGTCAGAAACATAAAAGTCTTGAACCGATTACAGTTAACTCAAACAAGGCTATTATTCGCAAGCACTTTATTTTAAAATATTGCTTGAACAAACTGGCTGTCTGGGTGATTTCTTACCCATTTTCATGACGTTAATATACAAGCGATCTTACATGGACGCTATGACTACATTTTCACGGCGGTCTTAAACTGGTTAAGTTAATGTTGATCTAAAAGAATTTACCAGTACTAAGTATTCCTTACGAGTAGAAATGTCTATGATTTGTGTATTCCTTTAGACCACTATTGACTAAACCGATTGTAAGACTATCGTGAAAACGCAGTCTCTGACTTATTACGCAATATTTTTAACCGGCCGGCTTATCGATATTATATATACATGGTCGAGATTATCAGGCGCCATATTAACTCGAACGTTCTGGTGAGTTGATTGCACAGAACTTGGACTCGCAAACACTATTTAAAATATTATTTCTACACTATACGCGATGCGTATTCTTTGTGCAAGTAATATTTTTGTTTTAAAAAATAACAGAATTGTGATATCTTCTATTTAAATGATTCAATTTAGACGTAGATAAATTGCATTGGATTTAATACAGTATCTGCGTTCCTTGATATTCTTCATACGATTTACCTTGATAATGTAGTTTTGCAACCTGAGGATGATTTGTGTGATTGCATTTCGTTAATAACAATAGAAAATTTTATTGTAAACAGATTGTTCTTTTTTTTTTCTAGAATGTATATAAACTATATAACCTCAACGTTTTCCATTGTTTTTAGCTGCTTTAGCAAGCAAAAAACCTCTTCAAGGAATAGCTGCCAGATTACTATCTTCAATGACTCAAGCACTGCAAACACATGGTGTAATACCTGATGTTGTGGACACAGTTCCACCCTCACTCGCAAAGGTTGTTTATCCTAATAACTTGACTATTGAGATCGGGAAGGAATACACTCCAACTCAGGTGAAAGATAAACCATCTGTAAATTGGGATGGAGAGGCAGGATCTTTCTACACCCTGTGCATGACTGGTGAGAATATTTTGCTTGCAATTTGAATTAGAAACTTTAAGAATATCGATAGAAACTATTAGATCATTAAGTATGAAATGTTTGCTCACTTTAAGTACTTTCAGTTCGAAATCATCTTGCTTGTAGATCCTGATGCTCCAAGCAGAAAGGAACCAAAGTTCCGTGAGTGGCATCATTGGCTTGTTGGAAATATTCCTGGTAATGATGTATCAAAAGGTGAAGTCTTGTCTGACTACGTTGGCTCAGGACCACCAAAAGGTACTGGACTTCATCGTTACGTCTTCCTGGTGTACAAGCAACCTGGCAAATTAACTTTTGATGAGAAGCGTTTAACTAACAAAAGTGGAGAGAATCGAGGAGTCTTTTCCATCAAAAAATTTGCAGCTAAGTATAAGTTGGGTGAACCCATTGCTGGAAACATGTACCAAGCTCAATACGATGACTACGTACCAATCTTGTACAAGCAGCTTGGTGCTTAAACTCCCTCTGTAAAATTTTGTAACACCAAGGTATATATACAGATGATAACTAGAATAATAATTTTGTGGCAAGCAGAGTTGTACTGAAGTTTCATTTGTTTTAATAAAATTTCAATTTCATACTAAAAAACTTTGTTTTGTCATGTTCAAGACCTTGCTATACTATTACTCACCATAGTAGACATTGTCATATAATAATGAGCTTCAATAAAGGAATGCACATCCTTTCCAGTATTTCTCTATAAAATGGAAATTCTCCGTATCTATGCAACCATAATAGAATCTATTAAGTAAATGAATTTAAACGAGATACTAACTGACAAGACTAAATCGTTAAATGAATCCAAGATTGAATTAAAAATTAAGTAGGCGAAAAAAATTGGTTAAATTCAAAAGGATGATCTGTATTCAATCCTGCTGATTAAACCTGCTTATACGTGAGAAACATGTTGAAAAGTAGGGATAGCATAAATAGAAAGGACTCGACTTCATCGTCAATCCCGTTACAAACGTTTCAGCCATTCACTCAGCGAGACCTCAGCAAGAATGAAGCTTCTGTTGTCAGGTAGGTGATTACCAATCCAAGACATTAAAACACTTTTATGAAAAAACTAGTGCCGTTAATTGTGAGCTCGTGCGAATAAATCAACAGCCGTGATTGACATTGATTTTGGACCATATGGAAAAAATCAAATCATGCGATAAGACAGAACCGAGAAATTATATTGACAGCTGCGAAATTCCAATTTAGTATACCTTCAAGGCCAACGTGACAGTTTGATTAACGCGAAGATTCATTTCTACAGTTATAAACAAATTTTCCAAATGACACACGTGAAAAATGTTTCTGCATTTCTCAGGAATATTTCTTTGTGCAATTGGATTGGCCTTGGCCGACGTGGAATCAGAATTTAACGCTGCTAAAATCGTGCCAGACATATTGGACAAAGCTCCTACCGAATTGATTGAGGTAACAAAACTTTAGTTCATAATAAATACGATTTAACCGAACTCAATGATAAAATTAATAACAGGTGAAATTCGGAGACAAGGAAGTCAATCTAGGAAATGAACTGACACCAACCGAAGTCAAAGACATTCCTGAGATTCATTACAAACACGAGGGCGGAGTACTCTACACTCTAGTACTAACTGGTAAGTCATTAACCCCATAGAAATATAGAAAACCTTTTACACAGATAATAGACTCACATAGAGATTTTCTACAATTCTCAACTTTGTCAAAGTCATCCATCATATAATATATAACGCCTAAAACTCAGCAACAGTCACTAAACATACAACGAAATAAATGTCCCTGTGGCAAACTCATAATTTAAGAAATTGCCAAGCATAAAAGAAATAACAGTACGTCGTTCCATAGTGAATGACCTTAGAAATAATAAACTACTTTCACCAGAAACTCGTTTCTTCCCTCACCAGTGGTGAGAATCTTGTTTTCCATGTTCTCCAATCATAATAACAAATACCAAGGATTGCTGTGAAACTCTCTATACACATGCAACTATCTAAAGTACCAGCTTCTTTCAAAATACAGACCCAGACGCACCGGTAAGAGGATACAACAGAGAATGGCAGCACTGGCTAGTCGGCAACATCCCCGAGGACAAAGTAGCAAAAGGTGAAGTTCTGACAGAATTCGTGAGTTCAGCACCACCAAAGGATTCCGGTCTCCATCGCTACATCTTCCTGCTCTACAAACAGAACCAAGGCGCCATTACCTTCGACGAGAGGCGTCTAAGCAACAGGTTAGACCATTACCACAGTTAATAACACAATCAAAACCTTCTAATCGCCTAATTATCACTCTTACGCAATAAACAGGGACAAGAGAAGGAACAGATTCTCCATTAAAAAATTCGCCGCCAAGTACAACCTGGAGGGCCCAATCGCCGGCAACTTTTACAAGGCCAAGTTCGACGACTACGTACCAACAGTTCACAAGCAGCTTGGATTTTGATCCAATCCAACACTTTTGCTATAATCAATATACTATAGAATATTTCACAATGTAATTCTACGCGACAAAGTTATCCAGCATGTACATACAGTAGCGACAAATGTTCTGACGATGGATTAAAAAGTTTTAAACTTCCCCCTGGAAGGAACATTCATTTTATTTCCATATAAAACACTTACATCCTTACTGGAATATAATATGGATCGTATAACGAATCATCTGCCACCAATCGTCTATTTGGCTTCCAGATATGTCGCCACATACATTAATAACATTGTTCCTGGTTCCCAGGATACTCGAGTGTCAGTCATCAAGAATATTAAGTACAGTCAATAATAATAATAATAGTAACAATCATGATAATAATAATGTTCCGTATTTCATATTCTCTCATAAATAACGTGTCACGGGTTCTAAGCATTCTCAGCAATGAATCTAAACTATGCAGTACATAGAGGTAGAACTCTCGTTGAGTATACTGTATGCATAAAATATATAAAGACTGATATTTAGGAGTATCGTGAGAATTTAAGCCGTTATCACATGTCGTATGAATTTTCAAAATCGAAATGCTTTTTTTTTTTAATTTTTTCATTGAGGCCATCTCTATTTACATCACGTGACCCACGAGACTTTTTTGTCAAACGCGAGTAATGACGGGTCCCCGATGTTATTAATTATTAAACATTGTTTATCTTTGATTCTCTTGTGTTTTTACTCAGCACAAGACAAAAGGGACTCAATGTGACGCGAACGCGGGTCGAGCATTATAATGAGGACAATGATAATTAACAATGCTAATAATAATTAATAATAAATCATGATCGAAGCTTTCTTTTTTTGCGATGTATATATTAAATATTTATCCCCTTAGCTTTTGTTAATCCACGATGACTAGAATATATGTATATGTATTTTTGCGTGTGCGTCTCTGGCGTAAACGACAGTTTACTATTTTCTTTCAATTGTTTAAGAAGTATTGTCAAACCTATGAAGAAGAGAATGAGTTACGATTTTTCAAGTCTATACCCTCTTTTTGTCCTCGTTATGACTTTTCCTTAGATTCGCCCGTCTTTCTTGGTTAATGTGGTTATCTTTTTCTGCAAATTCTCTTTTTCTTTTTCAATATCTATAATCCTCCTTAGCTTCCACCAAACGTGCTTCCCCATAGGAAAGAACAAAGCACAACTGATTCATACATATGATATAATACTAATGTACTAGGAATAGATTGAGTCTGCCCGATAGCCCACGTAATGTACGTCGAGCCGAATAATAATAATAATAATAATATATAATTAACTCATATACAGAAGCTCAATAGCGCAATAATTGTTCTTATCATTAATGGTATATTTCCCCATTAATAACATATTTCATATTTAATTACTGTCTTCTGCTGGTTTACTATAGTGAAAAAAAGAAAAGCCATTTTGGTACTAAAAAAAATTGCACGTTCTTAAGAACATTAAAATCCCATTTAATTCTCCAAGACTTACCGAATTATGCTTTGGCTCTTTAGATAATTAAAAAATTAATAACGCTAAAGCTCGACGGCGCAATGAACATACACTGCGTCCCTTCGACAAGGAATTTCACTCTCTCTTTTGTTTACCTTGAATATACCCAGTTCCAAGATAAGCTCTCGAAGAAGAGTATCCTTGAAGCCTTTTGCTTTTAGTTTAGCTACACCTTTTTTGAGCAGTACGTTTCCGACTCGTGGTCGCCCAGCGATCCTTCCAGAAGCACCCTTTAAAGTCAAGGACACCACAAGCTAGTGCACCCATTTATATAGGCTCGACTGGTGACTATTTGCACCCGCCGAAAAAATTAAATTCCTGAGACTCCGCGCAGAGGAGGCCGAAGACGATGGCACTTAGGGGAGTGAAAGATCCGGAAACATGGTTATGTTCCAGCACAGCTCGTGATCCCGGATGTCACCCCAACCGCCATTACCCTTCCTGAGCTTTGTCTTCTTCGCCACTGCTGCTATTGTGAGCGTTAGTTGCATCGGGAACAGATGCTTCCTAGCTGCCTTCAGGACGTTCTGTACTTTTGCTATGACGGCGTTCGACTCACAATTATTCTTCTTGTGATGGACGCCACTGTAAAAAGAACCACAAGGAGACCAATGAATATTCAAATTGTTAGTTCTGGAGTTCCTATTTGAATAAAAGGAAATACAGGTCAAGTACCATTCTCCTATGTGAAATACTCTTGGTGCTCGCATCACCATAGCTACCAGACCGGAATCGACTCTCGGCGCAGCTCCTGCTCCACGACTTGGCGGAAGGCAACTTTGGCCGACATGTTGAAGACTCCAGTCCCAGTTATAATCGTCGTAGGAACAAAATTGTATACCGCATTTGCGCAGCTCGTTCCATGTGATACGATTAAACGCCATACCCATGTTGTGCTTGCTCGATATCCACGGAGTCACTTCCGCCTGCATTTACAAAGAAGAGTACATGAGTATAGATAAACGTAGTGTTATTAAAAAAAAAAAAAAACAAGCTTAAGGGACTAACGATACGGGCTTTACAGTGAAATGCAATAGGACTCCTAGTTACAAAGATATTGTTCATAGGTTCTTTCAAAGAATCTAAAAAGTACAGTACAATTATCGGTAGTAATTTCACATAAATATTTGATACTCCATTCCCGTAACTTGCACACTGAAACAATTTACAGTCTAGACAATGTATATAGGGTGTACGACGTTCTACTGACGTTATCGGAAAATAAAATAAAAGTAATTGACCCTCGACATTTTGATTAGTCGATCATTGATTGAATCAACGAAAATTATATAACGTCGGGACATCCTACATAGATATTCGTGCACTTGCATGCTCATAAAAAATACCCACAATCATATAAATTATAAATACAGTACGAGCAGGTTTCTATTTTTCGGTATTATTCATATTATCGTATTCGCTACGCGCGTGCGCACGCAGATTTCAAACGAAAATTCAAGTGGAAATTCCGCCCATCAAAACCGGTGATGTTGACAGACTGCACGTGCAGTCCTAGGCATTAGATCTGCGTGCGTAGGCACGTAGCCAATATCGGTGTTATACAACTGAAACTAGAAAGTGTCTCGCAAGACGGCCATTCAGACGTCTACGTAATCAAGCATCCTGGCAGTATAGTTTTTCATGATAGTTAATATACAGAGTCTATAATAAATATAAGAAAGGTAGAAGCAAGGTCGGATAAGAGATCTTTGCATGTGCTAATAGAAGACCTTCTGATAATGATTGTAGAGGCTTGGCAATAGTTGAAAAGCCCAGACGGGTGCAGCCTGACCCTGAAATGTTTGACCAGCTGATTCAGCCAGACTGTCCTGGCGTTTCAGCCCTCGTAGAAGCTCCTTCTGTAGTGCACTGTTGACGCCGAGGTACTGATGCGTGAAAAATGTTTTTTTTTTTTTTTTTACGTATATGAATTAGGATAAATGGTGCCCTTGTTGAAAGCAATCACGAGAGATAAGGCGTCTCACCTTTCTGCTACCCTCGTCATAGTAGCTGTAGGTTTTGATGTAAGTGCCCAAGGAGAGGACATTGCATCGTTCACAGCTATGCCGGCAGGTGCGTTCCATGAGTCTTAAAACGTGGAGGAAGTCTTCTGCGACGTAGTGATCTTCTTCGAGGAAGAGGACCATGCCAGTGTGATTCCTGGTCACCGAAAGCTGATCGAACACCCTATTGGCTTTCCACCACCAGTGATGCTTTGTCTGGGTGAATTTGGCTTCTCGATAATGTCCATAGAGGTCAGGATGTTTGGCATTGATGCACTTTAGATTGAGTGCACTGTATTTGAAATTTTTCATAATTAAGTCAATGGTTAATATAACTTTTTAAATAAGTAGATCCTAACTTTACTAACTGGTCCTTGTGGATGTTCCTGGGGCAGTCGTTTGGATCCTCCCCAGGAAAGGTACGTGGATGCGTCTGAATGCTGTGAGGATAGAAGATCTGCATGACGCGACAGAAGTCGACGCTTTGCACGAGGTAGTTGATGTCAGGATTCCAGACGTCATGGCTGAAGACTAGAAGGGCTTGCTCGATGCCACGAGCTTGTGCCAAGGAGACGATCAGGTGTCTCAGGTAACTGAGCCTGGCGTGTACCTGGACTACTATCACTGGTGCATCTGGTGCTAGGGGTCCAAAAGCTTCCTCGTTGAAGACACGTTGTTCCTCGTTGACCCTTTGAATCTGACGTCTGATATCTAGGATCTCTTGATCGCTTAGCGTGCCCGTTGAGTTTCCTGGTGCCGTGGTGTTTCTTCTTTCCTTCAGGAACCTGAAGAGGGGATATTGAAACGCTGAAAATTCATTCTGGGAATGGCATTGATATCAGCTTACCTGTGAAGTTCCTGGGGCACTAGAGCGAACAAGGTCTCATTTGCCGACGAGGAACTAGGAAGTGATCGTCCGGTTAAGCTGACCACGTGTAACTGTAACCAGAGGAACGTTGCCAGGAAGACGAATGCGAGGGTGCGCACTAGAGTGCTGCGACCTGATCTCACTACTCCTGCCACAGCGCCTCCTGGAAGTCAAACCCTTAGAATTAATTCCGATATACCTTAACGTTACCCAACAATGTCAATTTGAATTTCCCGCGTAAACACCGTCAGCAACGAAACGTTGTGCCATCTCTGAGAATCTCCCTCAACTACTACGCGACCCAACTTGAAGGATATTACTAATGACGATTAGCATCCTTCTGACTCTATGCAACTTCAGCTTAGTCTTTGTGTGCGAAGGGCTTGACAAAGTTAATCAAAGATGGCGACATACACCACATACCAGACAAGTCTATTTAAGAGCAAATTCAACAAATTATACATAAGAGTAAAAGTAAAACTGTTCGCGAGAGAACTAAGCCAATTGCAAGGTTAAAAGAGAGCAAATACGAACACATCATTACGTAATGAGCAAAAAAACTCATAAGTCATATAATAAAAAATAAATGGATTTAACTATCACATCGTGCCTTTCAAACGAATATCCACGAACACTCAACTCAGCGTCCTCAACGACAATTCTCACAAATTCCAACGGTTCGTATCAATTTGTGCTACCTGTTCAAATATCTCTTAACGAAAAAAAAAAAAAAATAAAATAAACGAACCAGCTAGCACTTCGCCACTGCTCTTCGTAACACATGGTTCGATCCCGTCATCGACAAACGCAAGTAAACACGAAAAAAAGAAAGTCCCACAAACGCTAATAGAAAAAGAATCCCGCAAACAGCAACCTCACACAACTTGCAAATCCCGACGCATCGAGACTTAGCATACGGAAAGCCTTCTATAATAGGCTTCTCCTATAACAGAAGCCGCCAAGTCGTACCGGCCGGTTTTGACGATGAAAAAAGCGCAACTTAACGCAGCATAAAGTTATTTTCAGTCTGTCACGAGGCCAAGGAGAAAGGCTACGGACGTCGTGTTTCCGTTACCGTAGGGACACCGTCGAAAACGTCCCTAACCTCAAAATCTACGATTATCAGTCGGCGTACAATGTCGTCGCGACGAATACGGGACTGTAAATTTATCACGGAAACGAACGAGGCTCGACTCGAGCGATAAACATAAATCAGGAGATGAGGATTTCAAGGCGGATAGAGACGGAAAAAAGAAACTACAAAGACGAGCGAAACGTATCGTCTACGCTTATAGAACAAACGCGTTCCACTCGCTAGCAATAGTTCTGAAATGCGACGCCGTTTCTCTTGATTCACACTTGTATGTCCCTTGGCGCAAACTATCAAACGCAGATGGTCAATGCCGAAACGATAATTGACAGTACGTCATAACGATATGGTGAAAGTCTCGAGGAAACAGTAATACCAATGAAAGGAGTACCGTTAGATGTTCGAGTACTGACGGAAGATGCTGGAGGATGTAATTTTTTAAATAACGGTACAGTATCAACTATATGAACTTTTCTAATCTCTACTTTTGTCTGGCACTGATATAACTGTAGGGACCTAACTTACCGACTGGATCGCCGATGCATATTTAACGAAGCGCTAACGAGAGTAATTGGACTATTATGCTGTTGCACTGTACATCGCTTAGCTGGTGAGATAATTCTTTTTTATTCGCAAATTAACATCTCGATTTTACGGGCTAATAAATTATTGAATAATTGACACACGCAAAAAAGTTGCCGCAAGGTCGTAACGTTTCGTCACGTGGAAAGAGTGTGAAAAAAAGTTATCTGATACCGAAAACGTTTCGGTATCTGATAGTATGTAACTTTGTTATCTGCCTTGTTCGAGCAGATAAGCCAACATAGAAAAAACAAATAGCGACTAATTGACAAGATTATTGTTAATCCGATTGTCATGATTTAGAGCATCAAGTTGAAGTTACATATAGCAATTGAAAACTGGACGGATATGAGTTTCAACTTAATCCATTATTAACGGCGGGAAATTCAAAAACTGAGTCATCGAACAACAAGAGTTTACAGAACTGAAATAACTTTTAGATGAATATAAATAACTTGCATTCGTACCAACCTCTCATAGTTGCATCCTTAAGCGAGTATCCTGAAAATAACAATAAAAAATAAAATTTTTATTATTACTAAAACATAAAATAAATCCATAAACAATTATTAAACATTAGAAGCGCTTAGCTGGCGTTTGAACGAGTTTGAAAGTGAATAGAAAAGAAAAAAAGAGATGAACCTCTATGCTGTTACCGTAAGTCTCTATTTCACTTTATTTTCTTCTCCTTTCTCCTCTTCCTCCCCGCTCCCTTCATCATTCTCACTCACTCAGTCGCCCCTTAATTCACCCGTTCCGTACTGCCTCAAGGGAAAATCGAACGAATGGTATGCGTGGGAGGTGCCCTCAAGTTTCTTGACAAAATGCCAGAAGTAGAAAAATTCACGGTACCGTCCGATACAAATATTTCTCGCGGTATATAAATTTTATCGGTATCACCGGGATAAATTATTTTTTTTATTACGTCCATATGAACTTTCAGACGGAATAACAACGTTATCATGATACCTTACGCGGATATAACGTAATAAAATGGATCTAAACAAGGAATGAACATTTACTTGAGTCAGGTTATCCAGTCGAGAGGAAAAACTAAAGCCTTGTTATCACAATACGAACACATCGACGTGGTATTCCTTTGTTGCACTTTTTTCAAGCGACAACAGAATCGAGCTGATTGTACATTTAAAAAATGCTACAACACACACGGTGCATGCACGTGTGCATATACAGGAAATGCATACACAGGTGCATCGATTCTGTCTACAAAAGATATGAGAAAAGTACAACAGAGTTATCTCTTATCAGCGTCTCTCTCGCCAATATAAAAAAAAAGAAGGGAAGGTGGGGACCCTAGAAAAGTGCATCGTTGAGAAAAAGTGCATCGATTGGATTGCATCAGCCTCATAACGGCGTCTACCATCTTGATACGCCTCCCACCACCCCCCAAGGATCTTGAGAATTTTTATTAATCTTTACATCGTCCATCCCCCTTCCGGTTATACCTATACAGAGATACACCACGTGCGATATATCTATATATCTTTGTATTATACACCGTCGATATAGCGAAAGAATTTTCACTAGAATTTTCTCTACCACCCACGCCACCCTTTTTTCCTTTTTGCATCCCCCAAATACATATCTACGCCGTTTCCGACTCCAAGGAGGATCAGCATTAATCTTCTCAGTCTTTTCCTGTCGCGCGCCATTTCTCTAGCGTTCCACAGCTGACTCCGGCCTTGCGCATGCGCACACGACGTCTTCTTCGCGCCGCGACAGTATCGTTATTTTCGACAATACGAGCCAGTCGAGTGCACTCGGAGATTCTCTCGAGCATGGAGACACAGAGAGCTTAGTGAAAACGGGTCAGGAATATTCGAGCTTAGCTAATTAATTATTTTATCATACCCCGAGCTGCTAATCAAGATGTACATACATATGCAAGACGTTACCTCGTCAGGTAGAAGTGCATCGGACGGTCCTCCATTTTTGTCGGATCTGAAGCAAAGTTAAAGAAAGAAAAATTAAATTACGAAAAACTACAAACTTTTGCGTTATACGTCTGAACGTTATGAAATAGACGATAAAGGGATATACAAGCTCCACAGGAGGAATGTTTGCTCAGTCGAGGACCCAGGAAGCCATATTGATTTTTTTTCCCATTGAGAATATTCGATGCTACGCAAGTTACGTGTAACTGCATTAAAGTTTTTTTTCCATTTTTCATTTATTTTCTTTTTTTAAAATAAACTGTTTGTCGGAGTTCTTGTCTGTCAACGAATTAAGCTCGACTAGCTGCTCCTCCTGTTCACCCGTGAATTTAGTGGTCGCTGAGAAAAGATTTTCTCTGGGGCAAACCGAGAGAAATTTTGACATTGGCACTTTTCTCTGCCTGGGACAGCTGTGACTTATACAGCATAATATACAAGGACAATAAAGTAGTCTGTTTTTTGGTCCACATGGCCAAGTGAATAATTATTATATTTTTCATACCAATATAATCTGCCAATATGTGACGCGTAAATCTGTCAAACACAGGGAGATAACGCGATAGTAAACAAACACTTGACAAGGCTGCCAGTTCCACATTTTTTTATTGGCAATTTATTCTAGCACAATTCCATCAATCATACGATGACCGACCAAGCAATTTGTATAAGGAGTTACAAAAAAAAATGTAAAACGATTAACTTTTATTCGCGTCAGGTTACCGTCCGTCAAGATACCTGCCACTGTAAAGCTGATAGAAACATTTAATAATTCACTGCATTGAAAGCGCAGCATGAGCGCATTATGAGATTGCAGTAAAACATAATTCAATCCAGCAATAAAATATTTATTGAATCAAGATTAGAAACATTGAAGATTGGAACATTTACAATTGCACGATTATCGGTTATCTGATAGAAAAATCCTAACAACGTCAGTATTATTATTATTGTTAGATTTTCCAACAAAAATACCAACTTTTTTCTCCCCTATCTTGAGAAGGACCATACGTGACACGCACGTTGTCCGCATGTATATATACATATACATATACAGGGTTGCCAATACCATCCCAAAAATTTCAGCCATCACGACTATCCACCGTTTTCCTCCCTGGTGACTTACTCAATATTTCTCACACGAATCCTATTCCAATATACTATATGGGCAATTCGATCGACCTCAATGGTTCCCGTCCGAATTCCTTAAGTCTATATTCGTACAGAATTTCGTCCCACGCACCATACCCACAGGTTTTAGATCATAGTCACAGTAATGGATGTGCGTGACAAGGGCTGTTCGAATCTTCTTTACTTTTTCCCCAAGCCACATACTTTACGACCTTATCGTCCTAACAGGTTTAGTTTGTCCTACCTTACCGACCGCTTTGCTATCTACCGGTACAACAGATTTCTATATATATCTTTTGTTCTACATCTCTCCATAATCCGCCATTACGTATAGTATAAGTCAATTTGACCTCAGGCAAAAGTCAAGTCCCCGATCCATACCACATACATACCTATTTACGTATGTTTTACATTATCCCAAGTATGGTGGTCATAAGTGGGCCAAACGAGAACATGTTCTACGTGTGTTATGTGATTTATCGATTCATCCTACACTATAAGACTGGCACAGGCAAGGATACGTGCAAGCAATTACTTCGATGTATTTTTCATTTTACACAGAGTCATACCCTTTAGTGCGATTATACAGAATCGATAAGGCTAATTAGCACGGAAGATTGATTACATAAGAAAAAAATTGTAATGATTAAAGCATTGACAAAACGATTTACGATCAAATCATAAATAACAGAAGAATAACAAATATATATATATAATAAAATTTACAATACAACGATTATGTAACACATCATAAAAATTCTTCGACTACGATTCATTACGTATATTCGTATAATATATAATTGATGATCATAAAAAAAAGGAAAGTATAATCACAGCCATTTTATGTATTATTTATCGATCGATTCAACCACCATACATAAAGAATACACGCAGAGCGTCAACGATATGTCCAGAGGTTACATTAATAAATAAAAGAGAAATTAAGTGTTTCCGCCATATAAAACAATTTCGTTGGATAAATTTAATGCGACATTTTTTTTCCCCTCAAAAAAGGCAGCGATATATGATATACGTAACACTGGATTGCGCTCAAATCAACACACGTACTTATCTCATCGAAATAAAACCATACGAACACGGGTCAGGTTGGGTTAGGTCCCAAGGGAAGCCCGCCCTTAAATTCCAAACTTCATACGTTTTCGTTCGATTCGGAAAAAAAAGTAAAATAAAAAGAAATTCGTTCGAACACTCGAAACTTCTTTGAGGATCGTCCACGTATCACTGAATGCATATGTACAATATTGTCACGAAAGAAAAAGGACGATAAGATAAGATATAGATATTCTCTAATGATAATAATAAAGATAGAAAAGTATTCTAAGGTACGACACAATTTTTGGCTTACGATTGACCCAATACTCTTTCCGAATTTCCCGGGACTACGCAACGCGGCGAAACAAACTGGACTTAGCAAAATGCCGGATGGGCGCCAGACGCGTCGTTGCGTCACGATACCTGAAGGAACTCCCCGGAAAATATAAAAAGAAGTCCGACCTGCAGAAACGAACAGAAAGGTATGGTAGAGGGGCTGGGTCGACGCTGATATTAATTATAAGAAATGATTTTACAAAAGAAATTAACCTAATGTCCGATATGTACAAAAATTATGACCCTGGAGTTCTTGGATGGTAATTTGCGTAACGCGAACTTAAGGGACGGCAATACGTCCCGCATAATAAACACGACAGTCAATCCATTTCAAACTCCTGACGTGAAATAACGTCACAATATATTATAGATATATCTATAATCAGTTAGAAAAGTGAACTTCATGGGGCCGTTTCAAAGAGTCCAAGTGACTCCAAGTGACTCGTCCAAGCCTCTTAGCTGTGTAAAGTAATATTAAAGTTTTTCACTGTCACCACAATTGTACATAATAATACCGTGCTTGGTTGCACTATGTACTGTGCTTTATTTATGACTCCACATGTAGATACCATTATCGTTAGAAGTACAATATGCAAGCAGAGCTTGGTAAATGTTACATATGTCGAGTGAGCAATTTGGAATTGCGATCGAACACGACATTCCGGGACGACTTATTTTCATGTAGTATTCATGTAAACACGACTTGACGTTTGAGTGTCGATACGGAATACTAATTTATTACAGTGACTTTCCAATATATATATATAAAAATTATCATTAAAAATATCAATATCCAATACCTATTCTGCATTGCATTAAGGTTGTTGTATTATGTATAGTACACAGGATTTTACTAGGTAGCGTTTCAAACGGCTCTGGCGATCCTGTTGTGTAAATATTGTACAGTTTGAGGCTTTATGCTCGGCAGGTATAAGAAGTAAGAAGTATAAAAAGAAAAAAAAATATCCTTTCTACCAGCCACAACAGTTTTTTACTGTGAGTTCAAGATTGTGCAATGTTTTTATTGTGTCTTTTTTTCGCGTCAAAGCTTCACTGCTTTTGTGTGAAATACTTGTTTTCTTGTATACGTATGAATTGAGATCGGCACAACAAATTTTAACGGTACGCATTATACGAATGGTTATCTTTTGGTCATTTATATAATTGTATGAGGTATAAGCTGATACGAGCCACCGTACGTGACTCGTGCATAAACATGGAGTGATTACATTGCATTGTGAAAAAAAAGTAAATATTCGCATAAATATGATAATTGATAAATAATAAATAAACTTATAGTACATTATGTTGTTATATTTTATTAATATTTCCGTGAAGATAAATGGTAATATGTCAGAATGTAAATTACAGTTGTGATTGATTGGAGAAGTTTTCAAATTTTCTGTCATTCGGGTAAAATGATAATAGTCAATAGATAGGACGGAATTTTATGAGGAAAAGAGAAACTATTCTCATTGCCAAATATAAACCTGTTTTACGAATGTAACTCTACGATTTTATGCGATACCTTGAGGGTTGGTAGTTTCATGGAAACCGTTGAGATCGCTTCTGATTCGAGGAACTGATTCAAGAAAGGCCAGAGGCATGGAGGGAAGTGAGATACTGGTAATAAAAAAAGGGGGAAATAGAAAGAATCCGTGGCAGAATATGAAGAAGGGATGGGATTACGCACGGCGGGAATATTATCGTTAGTTTAAAATGCGACCAAACGAGTTACGAGCACGCAAAGTTGCAACGGTCGTAATTCCGTCGTTGTAAACGAGACCTTTTTACTCTCGGCTTTGGAATTTTATATATACATTTGCGAATCGCGCACAAAAGAAAACTTTAGTGGTTCATCCTATTACGGTGCATCGTAAAGCGTAACGTTTCGTAACGTTTACGTTATTGGTCAGTTTCCTTTCTTCATTCTGTTTCTCTTACGCACTGTTGTAGTTGCAATAGAGAAAAAAAATACAATTGCACTTTACGTCAGCCATAATAATACCATTCGAACGGCACTTGTATTCTCACCATAGTAAAATATTTGAGCGATGAGCTGCACAAAGCAATATACATAAGAAAAGGTTAAATGTACGTTTTAGCGAGGATATAAAACAGGGTAATTCAAATGGCTAAATTTTCATTCAATTTTATATTTTTGTCGAAGCTTGACGATGATCGAGACTCGATGCTATTTCAAATAAAAAACAGAATCGTGCGACTATTTTCAGGTTAAGAAACTAAGCGCTGCGTCGGTAATTGCTGACCGACAGTAAACTATTCGTTGAGGCCGTGTCGGTTACGGTTAAACAGTATCGCGTGTGTCGTGAACGAAAAGGTCGTTAAAGTCAATTCGTCGTCGCTTCGCGTATTAATAGAGCAAATAATAAAAAATACTTTATTCGTGAACGCTGTACGGTACTCTTGGAATCATTTCATTACGGGTTCACTTGAAGTACTTTTTTTTCTTTGGAGTGCTCGTTCACTCGATTTATTTTTTCTTCGCTTTTTCTATCACGCTACTTCGTTCCTTTTCAGTTCCACTAAATCTGACATTTGCAAGCACGTGCGTGGCTGGGCGTGATACTCTCGTGTAACATAGTACCGAACGGTGTCGAAATGGATTTTCAATGGAGGTACTTACCGTTCTCAATTTGTCGTTTTGAATCCAACAATAAGTCTCGTCATTGAGGACACGTTCTTCACTTCGCATTGAGATTGAATGAATTTACGAGAGACAAAACGACACTGGGAACAGAACAAGAGAAGGAAGTGTCAAGCGAGACAGACAAAAAAAAAGATAAAAAGCACTTCAAATCATTTTAAATCTCGCAGTGCTTCTTGTGTTTGAAAACAACAATTGCCAGCGGCATATTTTTTAGCGGTACCGGCAGACAGATGCCTGGCATCGTTTGAAATTTTTCGCCTGTTAACGAAATTCACGAATCAAATAACGAACCAATTTAACAAATGTATTTGGAGTTATTTATATTTTTAGAAGTTACGTGACTTTAGTTTTGCTTACTTTTTTTTAAATTAATTTACGCAAGACTCAGTGGCTAGCCATGACTTAACATAGACAGTACTGCACGCGTCGACGGTCTTGACACTACTGAACCTGTTATAGCATGGTCCAGCTTTGCGCCTCGCGATTCACGTGCTACGGGTCACGTGAGCTCTACGCGATCCCTGATTGGTCAATAAGTACAGCTATGATACGAGCCTTCGGTAAGATTAAATATTAAAGTCACAAAAATAGAGTCGATAGATAATTGTAAAAAGAAAAATTTTATTAAATGGCTATCAATAACCTCCAGGAATTATTTTTCCCACTTCATATTAATTTAATGTAGCTGCAATATATGAATAATCGACATGTGATACTAAGAATTGTCGTGTTTATCGTTTTTGAGGGTAGTCAAATGAAAACATGACACTTCTATTTCCTCCTAAATCTTGTTTGTATCCGGTGTATTTACGAAATGATTTAAGTGCATTATTTAGACAATTAAAATAACGGTATTTTGACTTACACGGTGCATGCGATACAAGGTTGACTCCAGTGACTTGTTACAAGGACCTAGTGATAACCTGACTAGTTGCTGATATGACTATTAACTATATATAAATCGAATAGTGCAAGCAATGCAGTTCTTACGAACTCGTATAGATGCAATTGGCAAAGAAGTCAAATCAGTTTACACAGCACGTAGAACATTTGACCCTTGATGGAAGCAAGATGGCGCCAGGTCACTGATAGAAATAATGTAATGGCCTCAAGCTTCGTTTCAAGCTAATTTAATGAATGTCTTATTAAAGACATAAAATCATTTTCCGAATTAAGATAAAATCTGTGTCGTGATCGATCGCCTCTGTTGCCTTCGTCCTTGATAAAGATATTATTTTACACTCTGAATAACCAGCCAAGGATTTGGAAAAATCATAAGAAGGTAATTTCAATCGTATTACACTTTCACGAAGCAGAATTAAACCCATGATAAAATAATCGTAACGATTATTAACATGGAAAATCCCAAATTCCTACTAATCTAGTCCGGACTAACCTATTTTCCATGGTTTATCTTCCTTTTGTCACGTGGCCTGTCGTGTGAATAGTGCCGTGTGAAATGGCTTTAATGTCATTTAGAATTCCCATAAAAATTATGAAACAGAATAATCAACTAGCAGATGGCATATTTAGCACAATCAGATGAGCTGTCAAAATGACAATGCGCATATGTAACGTTCAGGAATTACTGGAATAAAGGTTAGTTTAATATATAAATCAGTGATGTTACATCGAGCTGTATTATAAAGGGTTGTTCATAATTCAAGTGCTTTTCTATGAGCGAGCATCCAGCACCCACGTTCCCTCCAATCCTCAAATCTCGAGTGACCTCGCAATGGACGCTGACTCTCCTCTATACACTTTAGAGTAATGTAGGTCAGCTGACTTGGCTAGGGGTATTAAAACAATGCGGATATCCGCAGCCACCTTTGCGATATTCACTCTCAGACTTTGTCGACAAAGAAAGACGAAGCACCTGGAGCTGGTCGAATATATTTGAAGGGATCAACATTCTTGCCTTTGGCGTTACGTAACGTCTTAGTATATCTTCTAGAGGCAGTGTACAGCAACAACGGGCAGTCAGCTTTTTGTATGTATAAATAATTTTCTTGCCTACTGTACAAGTTTTACTTGCACTATTTTTGCAAAAATTGATCACCCTGTACAGATGGTTATTACGCCCAGTACCAATGACTGATACTGGCTGATGGAGATGAAGTGACGAAGATTCCAGGAACGAGGAGAAATAAAAAAAGTAAAAATCGAGGGAAGTCGTAAAGCGTGGAAATAAGGAAATGAAGGTGGAGAGAAGTGAGTGAGGATGGTTGAAAACCAAGAGGAGTGAGTCGGTTTAGAGCGACTATTTTTCTTTCTCTTTTTCTATCCGTTTCTTTTCCTCGCTCGGTCTCCTGGGAAATTAAGTATTGTCGAGGGAGAATTCTCGGGTGCGAGAAATTACCGGAAAATCATGGAGAAATACACGCTGCTTTATTTGCCAGTCTCGTTCCCCTGTTAGTCGGCCTGTATGAATTTCAGTATGCTCGCGCATGCGCGTGATGTCTTTTGTATGAAAAAGTAAAAGAGAGGAAATAAAAGGGAGGAAAAAGATAAAACAGATAGTCACTTGCATAGTAATTTTGATCTGCTCATCTTCTTTTTTATTCAAAGAGAAGTATCTAGACTTCGTGTTAGGCGATAACTAAATAAATACAGTTATTCAGTAGATATACAGTAAAACGTGGTATTCAAGGATAAAAAGAAACAAGGAAAGATAAAAAAACTATCGATAGTCAGAAATGAATAAATAAACATGCATTCACGAGCCTCTCAGGGAATACCGATGTAATCGACCAAGGTAAACCAGGAAATAAAGTGGAATTTATTTTAAACGCATTGTAAAACACGAAACGGTACCATTTAACATTTTGTATTTGAAAGCGCGCCGTCTCGCGCATGCGCGCGCATTACTTCGCTACGATATGTCTCGTTCCTGCCTTCCCGTCAATTCACGTGAACTGTTAGGTTAGGTTCAAGGACGGGAAAAGGGATCCTGGGGCGAACGTCTTTTATTTCCTAGTGAAACGATAATCACATCCGTCAAACACTTCTGCGTTGGTTAAGTCGAGTGAAATAACAGAGATTATATATTTCAGTCTATGCACTTCGCAAGTACTGTGTTTTAGACAGCGCGTCAGAGATTGCATAGTGCATGACAAGTGGGCCGGACGACTAAATGGATAATGCTGGAGGAAGCACAATTCTATATTACGTGTAGAACAATAGACTTTGGTTATTGTATCAGCTGTTGATTTATTATATGTATTTTATTATACGAAGACGAAAAAATGACAGCGATTAAGGTTATGATTTAGGGTGTTTATCTGGCTTAAAAATTATCACTTGCAAACTGGTATAATTAGCGATTAAAAATAAGGAAGTTGTTATCGCAAATATTACTTCAATGCATACATGTACCTCTGGCTGTAGGTAAGTACACAAATAGAGATAATTTTACAAAATGCAACGCCATTCCAGAAATGGAAATTAATCACGACTTAGACCGGACCTTAACCTCCATCTGCAACCTCGACCTTCTTTTTTCCCGCCAGTGGAGATTCCGCGAGATCTCGCAGTGTCGCTAAGAAGTTCTTTGAGAAAGAGAAACCAAATTTTTCCTTGTCTCCTTTGTCTCATCATTATTGTTCCTTCGCAGATTGTCCCTGACTTTAAAACGTTTCGACTCCGAACGCGCCCTGAATCAACAATATTCTTTTGTGACGTTTGTACTTCAGGTCTACGAGTATGCAGCTTGACCAGGTGTTAATGCAGTTAAGTGAAAAGAAATAATAAAGACAATAGAGAACAAAACGAGCAAATGACATCAGCTCGCCGATAGTTTGATTGTATTGCAATCGTCAGAATGCGGTTGGGTTTGCAACGGTAGATGAAATAAAGAAATCCAAAAGCATGATAAACAAATGAATTAAGAAAACTCTGCATTAATATACACGAAAGGATACGTATAGGTGTTGCAAAAACTTTTAATTCCTCAAAATCACCTGCGTCGGTAAGTGCTGTTCCTATGGTTATAACGGTTATCGACCGAGTACACAGTTACTGACTGATCAAATAAATAATAATAATTATTATGCGTGTGATTTCAGCGTGACGGAGAAAAATAGTAAATCACGTGGAGATACAACCAATGGCATGTATCTCCTCATCAGGATGACGAACTGTTCCTGCAATTTTCATGAAATTCCAACGGAAGACACGATATACCGTAAGCAAGATAACAGGAGGAAGTACGCAGTGGGAGGTGCAGCGTAACATTTAATTAACCGGAAAATCATTACAGTAATTCCCAAAAGCTGGCACATACTTTACGTGTTATCTAATAGTCGTATATTCGTCAGTAATTAAGCATGACGAGATTAGGTTAGGTTGGCACATCTATATATCTATATACCTGATGACGAACGATCTGTCGAAATCTCGGCATTCAATAATTAAAAATAATCAAAAAGCAACTGCCCAAGGCTTTTCATGGACACGTATGCAGAGGCAGAGTATGCGTACGTATGTGTAAACAAAATGGAGTGAGACCAGAGACTGTTAATAAAAAGGGAAGTCATTCAAATAAATATTAGCAATCGAAACGCGTCTCGTTATCGTCCTTTTTGCTTGCTACGTCAAATAGTTCTTTCAAATCACCCACTATACAGGGTGTACTAAAACAAGCGTGAGTTGGCAAGGATTTTGTAATACAATTTTTATGTTAATCCTTTTGCGATAAGGCAAAACTTATACAATTTCTGTTAAAAACATTGCACAAACAATGCATTGAATATTTATGACGTTTTTAAGGCCGAAATATATTTTTATTAAGAAAAATATAATATGGTCTGAATTATGTATGTATGCGACTTTCACGCTGGTAACACATTTTTGTTTACACATGATGTGTCAATCACACTCATCAGGTTAGGAAATTTATAAGCAGAATCTTAACTCTTATTCATAATGCTAGATTTCTTGTTCATATTTTAATGTACTTTTTTCAAAATATGCCATACATGTTTACAACGTGGCCGCGCGTTGAGTAACGATTGCGCGGCTTCTATATGGAGCTGCACTTTAATTTATTCAACACGGTCGCCCAGTAGGCAGTGACAGCAACTCTGACTGTGATGTTGCCGCACAGTTGATAATTGATATATTCTTTTTCTACAATATGCTCGCGTGCTGGGTACAAGCCGCACTTCAAATTATACATACATGGTGACTCAGTATGTAATCATTGTACTATACTGTCTTGGTATTGGCCCACAGTGGATAGTTGATAAATTTTTTTGCAGGTATTAATCACACTTCAACTTTTATATGGTCACCCAGTACACGAGGCTAGTCCTGTATCAATAAATGACTTTTTCGGTATGCCCGCATCAAACAAAAAAATTGATTGTGCTGTAAATTATAGATCAAGATAATTTATAACTATTATTATAATTGATTTGGAATTGCCACACTTTAATAATTAAGATGTTTTCCTGAAAGTGGCTTTATGCAAAGTAACAGTCTCCCTTTAATTTACACATGGTCGCTTAGTATACAGTGATATTATATGTATACATATAGTATCTATGTATACAGTATATAGTAATTTACTATTGCAGTGCAGTAAATGGTCTATATACCTATAATTCCTTAACGTAGACGCACGTTAGAATCCTGTAATACTCATTAGCACTTCTGTGTGAGGGTATGTCTCACATATGAGTTATTTTGATATATGGTACTATACTCACTATAGATGATACTCATGGTACGTTTTACTTTGCAAAAGACCGATAATCAAGTAAGAAAGTTTTGACCAGGGCTACAAATATTGTGTAAAATTTAAGTTTAGGCTTTATACGTAACGCTTACGTCAGTACGTTTGATGATGTTTCAGGCTGCAAGATAAACTGGCCATACGGAACGCAGACTGCCGTTACAGTTAGGGTAGTTTTCTATAGTAAGGATAGCGAAGCAGGCTACTTCTGGTGTAGGGTTAATCGATAGTAGCTTTAAACTTGACTGTATTCAAGGTATGCGATACTTACGTAGAAGAAACACCATGCGGCCTGGATACTACTTGGACCAAGCTCCAGCCAGGATACTTGGATCCTGATGGCTTCAGGACGTAACAACCCTCAATTTGGCTAACACTCTGTTGTCGCAGCACGGATTATCACATTGTGGCGTCGATCAGGGGAAACTTGTGTGGTAACGCAACTTCAGGGTGGAACGACCCTTCATTGCGAGGGTTACTGGGATACCCTTATGCAAGACGAAGCTGTACTGATATTCGGAACGGGGTTGGTAGGACAGAGGAAGTGCAAGACTGAATGAGATTCTCCTGGCTGTATCATATACGGCACTGACTACTTATCTACTTGGGTACCATCTATCCGGGGTGCTGGAACTACCCTCAGTAACTGGCTCCACCCCTGAAATTCATGTGGAGCGCAGCGGTGCCATCTATTGAGGAAACTATGAATTCGTGGAATTTAATGTCGGTATCAGTTGTTGGCTGATGGTTATCTTTATTTCATGATCGTCGATGTTGATGATACGTTTACATTTTTTGAAGGCATGATAAGGGTGATTTAGTGACGGTTGTTAGTCTAAGGGTTGTTTTAGGTAATGAATATTACGCTGTTATATTTACTAGGTTTTTTGTTTTCAGTTCAATGATTCCAATAGAAAAGTCTGCTCTTTTTGACTAGTATCGCTGTGTAGTTTGAACTAATTTTTCGAGGTTTGTCATGTTTGTGAATCATCAATTTTCGTGCCTGGTATGATACTAGGTCCTGTTTATTTCACGATACGCAATTGGCTAATGGGAATAATTTTTTCTGTCACAATTTTCTTGCTGTTCAATCCCTAACTTCATGCATTCGTATCGACCCATGAATAAAGGGATATATAATACACGAGTTTTATAGTACTATGAGTGGTTCATATATTATATGCCAGATTTTTACAAGTTAGTCTGAATCGAAGTTAATTAAATATATCATGGAATTAAAAACAGTATTATGCACAATAATGTATGTCCTCTTGATTCTATAAATATCATAAGACGAAATTAACAAAGAGATCAAACTTTCCTTCGATTCGATAAAAGTTTGTATTAACGTTCTGCACGCAAAGCTCGAAACCCAGGAAACTCTATTGGTGTAGCATTACTAATGCAGGAAATTCTGAGCTGATAGACGGTTACAAGAATATTTAATGGAGTCAAGAGAAGCGCAGGTGCACTTTCATACACATTACACTCAATACAAGCTCTGCCCGCAAGCTCCGTGGCGTTTGGTTCGTCAGCTTAGAATTGTGGAGCTTGCAAATGGACGCAGCAATATGTACAGTGGTTGTCGTGTAAATTTTATTATAAAAGTCATGAATTAAAATTAATTTCGTAAAATCCTTTTTCCAAGATCATTTAAGTACTCGTAAGAAATATTAATAAAGACAAATTATAAAAAGACTGATTAAAAGTTTGTACTGAAATGGAGAATCAGGAGTCATTCGATAAAATAATACGGGTGAATCTTTATCTTCTGAAATTCTCAGGAATAATTCGTGCGTCCGTAGGCAGAATATCCCTGACTGAAATCTTGTCAATTTTGGCATTTGGACTTTTGGCAGCAATGTCTTGCTCCTATTTAAGGGATCTACTGCTAACCGATAATATGGAAGTGGCGATGCAATCTTTGGCAATTATAATAACTGGCTTTGGCAACACCTTAGATTATATACTGATAGCTAAAAGTCGTGCACAGCTTCGTGACATATTGGCAGCGTTCGAGGATCTTTGGGGGCTTTTGGAAATTCAAGAGAAACGAGTGCTAATGTCTTACGTCAGGGACGCCAAGAAACTCACATATTTCTTTATGTCACAGTGTGCAGCAACCATTTTTTTATACGCTGGAGCACCGGTTATTTTTGGAAATGGTTTTGTCAGGATCAATGGAAATATTACGGAAAGGATGTTACCATATTCAATATTCTTTGAATGCGAAGACTCACCCTGCTACGACATCCTTTATATTCTACAGGTATTATAAATTTCATAAAATTTTTTTTTATCAAAATTCTATCATTAAAAAAATATATCATAGATACTAGCAGCTATCAACATTTCGCTCACATATATTGGTGTTGATACCATTGGTCCTATTTTAATTTTGACTGTCAGTGGCCATATGAAGATTATTCAAAATCGAATAATGTCATTGGGATCGTCCGAGGAATTTGAAAATTTCAAAAACGACAAAGTGAAGCGAAAATCTGATCAGGACGTTCCGCATTTTAAATACTTTGGGAAATCTTTGGAAGCCTGTGTCAAGTATCATCAAACTGTCTTGAAGTGAGGTAACGCATTAAAGTCACCGAGAGTGACTTTTCAGAATTTCTCATTTCTTTTTCAGACTTTGCAAGGACATCGATAAACTCATGAACAAAGCTTTTCTCGTGCAATTGATAACGAGCACGTACAGCATTTCGGCGATTGGTTTCAAGATGGTTGGGGTATTTTGAATGAAATTACTTTTTTTTTTCTAATTGACAGTTAAAGCAAAAGAAATTTTTTTAATCCATAGAACGATTCCGATAAATCGAAGTATGTTACCCAAATTGTACTTTCGTTGGTTCAGCTGTTTCTTTGCAATTGGCCTCCTGATGTTCTTCTGAACGAAGTGAGTTTCTCTTGATTAAATTAGCAGTACGTTTTTAAGCAAATACAAATATGAATTAATTTTAAGAGCCAGGCAGTGGCGCATGCTGCATATTTTATGCCCTGGTATCGTTGCACCAAAGACGTCAAAAAATCCATAGAAATCATAATAATGAGAGGGCAACGTGTTGTTCATTTAACAGCTGGTAATTTCGTCGGCCTGTCATTGGAGACATTTATTAGGGTACGTACTAATTAAAATTTGATAAATTAACATGACAAAAGCAATCAAATGGAATAGAACACTGATTATATTTTTAAAATTATAGATGGTTTCGTCGGCAGTGTCTTTTTTTACAGTCCTCAGAAGTATCGAGTGAATGTCACATGTACACATAAGTAAAAAGACAGTTAAAACGAATCAAATCTTGATTTAAGTTTATTCAGTGGTAAAATCATGAAAATAATACAGTTGAATAGGGGTAAGCTAAGGGATGCTAAAAAAATAAAGGACCTACTGGTGTGATAAGGGTGGCTTTTAATCCTTCATAGTGCAAGTATGGTATAACATAATATATTCCTTATTTTTATTTCTACTCGTATTCAAAATTATATTCTTTTTGATTCTTTGGCTTAGAATAAATTTTATGTAGAATTTTTTCATGCTTGTAATCTTTTTTACAAAAGCTTTTCCAGTAGTAGGTATTATATGTATGTATAAACTATATTCTTGTTCGTACAACTGGAACAATGCAAATGGCCGCCGTTTACACGTCTAGTGACTTCAATGCCGAAGGACTAGAAACATACGTGACACTGTATAGAATAATACACAAAGCTTCCCACAGATGGCAGGAGCTTTCCATATGCTCTCAAGGCAATAGAATTTCTATTGGGCAAATAAAAGAGCTTTTGTCATGAAACGAAAACGTATCGATTGAGTAAAACAATAAGGTAAACTAAGGGTTGGTAAATCAGTATGTCTATACTGTCAGATGGTAAGGGTAGATTTTTCTGCTGCTCTGGACAGTTTTAATTAACAATAAATCTATACTGTATATTAAAATCATTTGTATGCTTATGTTTGGATTATTTAAGAGCTTTCAATGAAAGCTCGGCATGTATCTCATAATACTTTTTTGAAAAAAAAATTATTAACTTTTTCACGCAGGAAGAAAAATCGTGTAATGAGGTCAGTCGAACGACACATAAGAAAAAGTTTTCTCAGGGTTTGTACAATGGATATTGTGATAGGACACGTGATTCAATGAGCTTTCAACGAACTTCTTCTTTAATAAAATATGCAGAAAAGTACTCGGTCTTTTCTAAGAGGTGTAAGCTTTGCTCCATGATCGATAAAAGCTGCAGGCATCAGTATGAAATATTTAATGTAGTCGTCACGTTCAGTATCTAGTTTCCGCAAATCCGTTGTACATACTGATTAGAAAAAGATAATTAAAAGAATACAGACATGTACCTTCATATAAATTTTTGTTTCAGATCCCAGGGGTACGTTGATTGTCTGTGTATGAAAAACATAAGCTCTAAGGTTTTGTATAAAAATAAAATTTCTTAAAAAGCATTGTGACTCCAATGACAAAATGAAGTTCAAAAAATATTAGTATCAAGTCAAATTTTAAAAATTTATAATACATTTTTTAATGGTGCCTTTTTTTAAACATATACATATACTTCCGACTTTAAAATGCTCCTCATTTGACGCCATGTTCTAGTATCATTTCCCACCTGAGTCTACAAGAGACCTGCGCATTTGATTTCATGTGATTGGCCAATAGAAACTTACGGATTCTACCCTTAGCTTTTCTTACATACGTATGTAGACGTAGATACGTTTACTAATGTATGTGTGGACCAATACGTGTAACCGGCGAAAGAACAAGAAAAGGAATAAAAAATACCGGACAATAAAAATTTTCTGAGAGGCAAAGAAAAAAAGTGTATGTTTATTTATAGGAATCACGTGAGGGTAACGTAGACCGTAAGCTTTTCTAAAGTTATGAAAGTTTGCGCAGAGGGGAGTGTATAATAAGTATCTAGAGGACTAGCAACTTCGAAAGCTCGATTGAACTTCGATTCCTAATAATGTATTGACATGCAATAGAGATCGAAGGGCGGAGAGGAAGCAAGAAAAAGCTCGAAAGCTCCTCATACAGTCTTACATGAAGCTTCGATACAGTCGATTAGACTGAAATTTGATCAACTAAATTTTTTTTGGATTCTATGGACTAATAGAAAAAAAAAGTCTAAAAAGCTTCTATAAGCTCAAAAGTACTTTTATGTCCTGGGTGCTCTTATCAGCGCCTTGATAGCACCGATATTCGTGAACTTTGTCTGCGACACACGATCCAGAGCACTTCCGTTTTCAGCTGGAATTTTTCACGAGAATGAGATGATTTATAATATCTGGTATGGACTCCAAGTACCTGCAGGGCTGATGTGTATGGTATCTATAATTGGCGTCATTTAAAAAGAATTTCTTAGTTTTAAAATGAATTTTTTTTTATTTTTCAGATTTAACACAAATTTCTTATCACCGAATGACATTCATATTAAATCTAATTAAATTTCTAAATTATACACCTTTAACTTGCATCGAGTCTCAGTCGAGAAGAATAATAACAAAGATCGATCAAACTAGTCCAGTAAGTTTTTAAATTATTCAAAAAGTTCAAGAAGCTCCCACTGAGCTTCCTCGTGCCCGCCATCACGAAATCCTCGACACGTATCGACCAATAATAACAATAAATATCACCTAATAGCACAAATCTAAAATGTACCTTTTTTCAGGAAGCCAAAAAATATCAACTTCAATCACTTCACTATAAACTTTTTTTTTAATTATAAAATTCTCACCCTCTCTTCATACCCCCCTCAACCGTCTACGAGTCCTGTATTATTTATCATTCTGGATCATTAACTTATTTTAATTATTGTCAATCACTCTCAATTATCCATCATTATCAATTATTGTTAAACACTATCAAGCATAATTATCATCCCTACTTCCCCGTCAAACCCCCTCTACTGTCAGTATAAAATCCATGTTCCAAAAACTTTCTTGAGGGACTGTATACGGCGCATCCCTAACAAGATTCCAGTTAGCGTCGAAGGTCGCATAGTGCAACACCAGTTAAATTACCTGCTAGTTAAATTAACGCCAGTGCAATAAAATATAATCGTCCTCGGTTTTAACGTCAACGACAAACATGACAATACAGAAAATATCATTCGATGACGTAATCATGCTCAATCGCGTGACACTTCGTGGGGTTGGGATTCTTAAGTTTCCAGGATTCAAAAAATCCTCCAGCAAGATAATTCAAGGATTCTTGGTTGCATTGATCATGGCGAATGCATTATATCTAATGCTCAGTATGATCTACGTATTGATATTCTCAGTAAGCACTGTAATATATTCTTTTTCGTTTATTTCTTTTAGTGTAATTGGCACCAATAGTGACTGTTTTGTTCTACACAATTTTTACTACGCAATGCCCACCTGAATACATTGCATGATATTTAATCAGTGCCATCTACCTATTGATATTCTCACTAAGCACTGTAATGCAGGAAACTCAAATTTTATCAATGCGCACCTAAACTTTTTTTTATAGACTACCTATCTGGATACAGTGCATAATACATAAACAGTGCCACCTAGGTATCGATGTACTTACTAAGCACTGTAATGCAGGAAACTAATTTTATCAATGTGCACCCAAACTTTTCTCGTGGACTGTCCATCTGGATACAGTGCATATAACATAATCAGCGTCACCTAAGATCTCACCAAGCACTGTAATATATAGGGCTCAAATATTATTAACCTGCAGCTAAGTATTTTTTTCAAGCACTGTAATTTTCCCGTTCGTCATATATCATCCTGGCTTTATGACTCGTAATTAAACAGCAACCTTTTTTAATAATGTTTTAGAATCGCGACGTAATTACATTGCTAAGTACAATGGCACCGCTACTGTCAATTATATCAGGAACATCACGCTACTTACTGGCAGTCTACAATGGAGTTTTAATAGAACATATTCTGGAAGTAAATAAGCAAGTCTGGAATTGCGCAACCAAGCAGCAAGACTACGAGACGTTAAAGTATTATGGATTACTTGCGCGAGCACTGACAGCAATGCTTTTTGGAACTGCAGCAGTCACGGTCGTTTTCTTTTCAGCAACGCCAATTCTAGCAATTACAAATAAGCCTATAGATTTTTATAGCAATTCCACAGGGAATTTTGTACTGCATAGAGCCCTACCACTTCCAAGTCCATTTGAGACTTTCTCGTCGCCGTATTACGAACTGGCATACGTTGCTCAAGGAATTGCCACTTGCTACCTCGGAGTTGCAGTTACCACTGTGGACTCACTTTTGACAGTGCTTGTAATACATGGCTATGCACAGTTTAAATTGCTCAGCAACCGGCTGCTTGGAATTGTTCAGCAACATGTAAAGAGTAATAGCAATTATTATGGACATGATCAACGCGCGCGATTCCTTAAGGCTTGCTTTCGTTTTCATCGATCGATTCTTGAGTTAAGATCACATTATTTTTGAGAAATTTTTTTTTTATTTCCAACTTCTAATAGTTTTTATCTTCAGATATTGCTACACGCTGGAGGGTATCGTATCGATCTCAAATTTGATTATGGTTCTTACTTGTATGTGTGCGATCTCATTGTGCGCTGTGAAAATTGTTCGTGTACGTAGATTATGATTTATTTGAGTAGAAAATTTTGAAAATAGATTGATTAGTAATATTTTTTTGATGGATCTATTAATTAACAGGGTGGCGCTGATCTTATGAAATTTGTGTGCTTGTTTATGGTCGTCATTATGCAGATGCTGTTTGTTTGCTGGCCGGCAGATTATTTGTCATCCGAAGTAAGGAAATCTTTTTCCATTATTCTTTTATTTTTCATTTTTGGGTAATGTCGAAAAATCGTGTTTTTTTCTATATTATTAATCATTCTTTTTTTTACAGAGTACAAACATTGCGTTTGCCTTTTACAATTGTCCCTGGTACAATTACGAAAAGTCTATTAGGAGTTCCATTCAAATTGCAATTGCACGTTCGCAAAATCCAGTTGCACTGACTGCAGGAAAGTTTTTCGTTATGTCGCTGGAAACATTTACGTCGGTATGTTCTGCCTTTTATCTTTTACACGAATAAAAAATAAACGACAACTCCGATCAGTGGAATTGCTTTTGTACAAGTGCCACTCTTTTTGTTAATTATCATTATCATGATTTTCAGATTCTCTCGAATGCTATGTCATTTTTTGCAGTATTAAAATCAATGTGAGAATTTTGTCAGTTCCACTGATAAAGAGCATTATGAGAATAGTAATGAAATGTATGGCATATAAAAATTGCATAAAACGCGAAATACGTAATTACACATGACATTGCTCTTGTAGATACATTAATGCAATATAATAACTAATAACAATAATTGACATAGCGATATACCATTTTTAATTTTAAAAAATGGCTCATCCTGTTTTTCCATTTTTGAATCTATTCACCGGAAGTTATTTTATTCTTGTGCGTTCAACCCCCAATACCATTCAGATCTCGAGGGGTGGAAATGCGCAGAAATTTCTCTTCGACGATTGGATTGCGCATTGTAGGGTCACGCCTATGCTATGCTTTCTACCAATGGCAATAAAATTAGAATTAACTTATATATTGTACACTAGGAATCAATATCTGATAAAATTCATCATTAAAAAAAGCACTGAAAATTGCACTATAAGCATTAGCGATGAATTATGGAATGACATTGTTAGTACAAAATTGATTTAGTACATAACATGAATCTGATAAAACGGCATAAATTTCACTAGCGGCTTTCGATCCTCTTCAACAATTCTGATAATACGTTAATGTCAACTGATAGTAAAACACAGAGATGGCGCCACAATCTATGTCCTCGTTATACACATACCCAATAAGTCAGAGGAAAGCTGGTGCAACGATAGCTTATACAAAGTTCCAACAGATGGCGACAGCGTCGTACCATACGTTGACACTCGCATACTAGTTTTCTGAATCAGATAAAAATTCACTTAACCAACATAAATTTTCAAAACTCAATTCAGAACAGGATAAAAAATTCTATTCCCGAATTTCACCTTACGCCCGAAAATCTTTCAAAAAAGATTAAGAGGTTATTTTTTATAGTTTAGAAGAAAGAAATTCCAAAAAGCACCTACTTACCCCCTCTGTAATCTTCAATCGGCCAAAAAAGTATCCTACACTTCAGCAACAAAGAGGTTTTCGTTGTAGCACTTGACTGGCGCTCGCATCGATCATTGTTTCTACACTTTTTCCAGAGCTTGCCGAGTGAAATAAAAAATCACAGCAATTTTTTTTTAACACTTTATAAAAGTATATCCCAGTGGCTCCTGGGTATGGTTTTTATTTGAAAAATAAATTTAAAAAAACCTCAAGCTACGATTCATTAGTATTACCCAAGATATTCAGAATTCAGAACTATCATTCTGCAAGAAGCGAATGAAAGCCCCAGAAGGACTATTGGCCAGGAGTAACGAAATCCACGTCCCTATCTGGGACAATGTTCCATGTACCAAGAACTTGGTACATGGAATGGTTTCAAGATGGCTTCCAAGAAGGGTCGGGAACTTGCTTACTTCACTCGTTAGACACCCTATTGGCCTAGCTATCGACGATCACGTCTTATACTTTCGAAGGGGATGCTGCACCAGGATACAATTTCACAGTTGTATTTATTCCTATGACAAAAAGAAACATACGTAAAATATTATAACCTAAAATTTTCGCACTTGAATATTCTAATGGAAAAAAAATTGAGAATACACTGATTACCTGTAAGCTGTGAAAAGTATTAAAAATTTAAAACGATTGAGACAATATAAAGAAAAATACCTGCAAACACTACAACCTTCGTAGCTGTTGCTGGGACGAAATAAAGCGCGCTATCACCCTCATAAACATAGAAAGCTCTCTCATCGCCTTTCATGAGCCACGTGCAGCATCCCACACGCAAGAAGGTCGCTGTGGGTGGAATGAATGACGTGGACGGTACAGACAGAGGGTAGAGGGTGGTTTTAGGGGTAGGAGTTAGACAGGATAGAAATGGCGATTCTCGATCGTGGATTCAATCCAATTCTCAACCCTGCTTTATTATAAATAAAGATGAGAATTCTGAGCTCGTCTGCCGTAAGCTTGGCAGAATGGCTGGACCGAACACTTGATGGATCACCTACCTTAACATATTCGTTCTTTGAACGAGACTATAGAAGTCAGTGATAAGGAGAGATAAAGCACGTGGGTATGAGCAATGTAGATGGAGGAGGTTCTAGAGGTCCTGTTTCAGTACTGGAACGAGCTACTTGTTGCCACTCAAGAGATAAGAGATCCTGATGCGTGTCTGGCGCTGCTGCCTTGCAAGGATACAATCAAAAGGATACAGGTTAGGTTAGGTTAACTAGTCAGATAGATAAGACACACACGTATGGGATAAGTGAATTCTCCTGTAATACTGACAGAAGGATTGCTATGTGATTTTAGAAGAAATTTGAGATTCTTAAGACTACTTGGTCCTTTTGCCAAAAAAAAATTTGGATTTGGATTTTTGGATTGATAGTATACTCGTACGTTGACTGGGGGTTAATTATTTTTGTATAAATATTGAGGAATTAAGGTGATTTTGAAAAGTTTATAGAAGTAAAAGGAACATCGCTTGACCATTGACCAGATACTCGAATAATGTCTTCGACTATTTTTTTCGAGTGATAAGGGTGCAAAGGTTCAAGATGATACCGGTGTAGAGATGATGCTGGTGGGCGAGAAATGGTAAGTACGAGACAGGGGTGGGCTTTGGAATTAATTATAGGCGATAGGGGTGGCTGAGAGCCGCATCTGGTACGGACAGCCCTTGTGACGATGCACAATAAAGAAATTCCACGATTCCGCTCACCTTCGTTGCTCTTCTACGACATTCTACTGGGGAACCGTGTATACGTGTATACGAAGCGAACCTCTTCTCGGTTCTGCCGTGTGGCGGCGCCACTGGCGTGTCTTTACTTTCATCCTATATCTTTGAGAACGAGATACTTCAGTTAATGAAATCCATTGCCAAGTTCTATGACCAAGATGGGTACCAGCAAGGCGAATATCGAAAATCATTTTATTGTTCCAGAGTCTTGCTGAAATTGCTTTTGTTTGTTAATAAGAAAAAATTATAGGTATTTAAAAATTTGCCGCACGGTTTGCAGTTTTATCTTTAAAAGTTCTTTAGTCTGTATGGAGACATAAGAGAAACGTTGCCGGGAGAGTAGAATTTCTTTTTTTTTGTAAACAGTTGTACTGCGTTTTCAAGATGGCAAGAGTCACTAGAACTCTTTGTCTGCATCAAAGGAATTAAATCCTTTTTGAGTCAATATGAAAATTCCTGGTTGAATTACTTGTCTTTTGGATTGATCGGAAATCCATGGAATTATTTATCTTTCTGATTTTTTGATGCTTGCAAGTTATTCGGATATTCTTGAATCTCAAGATGACGGAGACTTGCAAAGGACAGCCACTATCACACTGTCCTATTATCACGTATAATTTGGTAAGAGAATAAATAATTTACTTTAAATAATAATTTATTACACGAATTTCATATTTGAATATTCTAAAAAAAATCTGAAATCTATTCAACGATATCACTTATACTTAGACGCGACCATATGGAATGTACGGAAGTGTCTTATTATATACGAAAATATTTTTCATCTAAATCCTACAGGTTCTGGATTTGAAATTCATACTGAGACCGTTGTGGAAAGATTGCTGGAATATGTATAAAGGAGTTAAAGAAATTGCACAGGTTAGTAAATTGCAACTATGAAACGTGAAGAATTCGCTATATTAATTTTCTTGAAAAATTTTATAATTTTAATAATAATTTTCAGATACGAAAAGAGTCATGTTCCAGTATAGAACCAAAAAAAGATCCACCTGACAGTTCCTTATTGTACGAAAAGTGGTTATAAAAGTCAGTGATAAAATTTTTCTAAAATGAAAAAAGGATTCCGAAGAAAGTGAATTTCATGGATTTATCGATCAATTCCAATATACCTGATACACAAATCCCTAATACCAATGGGATATAATGTTAATCAATTTTTTGTCGTCCAGTCATATACAAGTCCCTATCACAATAACACACTCAATAATCATATAGATCATCCATTAACACTAAAAAACGCTCGATCAAAAATCAAGTCAAGATTATCAAGTCAATAAGCCCCCAAGTCGGAACGAACTCCCAGGAGGGTGATAATAAAAAAAAGTTAAAAAATAAAGTCAAAGTAAAACAGAAATTTCTCATCTATTATCATCAAAGTCACAGTAGTCAACAATGGCGTTCTGTAGCGATGGGATACTTTTAACGGCGCCAAAATCTTTTTCGTGTCAATAAAAAAGTAAAAAAAAAATAAAATAAGACAATAACAAAAGAAAAAGTGTAACCAAGTGTAATGAAATTTGTAAAGAATAAAATTTGTAAAATTAATTTTTGGCCCTTTCCTGTTAATTTTTTCTCAGATCTCTTTTCCTTTCCCGTTTCCTCTGTACTCTTCTTATTAACTGATTCTATTACATTCCTCTTCCTTCTCTTGCCTTCCATCTCCGCCACTTCCTCTTTATATTTACTACACTCCAATCTTTTCGCATATTTTTCTGATGGCCACTCATAAAGGTCCACGGGCAACGCCGTCGCCACAGTGAAAAGCCTTACGAACTTTTCAGGGCTTTGTAAATGTAAAAAAAGAAAACAATAGCGAATCTCTGGTTGGTTGAACTTGCGAGCTTTTGCACTTAACGATCCGTTAATACAGAAACTTGAATAAGCTTAGTATGTTCATCCACAATGTACTATATACACAAAGTCATCATCCTTCACAGTCAATTACAGTCCAGATATCACTGACTGTAATACTAAAATTTGCAGATTACGTACTTACAGAGAAGGAAGTATTGATTTATGTTGATTAATCAAAAAGAAATAACAAGATTTTCTTAGCAACAAGTTCCGCCTCCTTTAGCTGTTTGACTTCTCCTAAACTCAACAAGTGACTTGTAGAGAGAAGCCAGAGAGAGAAAGAGAGAAAGAGAGAAAGAGAGACAGAGAGACAGAGTAGCAGGCTGCCAGATACCGAGCTGGAATTTCTCTATTGCTTTTGGCTTCCGATCCACAGGTGGCTACATTCACGTCGAAGCTTCACCAGACACGTAACATTCCCTAGGGATTACTTTCAGTTTACATACTTGTTCAAGAATCAAACCCATCAAAGTTCACGTTGGGTTAACTTCCGAAATAAAACAACTATGTTCTGGAAATATTCCGAAAATGAGGAACTAAGGAGACACACTTGATAAAAGAATCTTACCACGTATGGAGGATGAATCTTCGGCTAGGGGATTGTTTTACGTGGAAAAGATCTCCGAGAAGCTTTTTTCCAGCCAGTAAAGTGTCCTACGTATGTGACTGGAATTGATACACATGCTTTAAGTAGAATAAATGGCGTGGCTTGTTATGTTCCACTTTATTCGTTCACAGCACTGAATTCCAAGGATTGTTTCTGAATAATGGCAAGGATTGTCAAAATTAATTCTATGAAAAGTATATGCCTGCATCACCGGTTCCCTGTATACTTGGGACGAGACCAGACTAGACTCGACGAGTATTTTTATTTTATTTTATTCTGCGTAACGCGTGGCTATTTCTATTTAACTGAAAGAATCGCCGCCAGGATGCGCTGGAGTGTAATAAATGCCTTATTGCAGTGCCGTACCAAGAGTAGTAAGTACCTCCATGCCAATTTTCCACTTCTTTATCCAATTTCTATTTTTTGGTATTATTTCTTCTTCCTTTGTGAATAACCTGAAATGTAAAATTGTGAAAATTCTAGTGGACGATGGAATGGAGATTTGGAAAGTTAATATTGGCCGCTTTAGTGGTTTTGCGATTGGTACAGGAAAAGTGGCTATCTGGAAATCTTTGAAGGGACATAGAGAACGTAAGACAAGGAATAAAAGAAATAAAGAGAAAAAAGATGGCAACAGCCAACTCGTCATTGTCCTTTAGGAATGGAAGGGTGCACTTTGCGCAATGGTCGCCTCGGCACTTCCGCCGATTCTTCGGCTCCCTTACGAGCGAAACGTGCCATTTTTCTCTTGAAGAATTTTTCGTGCTGCACCCAGAAAGAATACGATGAAAAAGCAGTGAAGTGGAGGATTAAGAAGGAATAAAGAAAGAAAAAGCAGCGACGAAAAAAGATGGAAAATAAAATAAAGCTTGTCAGAGCTGTGGGAAAGGAAAGAAATGGCGGAGAGCGGTTAGAAATCCGATTGGAATTGGAGGGTTGACAGTGGTAGGGGTAAGAAATGGCTGGAAGGACACGATTTAATAAAGAGCATTCTCGTGGATGCTCATATCCAGAATTCCTCAAGATCCTTGCATACCGTCACATACCGCACTTAACCTCACCCTTTTCGCCTTTCTTTTAAACATCTATAATGCCAGTCTGTCTTCGGTCATTAATCACAATATTCATTATCAGACTTTCAACGTCATTAAATTCAATTTTTGTTGAAATTTCACTAAAAAGGAATTATTATACAAAATGCACATATGCCAAATAATATTCTAGATACGTGGATTTCACATTTTTTAACTCTCCGTTGTCATACCGCCTTTTACACGCATGATCAGAATCCCACATAAAACGACTGTTATCTTTTACTAATTTATCCACAAAGCCAGATATAATATAATATCTTGATATACGATTACGCTGTCTTTCACAAAATCAATTAACCCCAAACAATGTTATCAGCCGGCGTATACATATATAGGGTGTGAAAAAAATTTCCAAATTCATCTAAAAAACGGGTATGCCGACTAAAAAACCAGATTGAATTTTATCGGCAGAAGAAAATATAATAAAATTCGAGTAGCAAGATCGAAGGAATGATAAAAAAAATTTTAGCACTCAAGGGTTAAAAGTACTGGAACTAAAGTAGATAAAGGAAAAATGGATGGCATGTAACTTCTGCAAAGATGTACCTAATTGCTCCTAAGTCCTTGAAGAGGTGACGGGGGAGAGGTATAGATAGTACCAACGGCAGTAGCGGTAACAAGGGTGGTAATGCTGCTGATAGAAGAGGGTGACAGAAGGGTAGGATTTTCGCGCAGGCGTCCCGACGTCGTTTCCGGAGGGTAGCAAGAGGATGCCGAGGACGGAGAAGGAGACGCAGACGTCGACTGACAGCGGCGGCCGTGTGCCGGAGAATAGGGGTGAAATGCACCCTTACCCACATCTTCAATCGGCCACGGCTTTTCCACTGGCGAACATTCGCCACCAACAACGTGACTAGCAGGCCAGGAGAGCAGCAAGAATATCTCTCGGTAAGTTCATTTTATATATTTTTTTTTATCAACCCTCGATAGCACTTTGAGCAACTATGCAAGTAGGAAACTATCAAAAGTTACACAACTACTGACATTTGGACAATATTACTTGTACACATTTTTTTATCACAGGATATATTATTCACTATTTTTATTCCCAGAACTTTTAGTATTATTCATACATAAGTGTGAATAGTAGTTCCCCTACTATTAACTACTATGAAAAAATGATCGAAATCGAATCCGACGTAAAATATATACATATATATTATTGATTTTGACCACACCGAAACTATTTTGTGTTATAACAATTGTACTGTTGATAAAAAAATTCATAGTATTTTTCCAACTACGTGTCTGCATAGTATTTCACTATTTCCACTTCCTCTAGGCTCAGTTCTTATCACGCGTACCTTCAATTTCTGACTATATAATATACGTTACTTCTCGTATATTAATTCACTGTTATCGCCGTATCGTTTTTCTAAGTCCTAAAAAAATTCTTTAAACTTATTACTATGCATATGTACGATATGCATAGTATTATACTATACGAATTCTTTGATTGAACCAATCCCGTAAGGCGGATCATTCGATTTCATTTATTCGATATTCTATCCTCGTATTCCCATTGGTTGAATGTTCTATACTTGAATATATATATAGGATTCATCTATCGTGGGACAAGTTGACTTAATTTAGCATCTACTTGATCAACTCGATTTGACTTGCTTTACGTTCCATTGAAGATTCCTTATCTTTTTCTGTAGTTCTAGAAAGAAAAAAGTATGACTACTCACATAGTATAGGTGAATATCGCAAAAGGAAATAAAATCAGGACGGTGCGATGGGCGAGAAATAGGAAAAGGTGGGACAACCTTAGAAAGACAGCAGGGATCGAGCGATGGGGCGAGCAACCCTCACTTTGGATTATACCGATACATTGAGTTCGCGAGTGGACTGGTAGATAAAATTCTACTCTACTATGTGTTATAAGAAATTCTTACTCTTTTTCCCTCCCTATATATATATTATATTAAAAAATATATATATACATTGCTATGCTGTCTACGATAGCTATTTACTACCCTTACTTACATTCTTCCTGCCCGTTCATAAGGCTTGAATGCATTAGGGATGCAAGGTGGAAATGATTCTCTATATGGATCCTTCACAAATCACCCTTCCGTGTCTAATGTTGATAGCAGGTTTAGGTGTGAAAAATTTTTGAAAAAAATTATTCTCAAAAATTATCATCGAGAGTGTATTGAGAGAAAAAAGAATTCTTTGGCAATATGTATTTTTAGAATCTGTAGCATAGAGATATATTGCGAAACTGTAGTTTCTGGTCCAGAGTAAAGAAACAGATTGGCCCATTTTAGAACAGGACAAAACTGAAATATGTAAAACAGGCATTGTGAAGAAATACAAAGAAAATACATAACTGAATTATTTTATATAAGTATGATGTATGTACTGTCTTTTGAAAAATTAATTATAACGGTAGCAGCGATAAGACTTTGTAGTGATAACAAGATTTAAAGGAAGTCAGGATAATATCTAGTAGCGGCCCGGATGAACTCTATGGTATTATCAATTAGTGACGTCATCACTGCTATTGTCGTTGCAGCACCTCCATTTAGCCTGTGAGGAATTTATTTGCAAACCTCTTCCTCATGTTTATTCGGTACAAACGTACCAGCTGAAGTTAGCTTTGATATAGTATAGAAGTCATATAGGCGCCAACTTCAGTCCGTACCTTTGTGATGTATGATTTTGTATAAGGGTAGTTTTGTCTGACATTTTGTTCAATTAGAACAAGAGAAGGACAGACAGGCACAAGTTGAAAGATAAGACTGAATAGAAGATGAATAGGAGAGACAGATGGAAACTAGTAATGGAGGTAAGAGAAGGGCTGCCAACTTAAGTAGCATAATCGTTTGACCCCCCTTTTGACACACGACTCATTTCCGCATGTCATAATCAGGGCTTCCAGTTTCTTGACTTTCTGAGTCTGTCGCTTCTGGCTAAGGGACTTGTCATAACCTCAAAGAGACCTATTTTCAATCGAAACATCCTGCCACTGGGACTGTCAGGTGTTAATTTGAAATGCATCCAACTATGAGAATCGACTTTTGATTATTGAAAAATTTTGCAAAAGAGGATTTGGAAATAAATTTTCTTTTTTAAATTCTAAACAAATCAGAATATCCTAGAGAAGCTTACTATCATCCTGGTACTGATAACTTCTAGGATGAGTCTAACAGGATGAAAGATAACAGGATTACAAAGCAATTTACATAACCTTCACTGACTATTTTACTATCCAAGATGGCGAGGAAATCTTGACTAATTGACAGGGTTAATAAAATTTTCCTTATTATATTCAAAATTACTATATATTTCAGACTGAGGATACAGTCAATTGCTAATAAATGAAAAGGTCCGCGATATTAAATTCGAATTTCGATTTGTGAATTATTCACAAAAAAAATCTTGAATTTCTTCTACGTGTCTCTCGTGCTCATTGTTAACCCAGGTTTCTTCGTATATACTATTCGACCCTTGTAGCCATTCTGTCCTATACAACCCTTCCTTATTCCTTCACTTTCATCCCTCAGAGGGCAGACATACCAACTGGGACTGTACTACGTAATAAATAGTCGATTCGATTGAAACGTACGAGCAATTCAGTAGATAGAAGCAATAAGAGTGAACATTTGAATTGACATCCAGTATTAAATTTGTCTCTCTAGGAGTTCTCAGTAACTTTCATTCGTACGAAGTTTTCGGAATTTTTATACACATACATATATGCATATATAAAAAAATATTAAAAGTAAAAAAAGAAATTTAAATATCAATGACGGATACGAATGGGTGCGCGAAAGAGAGAACGAGAAAGAGTGAGAGAGAAGATGAACCAGAAGGGAAATAGAGAGCCAGAGATGGGAAGAGTATCCTACAGGTAAAGTAATTACTGGTGTAATTCGCTTAGCGTGCAATATCGCGCGACAAAGTGGAGACATGAAGCTGGCCACTCTCATCACCCCTCTACCTTTCTCTCCGTTCCCCTCTTTCACCATTTGCCAGGTTCGACGTCGACAGGGTGGAACCTCGGCCGACGCTACTAGTGAGTTAAATGCGAGTAACTGTATTACGCTGCTCTCTCCACTCTGTAAGTTGCCTCCTGTTACTCTGGGTTAGTTCCTCGTTAACGTGCGAAGAAATACGAGTTCTCCCCGTAGAATAAATTTAGCGTTGATTTTTAGGAAAATTGGCAGATTGCGTCATGCCCCATGACGTCATCTAAAAGAAAACTATCGAACAACAGTATTGGTACTGTTTTTTGGTTAGGGTTGCAACTGGATCCCTTGACAATGAAAAAACATATATATAATCCTACGCCTTAGAAGTTTCGTGGCCTACTTGTTGAAGCTGGAAGCAACAGTTTGCTCTTTAAGCTCAACCCTCTAAGAGTTGGATTCTCTCTTTCTAGAGCGGAGGGTGGGAAGTTAAGGGTAAGCAAGGGAGGTATGGCAAGATATAATGGTAGATCAGCTGATACTATAAGGGTAGTTAATGATAGTAGTGAGGGGTAGTAAAATAATACTATAGTCACGGATAAGAGTTTGATGAATCTTGGGGAAATTGAAGGATGCAGCGCGAGTTTGTTCTTTCTCACCCTTAGTCAAGGGATGATTTCGTTCAGGCACACTATTCCGATTGCGAGGGTAGAAGTTGATGACAATAGAGGTAGAAAGTCGCGAAGAGATTCGTGTGGAACAAGAGCGACCGTGGCGCCACCACAGGCAGGATACTCGCGGCGGTTAATTGAGAGTCGGATCTTGTTGAACTTTCTGACGATTCTCCCCAACGTCTTAGATTAAGAGTTCGAGTCGCCTTTCTGATTGAGCTATTCACTCTATGGAAACTGTATTGAGTTATGGCGCTCTTCTATTATACGAACCCTGCTCACTAATTGCCTTTAAACTCAGCCGGTAACTTTCAGACAATTGACAACCGTAGCGAAAATTGATCTTTAGTATCGATTGCAGATATTCTAAGGATTTTCTTACTCGGTTAAAATAACGATTGAACAAGGTTATTCTGATATGGAAAAAAGCTAAATTTTTTTATTTTCACTATCACTTGTATGCATTATCAATGGTACTTGTCCGATCTGAATAACTGGTACGGCATTAACTACTAAGTGCAATACAGTGTATTTCGAATTGACATAGAAGATCGCAGTAAACTGAAGTACGATGACATTGGAATTACCATAGCCTTTTGAAAAGTGATCTAGTTTACAGAATATCCCTAGAAATTCCCTAGCAGCACTAACGATGTAATATAAGGTGTGATAAAAGTATCCATACTTTAGTAGCACTAGCGTCATCGGAAGGACATCATAAAAAAAAGGTTGGTCAGTGCTACAGTATACACACACATATATATAAAAGAAAATGGCACTGTCACGCTTTACAATAAATTTCGAGGGTTATGACGGCCGACAGGACTTTTCTATTAGTCGTGGATTATTTTCCGACGGGGGTTGCGCTTACTACTCTTACTGCCCAGAAGGGTGAGGGGACTGACTTTGGCAATGGTTAGATACAGCAGGATTACGTAGGGGTATATTGCATTATATGGTATCGTATAATAATAGAAAGCCAAGGCTGGCGAATGACAGACTGAGAACAAGAGCGGCGACTAGGAGGTATAGTTACGCGGTCAGAGGAATGATAGGGGTGGATTTTGATAATGAGGTCAGATGAGTAGGCAGCCCGACGATATCACTTCATCATACGTCACGCGTCCGGCATAACCTGTCAGCGGCAAAACCAAACCAATCGACTGGTTTCAACCCCTTACCAATACAAAATCATTCCCGCGGCTCTAGCTTCCGCGGGTGCGTTTCAACCCCTTTGACAATAGCCACCCTTTTGATCGCTACTCAAGCGCTTCATTTCGATATGCTCCATTCACTGATGCTTCCACATATCGCGTATGCTGACTATCATTCAGACATGTGTGTGTGTGTGTATATGTGTGTGTCTCTGTTATTTAGAAAAAATCAACGCCTTGTACATTGTTGTGTAATAATTTGAATTTTCCATTATTATTGTTTTCCCCAGCCTGAAGGAACTGTGAAAATAGATGGGGATGATAAAGGAATGAATAAGGGTAGAAAAAGGGGGGTGGAAAAAGTAGTGGGAGTTCGATGTGGATTCTTCTGGAAAATAATGACGGATCCCAAGGGTACGTTCTTTCAGGAAAATGCTGATTGCTCCCCCGACAATCTACTACCCTACGTCGCCGTTCAATCCACCTTCCCTTCTACGTTCATCTTCTTTTAGTCTGTCAATTTGCTATTCTTCATTTTGGATGAGCCAATCCGCTTGCGCGCGACCATTAATCTCGATTAATGAGATTTTTAGATACTACTTCTTGACAATCGGGCAAATTATATTAATTAATTATTGCACACTTAATTAGCTGTTTCTTAGAGGAGACTGAAAGTCTTTTGTACGTGTAGCTACTATTATTTATCCAAGTTCGATCCCTATAACAGGGGTTGTAGAGAGGTTGAAAAATCTTATACCTTACAAGTAGAAAAGATAGTAGCTACGTTTGATACTGATATAAGCGCAGAATCTTGAGAAATTTTGTAAGGAGTGAATATTGAGTTTAGAGTGGCTAAGTAAATTATCTCGGATGAAAGCGACTGTAAGGGGTCTTTAATTAGTCATTAATTAATGATCATAATGCAATGAATACGTTAATTCGATAAAAAAAGTGAGTCAATGAATGAATGAATTAAGAAAGAAAGAGGAAAAAAAGAGAATGAAAATCTAAACGACTGCTGCTCAAATTTTCATTCAATTTTGAAAATATAGGTAGACCTGCTTCCCTTGGTTATTTTCAAGAAATATAAAAAAGAAAGTACAATATGTAATGACACTCAATTCTCCCTCTGCTTTCTTCGTCACCCTCCTTTTTTTTTTTAATACTTTCTTACAGCCCTTTTCAACCCCTAAATATCAAAAGCACTCAAGGCCCGTTTCCTCCAGTAAAGAATTGTAGCAAAGAAGTCGAACAATAATCGTCCCTTCGATTTTATCGTACATGCAGGAGTGGCAGGAAAAGCAAAAGAGAATAACAGGGGCCTAATACTAGAGAAAGATAAAGATAAGAATTGAACCTAAGAGAGAAAGGGTGAGCGAAAGTGCAAATGCGTCCTCTAAAGATTCCTCCAATTTACGTCGATTTGGTCTCACCGACATTAAGAGTGGACGACGTCAAAGTTGAAAGTTTTATTTAATTTTGAGTGAAGGAACAGGAGTAAGGAAAAACAAAGAGAGCATCTCTCTAGTACAGCACTTTTCATCTAAAAACCCTGAAACCTTATCGAATCGGTAGTGGGATACAGAGCCTTAAGTATCCAACAGCAATTCCAGGGTGTGAAAGGGGTCCTCGCCGTCGCCATCAAGAGATCCAATTAAAAGCCCATCGCCCAAGGAAGTTTGCACAGTTTACGGAACCTGGTTGGCACACGGTTCGGGTCGTGTACGAGCTACGCAAAAAGCAGTAAACTCTGCGCGGGCTATTCTACTATGGTGGGCTCTGTGATGACATTGCTGGAAATCAGTTTTCCACGAAGCAGCATCTTTCCTGAGATCAATCTTCGTCGACCCTCCTTCCGCTAGGTAGTTGAACAATCAACAGCCACCAAATTCCCAGCCAAACACTGAATCTTGAGCAGACACTGTGGTAAAGGTCACGTGATAAATTACTATTTGGGTAACCTTAATGGAAGAGATAATACTTTTTACATCAGGATCGTACCTTGTTAAGGTGATTAATTTTTTCAACTGCAACCATACCTGATGTCCTAAATATCTGTTCACAGAGCAGCAGGACCAAGTAGCGCACATCAGGAAGAATGAAGAGGTTAATGGGTGGACAATGGACCGGTTGGCTACAGCGATGTCGGGAATCACGAGGACTCGTCCTGGTGATCGTTGCCATTGCCCTGCTGCTGGACAACATGCTGCTCACCACCGTCGGTAAGTACCTAAGAATATGATAACGTATGTAGGAGCGTTTTCAAAAATAGGAAATTACGGCGTAAATCATTTGGCATTTGTTGAAGATTTTTTTTTCACAAATAATGGACGAGTCCGATCGACGGACTCTCACTTTCGAATTCACACTCTCATTCTCGAATGCCTCTAGTTCTCTCACACCCAACTCGTTAAAACTTCTTTCTCATTTCTATTACTCTCCTATTCATACTTACACTCCCCCTCTAGTTGACGCACCAGATCACACATTGGATCTCACATGTCTCAATCACTTTCAGAAACTTCAGTCGATAATCTCTCATAAACATTCTCGTATAAACATTCTCACTCGAGCACTCTTTTTTAAACTCTAGCACGACCTCACTTGATATATTCGTTTTTTTGAATCTTTAATGACACACACAGCACTGACTCCTACAAGTATGTATATGTTGTTATTATTATTGTTATTATTATTAATTGACTGTGAAAGTGACTGTCAAAGAAATAGCTCATAAAGCACCAGAAGATGTATCCATTGGATATATCTTCACAACTTTTAACAGCTTGGCATCAGGCTTCTTTTTTCTCTTTGTCTTTCATACTCTTTGTTATATTTCTGGCCATTGATTCTCAAAGAGACCGAAAGACAATGTCGAACAAAGATAACACTCGAAAACGAAGGGATCATTACAATTCGCAAGGAAATGAGTACTTCGTTCTCTTAAATTTGAAACTCGGGACAGTCGTCAAAGGGATAAATTTCGAAAGACAAGGGACAATTGACTAATTTCTTGTAATCAGTTTCTTACTTCGTTTGATGAGATTTTGCCCGAAAGAAGGGTTCCGGTCTGTCAGGTTATTACTTCCGGTGTACGGGCAACGTAAATTCATGTCGGAAGAACGATGGATATATGTATATGTATAGACATCCTGTGTCTATACCACATAAAAAACCACTTTCAACTCTTTAAACCTCGACTGAATTCTCAACTCATGGAACGTCACTCCCAGTAGTGGGTCAAGTATTCCGTGGAAGTTTCTTCCACAAAACTCAATATCTGAGTAATCAGTATGAATTTCAGAGTGATCCAACAACTGCAATGATAATGTAGTAAGGATCGAATAAAAACAAAGTACAGTCAGTCCTTTCCTTATTGGAATTATGATACAGCAATAAAAAGAATGAGACGTGAATCTTAACGAGTAAAGATGCACTTATCCGATCTATATGGCATATTCCTCAATGCAGTAATTATCGGTAATAATCCCCCAAGAGATTTTTCTCGAAATTGCCGATCGTATTACGTAATACAGATGCGTATAATGCTCTCCGCCAATCTGGATTTTCATTTAATAATGTCAGAAACCCACTAGGATCAAATTCCTGGGCAAATGGAAGAACAAAGAGTGGAATCAGCGAACAAGACTAAGAAAGAGAGAAAGATAAAACAGGAAACTCACTGGATGAGAAACGTTATATAGGTAACGATTTTTCCTTCGCAGGAAAAACAATATCCCCAGGGACAGTAAAGGGCTTTGCTTTACTTTCGTTCTGTGCGATACGGTGGGATTTCTTGCTAGGAAGATCAATGCCCATAGTGAACGTACATTCTAAAATTGTGAATATTTATTTTATTAATACAATATTAGTACCATTGTCTTTACCGATCATTAATGTCGGAACAATAGTTAAATATAAGTTACATGGGAGATGTATCAGCAATATATCTTTCTCTGTCCCACCGTCACGTGACCACGCATTAAACGATCGCAGCGCGCCATGCGGCTGCTAACGAAATAAACAATGTCTTCGTTATGTGCGACATCCCCCACCAAGCCAGTCTCACGACCTGTATGTAAGATCGTGGCCGTGACCGTTGGTAGTGCAACAAATGATGGCGCGAATCGTAAGCAAAGGTTTAGCTGAGTAGTGATACTTACAATTAGATTTAGAATTATAATTCGGTTGCGTTCTGCACAGTGATAAATATTAATAACAATTACATTGTTTTAATTGATACGCGTTGACAGATGTACTATAAAAGTTTGCAGTAACTTTGTGACATAACCTGCAAACGTGTAGTGATTTGGTTAACTCGCGTAGTGAGTGCCTGAACGAGACTATTATTCCGCATAACAATTGGTGTTTAACTAAGATAAATTTATATTCAGTGGCATCTGCATAGCTACGATAATAAAATCATTCATGGTACACCTTCAGAGCATTTGCCGGATAAATCTGGACAAGTTGAACAATGGAAATGTCGGAGGAATGGAAGCATCGATGCCATTGTCGATGTTCCGATTACGCAATCGGGACGCTTCGAAAGCCTGCGAATTTCGGAAAATTAAATTGCGTCGAGGGTTCCTGCCCATTTTAAGTGTACCCCATGGCGAGTGATGATAATTGAAAATCGATTATACTTATCTTGGCCACTTACGGTGCCACGAGGAATTTCATAAAATTTTCCAGAACCGTAAGCGCTTTGTAAAGTCTTCTATTGTTCTTCTCTTTCTTTTTTACTCTCGGTCTTCACGTCATTTTATTATGAAAGGAGATCCAAATGTTGCACGTACTTCTCGAAAGTTTGTTTAAGCAACGGCTCGATAAACACCGAGGACATCGAGATCCATTCTAGGATACTAGCGATTTTCTTCTATTCATTTGCATTTATTTCGCTCAATGGATACTTCGTTGAAAATTTCTGTCATTAAAGACGCCGGTGATTAGATAACAAAGGACCTTTTTTTTACCGTACAAATTGACACGTTTCCGGTAACAAGCACGTTCTATTTTAAATTGCTATTCATACGAAACAGTATATTTAAAAATAGACACATTGTCTGACTTTGGTCATCCAGTATTTCAGATTCCTTACAGTAAAATGTCAAAGGTGAACAACGCAGGAAAGAATCGAGATTATTATTAAGCGGAGGAAGAAAAGAGTGCAGCAGACTGTAGACATTAACGAATGAGAAAAAGAATGGCAGAGTCGCTAAGCTTTGCGGAGAACTTTGTTTCCTCGAAGTATTACGTGATTCAAGTACAATGGCAGCTCCCTTGAAAATCTTGTGAGATTCCACGAGGAACAGTGAAAGAGAGCGAACGAGGAAGGAGAGTACAGCTGTTAGGGATGAGAAGCCGTTTAAATTTCAAGAAAAACTTTGGGTAAAAGCCACAATAAAATTACCATAAAAATGCCCGAGGCGGCAGGGAGAAACATAATGAGAGGGAAAGATGAAAGTTCGAATATGCGAAGGAGAAGAAGGAGGAAAAAAATCGATGAGGGAAAGCATTACACCTGCTGTCTCCAGAAAATACAAAATGCACCCTAAGAAATATTAGCAACAAGACCTTTCTATAGAATTATTATCAGAGTGGCTACGAGGGTGTTGCAAATATAATTTTTTTTCCATGTTAACGTCAGCCCCCACCCGTTTTTCGAAGCTTAAGAGTTACATGTATAAAGATAGACGTAAGTACAATCTCATGAGAATTTTCACGACAACCTTTTCACGGTATTTCTCTTTATTTCATGGAAGTAAAAAACCACCCCCTGTGAAAACGAGGTGGTCACTCGATTTTTCCGAGCTTTTAACTTTTCACCCCCTGAATTGACCTTTCTCAGTCACCGTGAAGTACCGGCTACTTCTATCGACTTGGTCGAGTCAAGAGGGTGGCTAAGTCCAGGGTGCCGCGCTCGAGCTAAGGGATGTTTAATTCACGAGGCAGTCCTTCAAACGGCATGCGAAGAAAACGCTGCTAGGGGAAAACGTATGGGGTTTCTCCTGTCATGCCGGCAATCCAGATAAGTGGTCATGCATTTATGGAGCGGCGGTCTGTTACGAAATACGTCCCCCCAAGAGTCTTGGCTTCGGCAGACCCCCTTTACAACCCCATAGACATCAGGTACAACCCATAAATAGTTCATGATTAACCATCACTTTAATTAAAGTCACTGGAGTGTATGATGCTTCCCTTTATATTTTCCTATTTTAAAACAGAGTGAAAAATGTTAATCATTGTTCAGGGAGGAAAAAAACTTCTTGATCCTTCGGACCTATTTTGATTGTTATTCCATTAAGGGTTGACTGACAAGCACAATTTGCCATGGTGAATAATTTATAATACCACTTGTTGCTTCGACGATCCTGCTTCTGACTTCATCCCCTAGAGGAACTAGCCCACGCGGAGTACTTAATATCTCCGAGGGTGTTCCGACCTTTTCATGCTTCACCTCGATAAAATAAGGGTTGGAGATGCTGGGATTTGGACCCAGGACTTTCAGCATGCGATGCGGACACTCCACCACTGAGTTATCCTTATCAGGGATGAAGATTTTGGGCTCGCGAAATGTTGTATACCTAACACAAAACTTTTCTATAAAATTGAATATCGTTTCCTTGCTGGTGGAATATCACGTGTAGGATGAAAAATTTGAATTCGACATCCAATTGCGTGACGAGTCCTTCGACAAAAAGGAGATTTTCCATAGCAGCTTAGGGGTTGTTATTGGTGGATTTGCCTGGTGTCGAAAGACAAATCCTTATGGCAAGGATCGAAGAAAATCCTCGCTAGGGACTTGTGCGGCACAGTCCTGATCCTACGAAAATATAAGATTCGGGAAACAGTGGATTTTTTGTGAAATTTGCGGATGAAGATTTAAGTAAATATTAGTATAGCATATATCAATATAAAATTTATTAACGCAGGACAGCGTAAATAATTATTCAGAAGTCCTAAGCAAAATTAAGGATAAACGTGGACACTGTTAATTAAAAAATTAGTATTCCTCGGGAAGTGTTTGTTATATATTTTTTTAAATTTCTATTATATTTTGTTGATGGTAGTTCCCATCATACCGGGGTTTATCTACGACATGAAGCATCCCAACGCAACCCTTAGCAAACACCTTGAGAATGCAGTTGAAAAAACCACCCCAATTATGAATACGACAACCACAACAATGGCAACAACAACGACTCCAAAATGTTCTTGTGGACTGAATGCTTCAAATAATTCTCAGCTGGAGTTTCTTACGAGTGCAGCAACTACCGTCAAGTCGATAGGTATTTAAGAAATTCATTATTCACAATACATTGTTATATTCAAATGAGCCATTCATTATTTGTTATCTATAGTCGGCATCATCTCCTGAGTAGAATTAGTTTACATCCACCATTAATTATACTCACGAATCTTATATTTGATAATTATAAACTCTCTTGATTAGAGACCAGCACCATGAACGCGACATCTGTCGGTTCAGAAAAAGAAGTAAGGCACAAGGAACTCCTGCAGGAAACTGTAGCAGTGGGAATGATGTTCGCTTCCAAGGCTTTTGTTCAACTCTTGGCCAATCCCATTGTTGGTCCACTCACACATAAGTTCGTGCTGAGCAAGAAATCTAGAAATGTTCAATATAATGCATTGTGAAATAATGAAAAGTAATTTAATCGTTTTACTTATTTTAGAATTGGATATAGTGTACCCATGTTTACGGGTTTCATCATTATGTTTATTTCAACATTAATATTCGCCTTTGGACGCAGTTATGGGATTTTGTTTCTGGCAAGGGCTCTTCAAGGAATTGGTTCTTCTTGTTCCAGTGTTTCAGGTAACTTTTTTATCATTCATATTATAAATATGCAATTCCATTTTATTTGAAAACATCAATTTTACATAAAATAGAAGCATCGGTGGTTCAGTGGTAGAATGCTCGCCTGCCACGCGGGCGGCCCGGGTTCGATTCCCGGCCGATGCAAATTTTTTTTTTGTAATTTAAGTAAAGTAATATCTTCCTACGATACTGTGTACTTTAGTTCTCTTAGAAATTAATTTATCCAATTACCACTTAATGGATCTTCTTCTTATGGATGTTCTTTCCTACGGAATCTTCCTGATTTCATGTAACATTTTTTAATCTGACGCTATCCACCAATATTTATCTTTGAGTCTCTGGGTATAATAATTAGAGATTGTGGTATCGTAGACAGTTGGAATTTTCCCGGTACTATTTTTAGGCGCAACACTTTTGTTAGCTTGATGGCGAGGCCTATGATATATGATAGGTATATTGTTCGTATCTTAGACTGTACCAATGCTATCAAAATAGATAAAAAATTGTGGATATAGGTACCCGGTAGCTGCTCTTTCTTTGCAGTCAGAGAAGGACGCGTACATCGTCATTATCGGTCCGTTCGCATAGCAGGCTAGCATGCTACCACTGAACCATCGATCCTTGTGATTGTGAAAAGCAAACCTCCTTGGATCATCCCGGATTACAGAATTATTAAATTAATATGACTAATATTGTTCCTATAGGTATGGGAATGTTAGCCGAGAGATATCAGGACGATAAAGAGCGTGGAAACGCAATGGGCATAGCACTTGGTGGTCTTGCCCTGGGAGTTCTTATTGGTCCACCCTTTGGCGGTTTTATGTATCAATTTGTTGGAAAATCCGCACCCTTCCTGGTCCTGTCAGCCCTGGCACTTGGCGATGGACGTTAGTGACACAAAATAATTTATAATCAATTTGTCGTCTGACAAAGCAAGCCTACAATTAATGAAAATAAAATAAAATTAGTCTTGCAGCTCCTAATGCTTCAGCCATCGATAGTTTACACAGAAGCCGAACCGCCATCGTTAAAAGCTCTTATAACGGACCCCTACATCGTGATAGCAGCCGGTAATGGAAATTTAATACATAAAAATTGATTACATATATGTGTAATGCACTTTTACTGCAGGTGCTATAACCTTCGCTAATATGGGTATCGCTATGCTCGAACCTAGTCTACCTATATGGATGATAGATACCATGGGCGCAAGTAAATGGCAGCAGGGGGCCACATTTTTACCTGCTAGTTTGAGTTATCTCATAGGAACCAATCTATTTGGTCCCCTGGGACACAGAATGGGAAGGTACATATAAAAATTACTTTAAATTATTTCTATATTGTAATCGGTATCCGCCTGTTCAACGCAAAGAACCAGTAGAGATGTCAAACCAAGGGCCCGGATAGCTCAGTCGGTAGAGCATCAGACTTTTAATCTGAGGGTCCAGGGTTCGAGTCCCTGTTCGGGCGTTTATTTTTTTGTCTTTTAAAGTAATCAGGGCGCTTCAGATCATCACCGACGCTGTTGTTATTTTATAATATAAATAATATAAATGTGTCAATGTCGTGATTAAAAATTTAATTTAACAGTGTTCCAAGCCATTTGAATGTTATCGTAACTGAATGTGGCTGCGATAAAGTTGCAGTGACGTAGCATGGCGTAGATCAAGAGAGTATATATATATATATACTTGACATTCTTTTATTACAGATGGCTCGCGTCTTTGATTGGACTTGTCGTTATTGGCCTCTGTCTTATATGCGTGAGTTTGTAGAAACTTTACGGTATAGATTTTATTTTTTTTTTATAATAAATTGATTAATAATTGTATTTTGTCTCTTTTTTTTAGATACCACTCGCAAGAAATATAAATCATTTGATCTTACCTAACGCTGGTCTTGGTTTTGCCATTGGCATGGTGGACAGTTCTATGATGCCTGAACTTGGATATTTAGTTGACATTCGTCACACAGCTGTTTATGGTAGCGTTTACGCCATTGGGGATGTTGCATTTTGTTTGGGATATGCCATAGGTATGATTATCAATGAAAATTATAAAGCTGTTCTTTCTATATAATGTTTAATGGGAAAAAAAACTATAATTGAAACATCAATAATATTCATGCTAGACAATTATACTTTCTGGTATGAATATTTTAAAGTACAAACGCCAGGATTAGATAACTTAATTACTAGTGCAATTGTTAATGAAATTACAGCATTATCTGCCATCTGTTGAGAACTCTGCTGAATTACGAGATTATAATCAAATTCCATGACTGCGATGATAACGCCACTTTAATTTCTTAAGACTATCAAAGAATTTATCAGAGTTCCTCACAGATGGCGCAACGTGTGCTGTCCTATAACGATCATCCTTGAACTTACTGTTACTCGAATATATCATCGCACGCTTACTAATGAGAGTGTGAAGAAACATACTAAATGTATTCAGTAATGGCTACGTGAAAACAAAAAAGTAGCGGAGATAATAATTTTGAAAAAAAAATTATTCCTTCACCGTGACAATGTTTGCACATTGCCGTGACCAGGATTCGAACCTGGGTTACTACGGCCACAACGTAGGGTCCTAACCACTAGACGATCACGGCTATTGAAGGCGATGAAAGGTGTTTGTTCTTAGAGCTAGGAAACGTTCGTTTACGTGTTTTTTGTTGAGGGAAGAAATAGGTCGAAGATCGGTAACAAGCGTTGAGGAAAGCCGAAAAAGTCATTATAGACAGGGTAAAGTGCTTGGAGTGTGTGAAAGGAGACGGAATAAATTCAAAAGTAAAATAAAAAGATAACGGACTTTTGGTGGGAGAGGATGGCCATTTGGAAACAGGAGAAAATAGACGAAATCGGCTATTGAAAGCGATGAGAAGTGTTTGTTCTAGGTGCTACGAAACTCGCGTTTTACGTAGTTTTTGAAAGCAAAAAGCGACTCAAAGATCGGAAACAAGCGCGTAAAAAGCCAAAAAAGTCACCATAGACGAGGCAAAGTGCTTGGAGTGTGTGTGTGGGAGAAGAGTAATCCAAAAAGTGGAATAAGAACAGCAATCGACTTTTAGTAAGGATGACAACGTGGAAGAAGGAAGAAATCGACTCAATCACAAGGTATTTCGAAGGGCACGAGGGACCTGTAACATCTAGACGATCACGGCTATTGAAGGCGATGAAAGGTGTTTGTTCTTAGAGCTAGGAAACTCGCGTTTTACGTAGTTTTTGAAAGCAAAAAGCGACTCAAAGATCGGAAACAAGCGCGTAAGAAAGCCTAAAAAAGTCACTACAGACAAGGCAAAGTGCTTGGAGTGTGTAGGAGAAGAACATAATTCAAAATGTGGAATAAGAAAACCAACTGACTTTTAGTGAGAGAGGATGACCACGTGGAAACAGGAAGAAATTGACATAATTATAAGGCATTTCGAAGAGCACGAAGGACCTGTAACAACCAAGGATCATGAGGCCCTTAGCGTCTTGCCCGAAAAGTGACAGTTGGAACAGACAAAAACAAGGAAGAAGGTCAAGAAAGCGCGGGCAACGAAAGACGCGACGACGGTGACATCCAGGGGACCGGAGAACCGCGGAGAACGCAGGGTGTTGTTGTGCGAGAGCGAGTGAGACAGCGCGTGCGAGCTGACAAGACTCAACAGCCCAGACCACCACCGGATAATACCAGCCGAGAAATCCCGGCACAGATGGGGACACAGCATAGGGACTCGGCTGCTTCTGTCAATGCTCAGCCGGTAAGCACAATATCAGCGCCAAAAATACAACCATCGCGTAGACGCGATGATGGACCGGATGCAGATTTGAGAAAGAAATTCAAAAGTACGTGGTCGCATGTGGCAGATGCGAGGCGGAAAATAAGAAAAGTAAACTCAAAAATAAATCCTGTACTCGTTGCGAACATCGACGCGATACTGGATGAGGCACTGAACGAAGTCGCCACTGGAAACCTAACCAGCCAGAAAAAAAGGGAAAAATCAAAAAGCGCGATATACGCTGCCGCGGCATTACTGTCGCAGGAGACGCGCAGCACTCGATTCCAAGGCAAGCCAAAATACGTCGCCATTGGGCAAGTCATCAAAAAGCTCCAAAGGCAAGTATCGTTGGCAGAAGAACTCAGAGCTTGGAAAGGAGGGCACCTACGGTACCCTTTGAAGATAAAATCGAGAGAGCTCCGCAAACTGAAGATGACACCGACGCAATACGTAGCGACAACGAATGACAAAATATCGACACTACAAAGGTCCCAGGAATACCAGAAGAACACCGAACTGGCACTAAGAACCAGGAGAAAATTCGCGGAACAACCGTCGCTGAGGACCATACGCGAGAGGACAAGCAGAGTAGAGCCAACAGTGTCGGCGGTGGAAAGCTTCTACAAAAACCTCTATGGTTGCGCAGAGGAGACCAACAGGAAGCCCACACCTAGATACAATGCGTGGATAACAAGACTCCATAAGTTCAGAGAGTCGACCGACCTCGAAAATCTCGACACAGGGGAGCTGGAGAAGATGGTGACCGCTGCCCTGAGAAGAGCTGCGCCCTGGAAAGCACCAGGCGAGGATGGGATACCCGCTGGTGTATACAAAATATTCCCAAGCGCCCGGAAGTACCTCGCGCAATACATATGCGAAGTACTGAAAGGCGAACGGATATGCGGGGAAAGAGATGTTCGAGGGGAACTCGTCGCGAACATCGACGCGATACTACATGAGACACTGGAAGAAGTCGCCACTGGAAACGAGACCAGTCAGAAAAAAAGGGAGAAATCGAAGAGTGCAATATATGCTGCCGCGGCATTACTGTCACAGGAGACGCGCAGTACTAGAACCAAAGGTAAGCCAAAACACGTCGCCATTGGGCAAGTCATTGAACCGACCGGAAAATAAACGCAACTTCCAGGGGCCAAAAAGTCATAGTGGCATTCATGGATGACATCAAATTCCACGCGGAAGAGCATCGACGGCGTTACGAATGTCATAGAAGAGTGTGCCAGTGAAAACGACCTGAGAATGAACAAGAAAAAATGCGGAGTTTACTGCCGGCAGGTCGATGAGAAGGAGGAAGCGACGAACCAGGATGTCATCAGGAATGGTGAAGAGGAAGAAAGAGCGTCATTTCTACCCGGGATACGCGAAGGATACAAATACATGGGAATAGTCCAATTAGAAATGGACACAGAAGTATACGTACATAAAGTGACCGAGAAAACTGCGACGGATTCGGGAGATCCCATAGACATATAAGAATAGACTAATATACTACTAAAATACTACGCGAGAGATAGGCTGGCACGTGAGTGGCTGTGACCGCTGGATAGAAAGAGAACACTGCATATGGGGTCGGCTTGTCCTTGTCTAATCACGTATGCGCAACGTGGTCATGTAGTGCGTCTACGTTTGTCGTGCGTCTAATGTGTGTAGTAGTTGGCATTCGGATGCGTGGTTAGACAATGATAGAAGCGGCCCAAATGCAGTTGTCTCTTTTTATTCAGGGGACGCTTGCTCGGCCCACTCCCATAGTCATTCATATGTCTATAGGAAATCTACTATCAGTTAGCCTAGATATCGCACCAGGCGAGTCCCTATGCTGTGTCGCCATCTGTGCCGGGATTTCTCGCCTGTTACTGTCAGCTGATACGCTGAGCTTCTTATTCCTATCGGCGCGCGCACGCTGTCCAACTTGTTTACCAATACACGATGCTGCGGCTCCCTCGTTATCGTGTTGTTCTTATTGCGTCCTTATTTTCCCTCGCCTTCTTGATCTTCCTTCTCTTCGTCACCTCTGCTGTCACTCACTTGGATCGTCGCTCTGCCATAGTAAATCTCCGGGGTTTTATTTCGTAATGTCCGGCCATGCTTTCTGTCGATCTTCTCAGGAACTTGTGGACGATTGCTTGTAGTTTGTCTTCTTTAGCTTTTCCCGCTGCTCGTGCGCATTCTTCTTGCGATCGTCTGAACTCGTCAGACGACCACGTGGCTCCGCGAGGGATCCCGTCGTTCTCGGGCGTTCTCGAATTTGCAATATTTTCTTTTTAATTGCTGCGATCGATTTTTCTTGGCAAAATTATTTTGAGAGCGTCATGGTCTTTCTTTTTTACTGATCCATCGTGCCCTTCGAAATATCTATTGCGTCGGGTTACTCCTGCTTCCATGCGGCCCTTATTTTCGTTTTCTTCTTTTACAAAAAGCCGTTATCTTCCATTTCACTTATGCACTTATTGTCTTATCCGCACACACTTTTTTCGCTTTCTTTCGCACTTGTGTCCGATCTTAGAGATTGCTTTTAATTTTCAAAAGCTGTGTAAACACGAGTTTTATAGCTCTGAGACTCGTCAGCCGACCACGTGGCTCCGCGGGGAGCCGTTGTCCGCTGGTGATATCGAATTTCCATTATTCTCTTTTTAATTACTGCGAGCTATCTTTCAGGCAAAATTACTCTGAGGGCCTCATGGTCCTTTCTTGTTTCTGGACCTTCGTGCCCTTCGAAATACCACGTTATTGCATCGGTTTCTTCCCGTTTCCATGTGGCCATTTTTCCTTTATCTTCTTTTCCAAAATACGTTATCTTCCAATCCACTTGTGCACTTCTTTCATTTCTTATCCATACACACTCCAAGCACTTTGCGTAGTCTTAATGTCTTTTCCTTGGCTTTCTTTCGTTTTTGTGTCCGATCTTAGAGATCGTTATTAATTTTCAAAATCTCTGTAAACGCGGGTTTCGTAGCTCCGAGGAACTAATACGTCTCACTGCTTCCGATAGCAGTGTTCGTCTGTTTCCTCCTATTTCGAAGTGACCATCCTCTTCTACCGAAAGTCCGTTGTCCTCTTACTTCCACTTTTGGATTTATTCCGTCTTGGATTTATTTCATACACACTCCAAGCACTTTGGTTTGTCTATAATGACTTGCTGGACTTTCTTCCGCGCTTGTTGTCGATCTTTGAGTCGCTTTTGCCCTTTAAAAAAACTACGTAAACACGAGTTTGGTAGCCCTGAGAAAAAACAACATATTCCGCAAGTCGGATACATACAATGACTTCCGCAATAAAGACACATTTTAGACGATCACGACTATTGGACGTAGGTAATGAATAGCTGCAAAGTGAGTTACGTAAGAAAAATTCATTTTGGAAGCGTAAAACAAGTACTGATTGGGTAAATAAATCTGTAATAGAAATAAAATACACATTATTGTACTGTGCTTAAATTAAAAAAAAAAAAATTTTGCATCGGCCGGGAATCGAACCCGGGCCGCCCGCGTGGCAGGCGAGCATTCTACCACTGAACCACCGATGCTCATGTTTATATTAAAATATCCCGCCATTATTTACTCGCCATATTAAGGTCAAATTAAAATATTTTTTATTTCTTTGACAGGACCAGCCGTCAGCGGGACCTTAGTGAACAGTATCGGTTTCGAGTGGATGCTCTTCGGGATAGCCCTTTTGAATTTCCTCTACGCACCGCTCATGTACTTCTTACGGGCGCCACCTACGAAAGAAGAGAAAAAGGTAAGGAATAAAATCATAAAAAGACATATAAATCTCTTTGAATCTTTAAACACTGATTAATACATCCTTTTTCAGTCGCTAATTATCGGTGAAAAATCGTCGGTCCGTTATGTCACGTATCAAAACGAGGAGGAGGAGCAGTAAACCGTTAAGGAACCAGAAAGAAAAATTTGTTAATAATATCGCTAATAAGAATTTTTTTTCTCATTCGTCAAACGCAGATATCCAACCATTAGGAAATGTTGCGTCTATGTTAAAATTTGAGCTTTCATAATTTCACGACCATTTTCTTTCCCTTTCTCGACCCTCTGTCAAGAATGTAGTTTTGACTTTAGTCGCCAAGGATTCTATACGCTTTCTGCGAATCAAAGTACCGTTGCAACGATCGGCAAGACGATCGAAGCAATGATAATCGTATCAGAGAAAAGAAGATATTAAACAGTATAAAAATAAACACGAAAACAGAGACTGAAATCAGTAAGTCTCTAACAGGAGTTCCAAGACTCGATCGTCCATACCTGAACTCGTATGTGGTACGTGCGTAGTAAAATACCGAGTTTTCTGAAAAGTCATATCAGTAATACAGAATTATCTAAGTACTCAGTTTTCTTTATAAAATCAATAATTATCAACTTTCTAATTAACTTGTAACAACGATAAACAAAATTCTATGTCCTTTTGGTGACAATGATGCTTATTCTTTTTCATAAGATTCTCACTCATTTTATCAGTATTTCAAATTTTCGGATACTCGGTAGATAGATAATAGATTAGTATGACACTCCTAACATATACGTATCTAGGGACGAACGCGAAGTAGTTGATAAATAATAATAATCGTACAGAGAATATACGAGACACTATACTTACTTGACGTATAAATCATGAAAATAATATAGGAACTAGAGAGAGCTACCGTTAAAGAAAGAATAAGGAAATACGAAGAATAAAATATTCGTAGAATTATGTATGTAAAAATATATAAATATGTCGATAATTATAAGATGACGTATACTAATACCATAGACCGTTATAGGATGTATGTTAAAGTAAATGAGATAATTGACAATGGCTTCATTTATGAGGACACGTTAGGTGCAGATAATGCATGTTTTATCGCATTAAGTTCAAGCCTGATGTTCAGAAAAGAAACGTGGCTGCGTTTACGTTAAGAAAAATCTGATGAAAAGTCCGTACAGGAGAAGGCAAAAGAAGGTGGTAAAAATGAAGATTGATCGAAAGAGCAAAATTTTCCTGTAGTTAGATAAATGACTCGAGGAATGAGAATATTGTGAAGAGGGTGATACGAGAGAAGAATAATAGAAAAAAGCCAATTATAAAAACTTGCTTTCTCGCGACGGAAGGACGACGCTTATTCTTCGTTGAAGATTCAAAATTTATGAGATTCATTGGAGAATCGCCCATTCTGGATTCCCTGAATGGCTGCAGGGAAACCGTAAATTGGAATGGGCCTTTATGAAGAATTCTCCACATATTCGAAACAACGAATTAGATTATTGGCGTTAGTTTGTTAAGTCGCCCGCGAAGAAGAAGGTCGGCCGTTTACCCGGAGTTTAGCAATACTAATTAAAGTGGCGGCCGGGTCGAGTTCGTGAACGACCAAGAACACTTAAAGAGAGAATTCGCAGTGAAAAACTACACGTGTATTAATCGGTTTTAATGTTATTTTATCGAGAAAAAAAAAAACCTTATAACGTACCCAAAGGCAAAAAAGAAAAAAAGAAGTGTCCCGGGCCTCTGGAAAAAAAATCTAGCGCGTTCGTAGAAGCAATATTGATAAAGAAAAAAAAGAAGCAAAAATCAAGAGAAAAAAATGAGATTGTACCGTACTAATTAATCGATTGTTGTGTACACGCCATTATAACATGGTGAATATTGTAGTCGTTAGAAGGGATATATATATTGATCGTTTGAAATTTGATCGTCGTTGGTATTTATTATATTTCATTATACTGGCATTAAACATATTAAATAAATCTAATTGAATAATTTAAAATGACTTTCGATTCTACGCGAATAAAATAATAATACGATTGACTCGAGGATAAATCACCAAATGGATTATATGCTATTATAAACGTGCAAGCTGTATTATTAGAGTTTAATGTCCTGCGAGATCCTAAGCTACAAAGTGTACCCGATAATGCATGTTAAACAGTTAGATTAATAAATACCATTGCACCATGATAAACGTTACACGTATTAGATGTTTGAATTTGTTCTATGTATAACGCAAAAAAATATGTATAATTATATCCATGTATAATCACTCTACTATTTTCGGCATTAGAATAGCAGAGTAGAGTTAATCTTGGAGGCCTGGCACGCTAAGAGAAAAAATATTTGCTTGCCAAAGAAATTTGTTAAAACAATATAATAGATATTTCGAAAAATTAAAATTAGTGGTACTGACAGATTTTTGCTGCGAATTCACATCGAACTAAATGAGGCTGCTTTGTATTACTTCGGTACTGCATTGTTGGCCTACTCCCGGTACGAAACGCGAGTCAATTTTTTTTGTCGTTCACGAGGAGGCAGCATGAAGAGTGGAGACAGAGTGTGTGTGAGAAAAAAAGGATTATAAAAAAAATGTTATATAATCAAAAAAATATAGTAATAGTAATTGTAATAACGAAGATGCCTCTTGGAAGCTCGACCGGCCTTCTCTCGTCCACTGGCGAATTTCGGAGCTGGTATTTGTTTTCCTATTTGGAAAGTGACTTTTGAGTCATTAAAGATTAGTTTGTAATACACGTGCGCTTTGAAAATAGTACAGAATGTAAATAAGTAGTTGCAAGGTGGGAGTGCTTGAATGATGATGATTGCTGTTGATAAGGATGATCATGTTTTGAGAGTGATGATAATGTGCGTGACGATAATGACGCTGCTGCTGAGATACCTTGAGGAATGTTCTTTGAGCTCAGGAATTTATGATTTTTCAAAATCTTCATTTTTCACTAATTCAAAATTCTTTACTTCCTCGGTGACCAATTGAAATTCATGGCAAGATCATTGAACGACGTTTATCTTGATTCTTTGTAAACACAGTACAACGTTCACTTGTTACATTTATAAGTGACAGTTTTTTAAGAGCATAATTGGCATACATTTTTTGGATTTTTGGATTTAAAAACGTCCCGAGTCTCTGTATGGAATATAAGAGTGAAAAGAAAGAAATACAGAATACAGTAAAAGGAGAGGATAAGTAGTGATCATACTAGTATAGATAAGAGCATCTCGAATTGCGTATGCAATCAGTAAAAAGAAAATGCGTGAACGATGTGAAAATGAAAAAAAAAAAACAGAAAAAAGATGCTGCAATGGTTATGTACAAAGAATGAATGCAGAGGAGTAACGCGCGATTTAGTGACATATCATTTATAACGGAATACAACGAAGAACGTAAATTCTTCACAATTCTTCATCCTCCTCTGCCCCTTCTGTACTCTTTTTTTTTTGTTACATAATTTTGTATATCAATTTTCCCATCGGTTACTCGGTGTTGGGACGCTCCAAAAGTAATGCAAAAAAAACTAAGAGCATGAATTATACTGAGCCAAAATAATCTTGAGGCGCGTTTACACACCGAATAATTTATTGTATACACAGATATATTTGAGGTTGTAATTGATTATTCCGTATTTTTAATCTAAAAATACCTCTGCGTCTTATGGAAATGAATTAGGAAGCGGAATTGTACGTAATGAATATTAACCTCCCTCTCGCCCTAAAGTTGTCGCCTAAAGTCTTGTCGCTTGTCCCCACGAACTTCGATTTCCGTTAACGCGCCGAAAGGGACCGATTTTAAAAATCGACAAAGCTCGGTGACTCGTTGAGGGCTGCTATTGTGAACAGACAATAAGCGAAAAAAAAAATCCGAGAAGAGAGTTTATCTCGTGCGCGCGCAACTCTTCCCGTACACGTCGAGATGGCGGTTCGATCGCCGATACGATCGAGAGAGATCGATTTTTTGAGACGTGATCGATCAGCTTATAGTTCCTTCTTTTATTGTGTACAAATTTCTGTTACTTCCTTACGTTACAATGTTCGTCTCCTTACTTTCGCTTTTTTCGCGAAAATCGTAAGAAGTCTAGAGGAGTCGAAGAAATTAAAAATCACTCTAAACTTTCCGATACTTCCCCCACGAAAGAAGCCGAAGATTCACGAACAATGCCGTTGTTTTCTGTTTCGTTGGAAATCTAAAAACGAATAAAGACAATTTTATTAGCATTCATAATTAGTGTAAGAATTCGTTTTGCAAAGATCAAAAGGCAGTCGGGGGGACGGAGAATGGCAATGATTAAATTAAAACTTGGATGACTTAATTTTGTCAACACACTTTAGCTCCAGTGATATTTTTAAAGACGCATTTTTTTTGTTCGATTAATTGTCGCCATTCTCGACAATGCATAACGAGAAAATATAACAAGCTAGCGGAAGATACAGTTAAAATAGTTAATCGATTAAGTAAATAGATAATGGAGGCGTGTCCCATGAGAAGTTGCGTTCGATAAAATTAACCGTGTCGTATTGTCGTATCTTAAATATCATAATCAGCTGGTGTATGGGTCCGACATAATGCCTGTGTGTAGTTGACTAACTAGCAAGAAAGATGGAGAAAGAGGAAACGAGAGGCGACACGAGAGAAAGTGTGCAAGAAGGATAAAAAAAGTAAGAAAGATATATAAACAAAGAAAAAAAAAGATGAGTAGAAATTCTGTGGAAATGCATATTTTCACAATTTTTTGGGATCAGAGCAAACTGACAGATATTACATGACAGATAGTTAAAAAAACTACAAAAAAATATAAGAAGGCTATATTAAAAAAAAATAATTAATATATACTCGATTATATTATAATACAGTTACTGATTATAGGCGACGTTATCATTATAATTGTCGAGGAGAAAGTTCTCGTAGTGAAAGAGGGCTGAGAAAGGGATTAAAAGAAATTATCCGGCTCCGAGAGTCGCCAGGTATTTCATAGAAAAGAAAAGTATTGGGAAAAGAAAGGGTTAAAATGACAAATATGCGTATACGTCATTGGTCTTGGAAGAGAATGAAAATGATCTCAAGGACTCCGAAAAATTCTCCTTACGATCTAAAGATAATTCAGAGAAACTACAGAAAAAAATTCACGTTTAGCCGATTGCAGAACGATTCTAATTTGATTAGCTTGACTGTTACATCAGAATAGTAATTCGTGGTACTTTATCAGTGTACCTTATCTATTATCGTATGTATATGTTCATGAGAAATGTATGCTGTGTCGTATTAATAAAAGTAAAATGTACCGATTGATTTTGGATTTTGTCTTTAAATTTTGTATTCTCCAATTTGAATTCCTTGGAAGTTTCCTTGCTGGGAGAAATGTGATTTACTAGATCCTGTGGTAGATCCTCGATCTTCATCTCCCCGTTTGAGATCTTTTTTACATGACGTAGCATCTCTCGCGTTTGATCCATAGTGCGACGTAATTCATCTGAGAGAAGATGATTATATGGAAAGATATTTATTCATTTCTTTACTATTGCTTTAAGGAGATAGTGTCGAACACATCTTACCAATGCATGGATGAACAGTTTCTGGTAAAGATTTTGTGGCCCCCGGATCACCTGCTTCTTTGAGTTTCAAGAAACATTCTTCGTCTGAAAGGGTTGATTACTAGATTAATTATATAGTACAAGATCAAGGTGAATGAAAGTAACCAAAAAAAATATTACCATAAGCCAGATCTCTTGAGGCGAGGATTTTATTTTTCTCGGTTAGGTAATTGATTTCTTTTACGCGTTGGTTTGTCATATCCAGTAAATTTCTATTCAGCTCTATTCTTCTTGTTAAAGCTGCCAGTTGCAACTAAAATAAAATTAATACTTCATTAACACTTTACTTATTGCCAGTCAGTTTCAATTAATTTCACTAAGTGGTTTTTAATAATATTCACATACAAAATGTATGTACAAATTAAAGCATCTGACAGATTAAGTAACTGGATTGAATCAGTGCTAGACTGCTTTTAAAACTACTTTGACGTATGATTTTAATTAATAGACTCACATCGATATCCGTTGCCTTTGTACTTTCTACAGAGATGTGTTGGTTGCTAACAACATCGTCCAGAATTCCACAGAGAAATTTGAATGGCTCTACAGGATTTTCTCTTGCACGAACAAGAGAATCTTGTAGATCCTGAGACGTTAAGTCACTCAATTCCATAACTGATGCAGAAGTTCCTTCGGAGCCAATTAATTTTTCTACTGACCCTTCGGCTGCTATCATTTCTTCAAGAGTTTTGGACCTTGTTGTTTTCTTCAAAATATCTGGTAAAGCCCTTGTATCTTTTATATTTTCAGTGTTCTGTGCTTTTCTGTTCTTAGAATTCCTTTTTGAGGAATCAACATCTTTTTTTGTACTAAATAAAAAATACTTTAAAGTTCTATTTAAAAAAAATGCATAATTCCTTTTAGAAACTAAATTCTTACCTTTTTTTCATTGCTGTCCTTAAAACTTTGATGTTAGAATAAAAACATTGACATGTGGGAATCCTGCTGGTTACCATGACATCAAACTGTTGGATCAATTTTTCAGAAATGTTAGATATAAAAAGATGCAGGTACTTAACTGTATAAAAAATATGAAAAAAAAAATATTTTCAGTAATCATTTTCATAAGTAACATTTATTTCAGCACGTATTCTCATCAGTATATAAAACAGATTAATAAAATTAATAATGTTCAAATGTGTCTATCGCCTAATGACTATCTAGTTCATGTTACTTACAAAAGAAACGTACACACGAAAAGATCAGGAAGGGGATAGAGAGAGAGATAAAGAAGAATGTAGAAAAGAAGAAGAGAGAGTAGAGGTACGAGAGAAGAAATAATAAAAGAAAATACCTTCAAACGTGAAACCAACAAGGCTCCTACTAAATAATAAATATATCGTGATTTTATGTATACGAAGATTGCTTCTTAATCTAGAAGTCACAATTAGTCTATAATTATTCGATCTGATCCAGTCCTAATTCCAAAGGATAAATTACTTTTTAGTGCTACCCGAGTACAAAGCACCTTTAACTATATTACCAGAACAAAAAAATCTTCACCTTGTATCACAATGTGACTCCATCTAACTCATAAATTATTTGTTCAAAAGTCAAAATAGATTCAGGACCAGTTAGTCAATTAACTGCCAGTTTATAACTCTCATATTCTATAATCCGAATGGTTTTATCACTATGCCCCACCTATTCGAAAATAAAATGGCTAACCGGCCTTGACCAATGAAATAGAAAGAGTTGTTGTAGCATTTTGCAACGCAGATTCGACAGATTAGAAGAACCTATTATTATTATTATACGCGTACGCAAACAGTGTATTTGTTACAAATAGTATATATCACAGGTAAGTGGCCTTCGATGATCTAGAAGTAGATTAGTCGAGCGTCTTCCGGGTTCTGTTCAACGGGACAGTACGGACACTTGAGCCTGGAAATAAATTGGTTCCTTTTTAAAAAGTGATTTCGATATCGGTGCACCATGACCTCGCATTCCTCGAGCGACTTACTTGTTCGCGCTTGTGAGTTTATTCAGAGCGTCCCGCGATATCACGTGACCACAGACCAGTTTCATTGGCGGATTATTTTCAGTGCTTTGCTGACGAAGAATCGGACAGGCGAATACCGAATGGTACTGACTCTGTTTTCCTAAGTCAATTTCGATCTGGAGATAAAGTATTAATTAGAGATACAGTAAATAAAATATAAGGCAAAGCAGACAGGAAACCTTACCGGAAGTTCGTCCTTGCCATTCCAAATACCAGTAACCTGTCTCTGTTGCATTACTTGTTTTATGTTTAGTAATGCCGGCAAGGCTGTGCATCCAGCATTTATACTGCAAAGTATATTATTATATAGAGATTTGTACAGTGAGTTAGAAATATCGAAAGAGGTTGTACAATGAAGTCAAAACTTACCATACAGATAATGGACTGTCTACACTGAGTCCAAATAGCATACAGGCATCTTTGGCAAATACGTCATGAATGTCAAGCCATAACGTGGGGTCTAAAAGGTGACTGTACGGAGAAGATTGTATTCCGTTTGGCAGATACAGTAAAGTGCCCATCAAGGATTGAACTTCCTTTTCATGACGACTTACAAACTCTGTAAGATGCTTGCGAGCATACATTATAGCTTCTGCCTGTTTACTTGGGCCCTGTTGCACTAGTCTTATGAAGTGTAGTCTGTGCAGTTTGAATTCCAGAGAGGAATCCTAAATACATTTATAATATAAGTTTAGAGTATGAAATTTATTAATGCATACATTTACCATTGCTAAAAGAGGTTCTCTGAAATGTCTGGCCCATTCTAAAGCTGGTTCTAGGTTTCTTTGCTTAAGACAATCCAATATATGATTCAATCCTGCAAATGGCTCCTTTGAGCCTTCATCGCTCTCTATAGAAGCTTCCTGAAATATATATATTATATGAGCAACAAGATCGTTAGTTATAATAATTCAATGTCGAATCTATGATTACCGCTGCTAATTCATCAGCAATGTCAAACATTCCCTGACGATAAAAGTGTCGACAAATAACTTCATTGAGGAGATGAGTCTTTTCTGGCCCTGAGAATACATCCTCACGACTCGTACTAGCAAAGTCTGCAATAAAGTTTCTGTCTATTGCCTTTCCAACTTTGGATACAGTACTATGAAGATCACGGTGATCTGTTGCCAAGCGTTGTACCGTATCTCTGACTTTGGTCATTGCCTGTTTCAAAACTTGAACCTGTCCTGGTGTCAGTTCATGATCGGATGGTGCTGTTTGAAAGATGCCATTTTTAAAAAATGCATGTCATAAGTATTGCACCCATCAATATACATGACATATAACTTCAAGTATTAGAAAATAAATAAGATAAGGCTAATGATATAAAATAAACGAAAAATAAGAAAATTAAAAATTAATAATTTCACGTAAATGTGTCATATACAGGAATAGCAAAATAAAGATATATCCAATAAGGATAACGCAACGTTTTGCAAAATACAGAAGAGATGCTTTGTTCTAGTTACAGTTGTTAGAATATAACAAAACTGTCGAGTACCTTCTTCTAGTTCCTTTTTTAAGGACTCAATATGATTGATGAGGTCACGCAACACAGTGCCTGCATGTTCGTTTATTCCTCCAAATTTTAATAAAACTTTATCAACTTCGCGTTCAACAGCATTACAAGCCTCCATTATTGTTTTTCTCACTGATATTACGCGTCACTACTGACGTCACTGGTGTTTTCTTGCGACTCTGGCGCCTCTATTTCCTACAAATGTCATTGGTCATTTACAAGATCCAGGAGAAAACGGTACCTTTAGTTATATCAGGTATGATATACTACACATTCTTAATTTATTGTTAAATAATTAGCATGGTATTCTCATTGTCAGGTTTTTAGTATCTTTAATTTTATATGAGTTATTGGTACAATAAATTCAGCTACCGACTGTTCAATTAAGATATGCAACAATGTAACATAGCAGCAGGTTCGTCTGTTTGAATAAATAGAAATCTTCCAAGAATTCTTGAAATCTTTCCTTCGTGACATAATGGCATAATTTACAAAATATACTTTAGTTCAAAATATATCTGAACTTGGAAAATAAAAATTCTTACAGACATTTTAGAAACATAACATAATCCATTAACCCATTTCATATGATACACCAATAATTATTACTTCTATACTATATATTTTAATCATAGTTCACTTTAACTTGACTAATAGAATTATTAGCTAGAATTTATTTTTGCATTTTGTTTATTTACAAGAGTATCCATACGATGCTTGTGTATTTAATCCTTAATAGGATTTCCCTGCAACACAAGTTTAATTTATAAGTCACAATTAATACTTTCAATTTATTAAATAAACTTGAAACCTACCCATTCACGAGCCATCATTAAAATTGTGTTACGCTCCAACTTCGGTCCAAAGAATGGGTTCATTTGAGCCATGTAACAGCACAACCAGCTAAAACGTAACAAATTAGCCTATGAAATTCTTTATTCCTTATATCTTATACGCCATAGTGTAGAAAAATAACTATACTTACAATGACCAGCAAGTAAATGCTGTTAACATCAATATCAATTGTAGGATTCTGAAAAGAAGAGAGAAAAACTATACTTAAACATAAAACACTTTCAAATTACTGCTGCAGTTTTGCATTCAGAGAAGAACACTTTTAAACGTTCCAATTTCTGTTTTTACTTTTAAAAATGACATGAAGTATTACTTCGAGGCATTAATATGATCAAAGAATCTTCTAGGTGCGAAAATTTTGAGTAATTAATAGGTTTTCAAAATATTCCAAAATTTTGAGTGATAAAGTGGGATGGGCCTAAAGTATTAAAAAGATATATTCACCCGCGATTTGGACCCTTGGGAACGAAAAATGGCAGAACAATGCCCACCACACCCCAGATGATTGTAAAGACGAGCACAGCCACAACAGAAGCTCCCATTCTTCTTAATTTTCTACTATCAGAATAACGTCCGCAAAAATTGTCTTCCCGATTGAACTCCTACTGTGACAGTGTCACATGAGCTCGACTAGTTTCGAGATATATCGCAATATCGACTTGTCGATATATAAAAGAGTAATAGTTACGTTTACACGGCGGCTTAAACGGGTTTACTGATCTAAAGGAATTGACCAATCCCAAATGACCCTTACAAGTAGAAATGTCTATTATTTGTCTATTCCTTTAGATCAGTATTAACTAGGCCCGTTTAATAAGACCGTCGTGTGTGTGAACGATTCAATAAAATATCTGGCAGTTGACAGCGAATTTCAAACTGTTATAACTATATGCAAAAAACACGTATTTTAATTTTGGCAAAGATTTAATTAATTGCTCAAATGAAACAGAATGCGTACAACACTATTGGTAAAAAAAATACATGAAATCGTACTAAATATTAGAATTTATCTATTTCCTATTTGCGAATGAGTACTTGGCTGTTTTAGAAACGCGCCGCATACACTCTGTAATCTTTCGTATCTAATCACTATCACTTAAATATTTTATTATTAACATTCGGTATTGAAGTAAGATTCAACTACTCCGAAAATACATCACTGGTTATTGCCAAACGATTTCTTTGCTGACTTGAGGAAATCTTTAGTTTAACTGTATAGTGGGAACACAGTGGAATCTTGGTTCAATCCCGAGTCGAACATTTTCCAGTTTATCGGGTTTTTTTTTTTTTTTCATGAATAAACTTTATGATTTCTTTATATAAAAATAGACGTGTGTAAATCTATATCAACGTTAATCGTAATGAAAAATTTCATTATGAAATTCTTATAAATTCATTAATTGGACGGATTATTAGTTAATGCAGCGTCACTCGTTGCTCGTAAAAATCAAGGAAAAATTATTCTCCGTGAATTTTTCGCTGCAATCTCTATTTTCCTATCGAGTCTCTGTATGTCTTCGACTTTAACAGATGTGTCAATGGCTGAAGGAGCATCTCCACCACCAACTGCTGAACACTCTCCAATCGTATCCATACTCTGGCACAAATTACCCAAATAAATACCAGAAGCTACTTTAATATTCTCAGAATGTTCCTTAAAACTGTCTGGAGAATTTTTCATTGCTGGTTTCGCAGATACAGGCGATTTTCCTAGACTCGAATTAAGCGTGTCCGAGAGAGACGTCACTTTCTCCAAAATGCCTAAAACAATTCAATCAAAAAATAATTCGGAAATATATCTTTGAACGAGAAAATTATTTCAATGTATTCTTACTCGTTAAATCGATACTCTCAGCCGACAAGTCTAAATTGTCCTGAGAGATGAAACTATCCCTGCTAAAGAGATGCTGTCTGATGCTCGATAAATTTCTCATCTTTAATTCATTTCTCATTGACGTATTTTCTGAATTCTCTGCTCTTCTTGGTGTCTTGTACATGACGGATCTTTCTGTACGCATAGTACGTCCTCGCTTTATGTATGGAATAAGACAAGACAAATTGGACGGAGCTCTTGGTAGACTATTTGCTGGTTGTATAGACAATGGCGGCTTGTAGCTTTTCACTATAAGATATTAATTAAAAATAATTCATTTGGACAAGTACAAACTATATGTATTAATGTCTATGTGTTTACCCGTGTACGGAGTTCTTATGTATGTTAAAGACTTCTCGTCTCGTGGAAGTCCAAAAATGCTAGATGGAAAACTCAGCCTAGATTCTGAAAAAGGTTTCCGTTAGGATCCTTCACATCTTACATTGTTATTGTCTTATTTTATCTTAATTAAATATTGAACTTACCATTAAGAGTGTCGCCCTGTCCCATGCCAGCTTTACCATAACTACTGTTCGTAAGTATGGAATTATTCATTATAGTAATCAACGCTGGCTGTAATCTTTTGACGACATTTAAAATTAGTTCACATCGTTTTATCACACGAAGCTGCTGAGGATCTGTGGCGTTTTCCACCAAAAGAGTCTTTGATGCTGCATCGGCCTCGAAAATTGCTAAGATCCAATGAAATTATTTTTTAACTACTTCTCTTGTTATTTATTATTTTCTAGCGTAAAATTTATGTCGACTTCAATTGCTTACCAGCTTTCAGTTCTTGAATCATCATAGTGGTCTGTCTCTCTATATTATCTCGACCGATATCATTGACAGTCGCTGTCAATTGACTAGATAATGACACTGCTCTTTGTACAATTCCATGAACCTGGGCTTGCGTCACCCGTTCTCTATTGTCCAAACAATCTGACATGACAGATACGCGCTCTTGCAAATCATCTAAAACTACCTAGACAGTAAATTAGAGGAATTAAACTGTTATTAAATATTGAGTACTTGTGCATACTGCTGAAATACAGACCTGACAATATGCAGCTGAGTCAATAATAAGATCGACAACATTATGCAGTTTATTTATCTCTAATTGCCACTGTGCGGTCAACAATTTTACAGAAGCCTGCATTTCCTTATTATCCGGATGCAAATAGAAGGAAGTGATGGCTGGTACCAGTTCTGTTTCCAAGGATTCAAGACTGGCCAGGCAATTTCGAATTTTGTTAACTCCTATACACGTTCAAAATTGGATTCAGTATTTTTATGTATGTATGTATCATTAGATAAGAATGATCTACTCACTATTGATATCCTTACAGCAAGCAATGGCGAACATGCCTATTTGCATGGCTTTGTCAGTAACCTGATCAAATTCCTCTATAGCAGAACTCAAATCATTTTTTGACCTTTTCTTGGCAGTCAATAAATTTCCACAGCTTTTTACAAGCTTTCTTAGTGCACCGAATGGATCACTGAATACTTCCATGACGAGAGTCAAAACAGAGATATTCACTTTGCGTTCAAGACGGTATAAAGCGTCGTTGAGGGTATTCATGAAAAGATTATTCAATGTAGGATCAGGTTTTTCAGATAGCAATTGGGTTTTCAAATTTTCATATTCCGACATTATTGATTGACTTGTTGCTGTGATTGCGTTGAAATTGCACAGTTGACATACTTGGGCAATGGCCATTGCATGAGAAAACACATCTTCTATTCCAAGCCACAAATCAGCACATTCTGTGATCAAATCCTCCTGCGATTTTCCAGGCATACCAGATATTATATCCAGTACCAAATCCATTCTGAATGAAAGTAAATTTTTAATCAATTTTTTAGCTTACTGTTATCTAATAATTTTATTTCTCACCATAGTACCTGTATACAAAGTGATTCTCCTTTTCAAAATTTTCATCCTCCTCTGTTGGATTTTCACAGTCCAATACTTCTATTATCATCTTGAAACACCAACATAATCTTTCACATATGTACTTCTTACATGTCTGTAATTAAAAGAAATTATGTAATTTATACGCATAATACTTTCAAAGCATTTGTAATAAGTAACTGAAAAATATCAATGAGCGGAGTAAGGATGTTCAAAGTATTATCGTACACAATGAAATTCATCAAAAAGAATAGACTACATACATATATCGGTGCATTAAGGTGATGCTGCTCTTGAATGACCTGTACAAGCATTCCAAAACTAACACAGAGCTGACACGAATACAGGCCAATTTTTTCTGACAATAATTTTGATACCAAGTTCTTTCTGTATCGTTGCACTGGTTCAAAGACTTCCATTATGAAAACGCCAATTTCCTAAAACAACAATTATTATTAACAAACCAGTAAAACATTATTATTATTATTATTATTACCTTAATATTTTGAAGATCCTCAATCTCATTTACAGCACCCATTTCTTTTACATAATCCCAGCAGTCCTGGAGACTCTGTTTCAAAGGGAGACATTCCAACTTTTCCAAAGTTTTTAGGCAAGATAAGAATTTCTTAAAGAGTGCAGTAGTCACGTCTTCACCATTCTGACAATGGATACTCTGTACCTATTACAAGAATTCTTACAAGTTACAAGGAATAAAGGCATAATTGACAAACACCAAATATAATCCTATTAAGTCTTACCAAATCATTCACATTACTTATAGAACAGAATTGCTCGATAATTCCTGTAATTTTAGATTTCAATTCTTGATAATCCATAGCATCGTCTTTGGATAAATTTTCAAATTTATCTGCAAGACTTTGGAGTTGTTCGACAAACAAGGATTTCACCGACACAACATCAGGTGGTTTAGCACTTTCATTCGCCAATAGTTGCCGCAATTTGTTTATCTATGAAGTACACAAAATTTCATTAACAAATTTTAACAACGTAAAAGCACAATTCTTACCGTTTCCAAATTAGTGACACAAACTTCAAACATTTAAATTACCTGAACTTCAATGGGTTCCAACACTTTTTGCATGCTTCTCGTCTTCAACGACATTCTTTCGGATATCAAGAAATTGCAGTATTTCTCCAAAAAAAGATCCTCAACGTTGATTTCTATATTTAAAGTGACCGTTTGTAAACAAAATGAGCCTCGCAACCAGATAACACAAGATAACTAATAATCTGCATATAACAATACGAATGATAATAGATAATACAGAGAAGCCAACAAGATAATTTCATAAGATACAAATACAGTGCTGCCAATGATGCAAAAACTGCTAACAAAAATGTATCTGTCATATTGATATTTCTTATTCAAAATATCCATCCAGTTATATAATTCATAAGCATAACGTCGTTTTCACCAAATTTAAAATGCATCTCAATTATGTTTTTTATACACACCGCTGCCCCAAAATATTTGGTATCTAGGAAAATTGTAACCAACATTTGCTAACATTGCGTAATAGATAGTTCACAATAAAGGTGTCGCTGAACGCATACTAGGATGTTCGATGTAACAAATGTGCTGCTTATTCGAACTGTGATACATGTAGTACACGAGGTTATAAAACGTTGAAAACCGGAGTAAAAAAATTTAGGAAAAGCAAGCTGGTGAGTTGACATTATTATAAACAATTTTTATCTTAACAACAATTATAATAACTTTATACAACTAGTTAAACAGACTTGATAAGCTGGCATTTTGCCAGAAATTTACTCCGGCCGGAGATATTCAGGATCTTCGCTCATTTTTATTATACTCCCCCGTCGCTTTGTTTTCTTCGTGACTACTTAATCATATTCTTTATGTGAAAGCAAATTATTGTGCGTTTATACCTTATAATGCAGAGCATGTACTTTCTTTGTCCTAAATTATTCAATACTGTATTATGTAATTTTTTAATTCAATTCCTGGAGTGTGAGGGCTTGCCCATGTTTTGAAAGAATACTTAAGGATTAATTTATTAATGAGAAGATAAAGCATGTCATCATATCAGTTTTGGTTTTAGCTTACCCAATTATTTTTTTTCTGGATCTTATTTCCTTGTATTTGTTACTATTTATCAGCAAGCATATCATTAGAAAGTATAAGAAGATATTGTTTCCTTTTTACGCTGTATGATAAGAATGAGATGTTTGGCATTATGTAATATGGTAGTCACTAATACATTTTTTTCTATTTAGATATTCATATGACATACTTCGAACTGATAAGAAAATATTTGTTCTTGGATACCTTATATTTACGTTACTCCAAAATGTTAATTTATATCTGTCAGGTAAGATGGCATTAAAGAAAACGCTCAACCCTTTGAATTAGAGTAATTTTTCTTCAAAATAACTGTTTAATTTAAGAACAATTTGTTGAAATTATAACTGTATGCAGAGATAGGGTACAAAGGATACTTATAAAAATAAACTTATTTGCTTGAAATGTTCTAAATATACCAGATAATGTAATAGATGTTTCTGAGATATGTCACACAGATCAAAGATTATTTCCAAAATTATCATGACTATAATAAGATTACTAATGTGCTTCTCCGTATCAAGTGATAATACAACTTCGTCATTGTAAATTTGACCTATAGAAGCTAATTTAACAGATAATACTAATCAGATTATAATTATTTAATTAGTTCATGATAAAAAATCATAAACTTCAAACGTGATTTTAAATTTAATTTTTTTGTTTACTGCAGTAAGTTTATCGTACCAAACAGAATATAGCTTCTTTCTTTGGAACATTTAAGCTCGTTAAGATATTAAATAAAAAGTTTTAAGATCATCTCTACTGTAGTTGGAAAATATCCAAGTCCCAAATACTTCTCTACTAGCAGTTTGTAAAGGAGGTCATTTACAAAGACCTGATTAAATATCCTTTTATTTTTACGACATCTACTTCTCTTATCAGTGCAAAATATCGTTTACGCTTCCGACTATATGATCTGTGAAGAGAAAGGCGCATGTGTTCTGAGACATAAAAACGCAATGAAAAGCTACGTGACTCAAACCACGTGTATGCCGACTTGTGATCGTGCACGTGTATTTATTTTTCACACCCACTTCAATGTTCCATTTAAAAGGCGCAGACGCATGATGAACAAAATATGATATTGTCATTGGCTATCAAATTCCCCCTCCAATTGAGTTCATTGATTAATATTGACAAGGTTTTATAGTATCTAAATAAATCGTAGACTTAACAAGTTCGTGGTATAATGTTATCAGACGCGAGAGAAATTGACGATAAATATTAATAAACGAGAACATGAAGTTTTATTATATACTGTATGAAGAATTTTCACACATGAAATATTGGTTATTATTAGTCTAAGAACAACATCTTCGACGAAGTGTGTGAATCATTGAGTGATCTGCGGGTATAAATGTTCTCAATTTTTTTCTTCTGGCAGATTATGACTCCAGATATCAATAACAGAGCTAAGGCACAAGAATAAACAGTTACTCTGGATTTTTATGCAAGTGGTTTACAATCAGAAATCAAGCTGGCGTTAAATATAAATTGTCTTTCGGAGCCTCACAAGTTTATGAATAATTAAACTGTAGAAAGGATTAATCAACTTCAACCCTCTTGTACAATGGTCAAGTATTACGAGAACAGCACTGTCTTCCAGTTTAGTTGGGATCAAGTGGCACGAGGGTTCTGGCATCGCTACCCAAATCCTCATAGGTAAGATAACAGAAGATATAAAAGTATATTTAAATTATTAAGGTATCAAACAGAACTTGTATACAGCTCACATGTACTTTCGGAAGACACAATATCCAGAGAAGTTAAAGATGGTAAACTCTACTCCAAAAGACTACTTACCAAGACTAATCGAGTACCCAAATGGGGTGAAAGGTTTGTCAGTAAGAACATTGTTAAGATCGTTGAAGAAAGTGTTGTTGATCCTAAGGAGAAGACCTTTACAACCTACACGAGGAATCTAGGATACACAAAAGTCATGGTAAACATTGATGCGAGCACTTGGAAAGGAAATAACAAAAGAAAATAATTACTTATATCGAATAACGATAATCTTTTCTTTTAAAGAGTGTCATCGAAAAGGTAGTTTATAGAGTATCCGAAGAAAATCCTAAATGGACTGTCGCAGTAAGATCTGCCTGGATCGACAGCCACGTGTTTGGTTTCAGTCGTGCCATACAGGCATTTGGTCTGGACAGGTTTAAAAAGAATTGCTCCAAGATGTCTGGCGGTTTTAATTATGTCCTGGCACACATGTTTCCGTCCACTGCACAATACATGAATCCAAACTTATCACAAATGGGGTTTGCTGACAGAGTAAGTATACCTTCAGTAATTACATAGCCTTTTACAAGAACCTTTCTTAATATTTACAAAAAATCTACCACTTTATCACTAAGATGGATGAACCATCAATGACCAAGTTAAGCCACGCCGCAGAGGATCTTCAACACAGTTTCCACGACAAAGCAGAAAAAATGAAAGATGCTGCTAAAAAGGCAACTGACCTCGCCAAGAAAAACGCTGGACCTGTGTACGTAGCTTGTCAGCCCAACCAATCGTAAAAAGACAATACTATAACTATGCCATTATATTTCCGTACTGAAACATGTACGAAAAAATCCTATTATTAAATGCTTTCCTCCTATTCGGTTGGATTCCTGATGAGCATAATAATAGAGACTGGTCGAACACTTCAGACCTAAATTCTATTCAGTTTTCTACTTTGCCCATGACGAAATATAACTTTGATAAAGAATATCTTGGGCTTAAGACATGAAGCGATAAAGAAATAGTCATTCCTTGTAACTGCCAGTCGCTTACATCGTTTCAGAATCATTTCCACTGCGGTTCTACATGATTCTTATTCTTTGAGTATTACCGCATTTTTGTCTCACTCTTATCTCGAGTTTCGGATCGATAACATACTCTATAGTAAAAATTACCTAATATTGTTTTGTCAGCTAGCAATTAATTGCTTGCTCATTACTACATATTGATGCTGAATTAAATAATACAATAGATTGGGGGGGAAATGTAGCACTCCATTTGCCTATTGAATTTGCATGTCTATTTCTCATGAAAACCATGTTGTCTTCTTTTTTCTTGGTCTTGTATTATCTTTCGTGAGGTAAATACCCTTTTATATATTATAATGTTTTCACCCTATCTCAGACGCGTTTGCATTTTCCCACAATTTTTTCCGCATCGAATCGCTGACTCGGGATCTGCAATCAAGACTTGGGGCATTAAGAGAAGACCCGTTAATTATTTTAGTTTCGTTTTTGAAACTTTTTCTGAATTTTTTCCATTTTGCAAATGAATGTGTTCCATTATTTTTTGTCTTCAGACTCTAGCACTTGTGGATCACGAAGCAATCTTGTTCAATATTATTCGTGCATCCATGTACTATTAAACTTTTATTTTTCATATAGACATACTATTAGCACTGCTGAAATGATCGAAATTCACTGAATCACTATTGATCTTTAACAGATATAGTTTAGCACACAATCGTTATCCGTGACTATCGCGTATTGCGAAGGTAACTTTTCTAATATTATTATGCAATCCATTGATAAGCTATATAGCAATCTATCACAACTTCTTGCAGTATAACCGAACCACGGGTTAAATGACCAACAATAAAAATTTGATGTACCTACTGTTAGAAAGCAGTTCGAATTATAAATTCATGACATGCGAACAATCGTTTATTAGCCATTATCGCTTAATCGGTTGGAAAGAAAGTGCAAGAGAGAATGCAATTCATCTGTTATGTACGTTTGTAAATTAATATATATTATATATTTATGTTTAGCTAATTACTCGTAATTAATGATAAGAGAAATTACAATTGTATATAAAAAATACAGGCGCGTACAAAGGCGCTTCGTATTATATATTATTATGAAAAAGTTATGAGACTACATGAGCCATAAAATGTCCAAAAAAAAGTTATTAACTGAATATATCATTTAACCTTTTCTGTATTCCATAAGAATTCAAAATTTCTTCCAGCTAATTCGTATTCGGATAGACTACGCTAACATGCGTTATTTTAATTGTCAAGTTGTAAAAAAAAAATCAAGTCAAAGCCAAGAAGCTCCATTATTTATTCAAGAGAACAAAGCCTATCGTGTAAAAGCGTAACGATAACTACATACTAATTGTTACAGTTGCGAAATTAATAATAATTAAGCACAAGAAAGTACTCAAATGTTGCTATGGACAAGGTATTCAATATCAGTCATAAATGCGAACATTGGTGATATTGTAATAAATGGACACTGTACAAAATATAAGGCACTTGGAATTTTCCAGCGAGGATCCTAGTCACAAAATAAAAATTGTCATCGTCTATCCTCTTCACCAGTTGAAGAATTTTTCGATGCAATTTGTGTGCTGACCACACCAACGAGTTTGACGTGTCTCGCGTGAACAGGGAGTACCGCCTCTTTTGTTGAGAGTCAGGATACTCCTGGTCCTGCTTTCAAGGCCTACACCACAAGAGGCACTGCAGGTTGACCAATCAGACCATTGACTCAAGACACAATCCACTGATCTTCCTGATAAGAAAGAAAAAAATTAAAAAGAGTATTTGCATGACACTTTAGAACACGAAGAAAAATTCATCGCAGACTGTTGAAGTAACAAGATAAAAAAATTCTGAAATATCTCTCTCGTCTCTTCACACAAAAATTTTGTTAGTTTAATTCTTGATAATAAAGAAGAAGTTACTCCACGTGGCTCTGTTGAATTTTTAATAGGTTTAGAGAACATGAGATATGGTTGTTAGGATAACATTTGAGAAAGAATGTCATAAAGATTCGTCATGGTGCTGAGATTAGATCTATTACGTACAAAGAAGATTAATTCACTTTGTGCTTTTGTGAATCTTGTGTAAGTAATTGGGTATACTGTGTTTACTTTAAAAAAAATATATATTACAAGTTTTAAACTCACTTGCAGCTTTCTTGTAGATACGTCTAGCATGTAATCTCTTGTGCATCGTATGACCTGTTGAATCTGGCAATGGTACCACAACTGTACTAGTTTTGCGAAGCTTAGATTTTTTGTGTTTTGGGCCAAAACAAAGTCGCTTGTTATTTGCCCTGTATACACGTTCCTGAAATTTGTGCATTAATTTTCATGAAATTCCTTCATTCTTTGTACATTAACTTGGAATCCATGATAACTGAATGAACTTTTTGTACCTTAATAAAGTGGAAGGTCACCAATGGTGGCAATTCATCCAGATTTGGATAATAAAAACTGTTAGCTGGATGAGATGGATTTTTTGATGTTATCATTCTAATGGGCGATTGGGGTTCACTTGCCCAATTAGGTGCTGTAAAAGTAAAACCGTCGTCGGTACCAGCATCAACAGGTCCTGCCTGAAATTTATATTTTCATAAGAATAATAACCATAGTGTTACTATTTACTGTTAAAACTGCAGAATACGACTCCTTCTTTAAGAGCTTTGTGTAAAAAAAAAAAACTAAACAATTCACAACTAACTTCAAGAAGTCGTATTCTGCAGTTTAACATTCTGCAGTGGTTAACACGTTAAGCGCCAAGCCGATTTTACGTGCCTTTCCGTTCATGCCACAGTTAGTCGTCAAGCAGGTCCGACGGACCGACGTGGCCTTAACGGAAAGTCTAGCTCCGGTCCCTAGGAACCGGCGTGACGCTTAACGTGTTAAAATAATATTTTACCTCAATGGTCAAATTATTGAGCCAGTAACCATCCACACAAAGTTCTACACTGTCCAGACCCACAAACCAGTCTGGAGACGGTACTATTTTTGAGATGACTGAGACCTAGAAGATGAAAAAAAAAGCGAAATGAAATTTAAATAAAATTATCCTTTACAATTTAACCGTAATCTTAACACAAGATAAATACGTACTTTGGTGTGTTTAGCATCGGAATAAAAAATAGTTTCAGTCATCCCGACGCCTTGCAGAATTCTTCCAGCAGCGAATACATCTCTGGCACCTTTACGTTGTTCCAAAATTTCACCAGAGCCTTTTTCCGCTATAAGACGTACTTCCGGTGTAGCCTCGAATCCCTCGCGCCACAGGATATAAGAAGAATTATGCACTATTCCTGACAAGCAGAAACATTAATAACGATAACATAAAATATCAGGCAAGAATATATATTAGTATATTACGATACGAGTGCGGTAAAACTTTTTCTGACGAGCTTTGCAATCACTCGAGTTAAGAAATTTTCTTCACCGAGTATTGTACAAAATTTTACTTTCCAAGGTGCGAAAATGAACATTTTACGCACACTTCAGGTGCGTAAGACCCCCATTTTCGCACCGAGTGAAATAAAGGTAAATTATATTTAAGAATTTCAAAATGAAGTTACATAAACGTCTTAAAATAACAAACGCTCAAAAACATTAAACGCATAACACGCAACCATAACGATCAGGCAGCCGCTTATAACACACAGAGTGAAATAATAACAAGAGGTCATAAACTATTGAAAAGACCATTACCGACGCCCGGCGTCTGTCCAATACAATACTGAATTTAATAGAACCACAACACGATTTATGTACGTGCACCCCACGATAATGGCGTCTCTGTTCGAGATTTCTACGCCAGACCACGACAGTTAACGTTTTACAAATAAAGAAAACATCAAATATCAATATAAGACTCTACAAGGAATTAAAAGTAGCCATTCCTTTCACTATAATACTATTTCCATTAATTACTTTCTTATTCATCGTTACTGTCATTTCTAAGTTTAAGGTCATAACCTTCTCTCTTCTTCGTTCACCACATCTTCCTCCTTCAAACGCTTCCGCAATCATCAAAGTTCATCATCGATCATTCGTATTCTACCAATCATCAAGCCTATCGACTGCCATCTCGAATTTATCATCGTATCATAAGCCTTCTGCGTGTTAACTACCTTAACTCGACCATGAAATTCTTTCCATTCTATTTTGTCTGCACGCTGCCTCATCGAGATTCTTTGCAACGGGTCGCGAATCGCTCATTAATATCATTCAACTTATGAGACATTGACATTGCTAGCACACGTAGTTTATGTATACACATACGCGCATCTCTTGATAAATAAAATAGTACCCAGTTACATAACTGATTTCTGTGTCAACAGTAAGATGACCCTATGATAATTGAAAATAACTTTGCAATGCTATTCGCGTTACTCATCGAGATTATGCGGTATTGTTATTTCTTGCAATTCTTTTTTAGCAATACTTTTAATCGTAAAACTTGTTTTTAAATGAAATCCTTATTCCTTAAACCAGTGTCAGTTCTTTACTCATTGTGTATACTATAATAATTGGTTAAGTATATATATTTATATACTTATGTGGACTGTATACTACTGTAATCTTATGTATATGTATATCAGTATTATATACATTTGTATATGAGTATTACGATATCAGTGCACTCGAATGAGCAGGAGCTACGAGTACTTCGCGGTGAGTCATACGTGCTCTTGATTGTTTTAACGACAGGCGATTTCCCTTGGGCGGTAATGACGACAAAAGAGAATAAAAAAGGAGTCACGGATATACGTGTTAACGTACTGAAACGGGAGAGTAGAAAGAGGGTCATATATATTTGTGACATGGTCTCAAATCACTCACTGTCATTCGTCATTGGTCACTCGATTAATTTTAATCACTGTTAACACGCTGGAGTATGAGTTGGTTTTTCAATTAATATATTAGATTAATAAAAAGACACAGGACTCCCTACGATTGACCCTAGTTAATTAATTAATTTTTATAACTGGATCAATCGCATATTACGATATTGATATGGTCAAATTAAAGTCAAGTCGTTCGTTAAATGTAGTAATTTGATAGCAGGGATTTACCGTGTAAACGAGAAAACTGTGCCGGTGGTCTGACGATTGGATATTGCTTTGGAAAAGTGTCATTGGACCAATGACTGTCCATCTTTATCCTGTAGACAGCCAGTGTATCAGGACTGCAGATGTCTCGATTACTTTTCGCCAGGATGACGACGATGTTGCCAAGGAGGCACAGGATACCGAATACGAGATTAAAGGATCCCATATTTCGTACTTATATTGATGTTGTTATTGAAATAAATACGAATAATAATTCGTCTTTCCTATGATGCAGAATCGCCGTTGAATTCTTTTATTCAAATATTAGCACCGCTATCCCATAGGAATCCCATAAGTTGCAACATCATTGACATGAGACACTGTTCGGAGGTTAAAAATTGATTATGCGATCCAATCTTTTCCTCACGCAAAACACTAAGCTTGTCTGTTTCTCTCGAAAAAGCAGATCGACAATATTCTCAGAGAGAAATGATCCGGATGGTAAAGAAAGAAAGGAACAGAAAATCCGCGACAAGACACTGGCACCGGGAAGTCTGCTCGCTCGGTGAGAACTCGCCAAACTGCTTTGCCGCTTAATGCGTGGGCCATTATTTATACCTAGACTGTGCAGCCGGGCGCCGCATCTTGCAGGCTATTTTAATCGGGTAAATATTCCAGGATTTATGCTAGCAGAAGTACAGGCACTAGGATAGAAGTAACTGTTTATGTACGTGATTACTTAATTAGAGTGCAAGAGTTCAAATGAAGATGGTGGAAATTATTACTTACTTGTACAGCGCCATATTGGCTGTTACTGTTTACCATAATTCAAATTCTGGCTGATCTCGTTTCTCGTGTCTCTTATTTCTTTTTTATAACTGTACGTAGCGTCGTTGCCGTTCAATGGAAACCAATCAATGAATTCCGGTGAGTATTGAGGAAGGAAATATACCTCTGAAGTAGTTTGCAATAGATGTGGCACGTGCCGATGAAGGCGCTTTAAGGTGAACGCGCTCAAGGCGAAATTTGACCGCGTCTATAGAGCAACGACGGTTCCTGCTGACTTTCCTTGTGCAAAATGTTAGGTCCTTATATGGATGAGAATATAGAGATTCTAAATATTGATAGGGAACACATAGCAGTCTACAGACCCAAAAATGAGGTCTTTTTTGAGGTTAATGAGGATAAACACTTGAGCTTTATTAACGTTTTACAAGTCATAGAATATAAAAAAAAAAAGTTGTTAGGAATATTACACAGTCAATTTTAACATAACGAAATATAATTAATAAAATTTAAAATTAATAGTGTGTAGATGAAAATTAATGAAATTCAATTGAAGACAGAAGCAGTTATGAAGCCTTTATGAACTTCATCGAAATCTTTGCTATATATTCATTTATTAATAGTCGTTTTATCTTGTTTATCGATTTTTTTTTTCTTCTTTTATTTGACAGAACCCGTCCCACCTCCCGCACTCGTCCAGTGCTTCAATTCAAGCCTTGAACTAATTCCTAGGAGTCGAGGAGAGTTTAACAATAAGAGTACGTGGGCGTGACGATTATCAAACATGAGAAATTTGTCACTGTCGTTAGTCAAGGAACGTCGCACGTATATCCATCAGAATATAATTAAGCAAATGGAAATGCCACGTAATTCAAAACGACTCGATCCAGAATTAATTATAAGTAGTTGGATAAAAGTTAAGTGTATCCAGAAGATTTCCTGCACCTCATAAGTCAGTAGCCGTTAGAAACTACGATTTGGCGGTAAGTATTTAAAATTGAAAGATGCGCAACGACATCGTACGCAACTAATGCAATTGCAACGGATTCCTCGACCGAGCATGAAACGTTGACAAATGGTGTATGACAAGATAGCGATTAATTGAAGAGGAAATTATGCGCAGCAAAATCAGAGATTCAGTCGAGTGGCCATTGGTAGTGGGGATGATCATTCGTTTCGAGACGATAAATTAATGGCGGCACGTGTCAACCCCAATGAACTGCGTTAATTATTCATCGACGCGCCACAACCAGCCACAACGCATTTCTGGTGAACCCAGCAGTAGGCTTAAGGGGTATATGAGATGCCCCAATTCAATGCTCTTCAAACGCAGAACAAAATGGAAGAGAAAAAAGGAAGTGAACTGTCGCATTCATAACCACCTGATACGTGAGTAGCCAAAACTTTGCAAAGCTATTATTAAATCGACAGAGATATGAAATAAAAAGTAAGTCGTGCCATCAAAAAAATACCAGAGCTTGTGTGTACATCTTTCAATAGACAATCAGTTAAAGTTCTTGATAAATAATGTCTGGTCAGCTGCGACACGACCAGTGTCTTATTTTTTTGTCTTCTAACTTTTCATCAGTTTCCTCGTGAGAATATATTACAGTTATTTTTAGGTACTTTCCACACAATCGATCTGTCACGAATGAATAAACTGGGCTACCGTTAACGTGGCTTCCATAATCCATCCCATATTAAAGCAGCTGTTCCAATTATACTGTAACGTAAATCCATCGCATACATAACTTACCACATGCATAACAAGTTACCTGTCGACAGGCGACTTCACCCTCGAGTCTTGGAAAGCTTTGCCTCAATTTCGTAGAATAAACGCTAGATGGCAGCGCTATAAATCTGCAAACTTACTGCCACTTCTACAAATTCACTTGTGCTTCAACAAAAAACTTGATCAACTGCAACTTAAGCTGAAGCTGCTGTTCATAAATAATAATTAACACCATCTTGCCTAAAAAAAAATGAGTATCTTTTAACATGCAAAATTTAAAAAAGCGAACTCAGACAAGATACCAGGTATTAATTTCGTTTATTGATCAATCCATCGTATTTTTTTCGCAGTCCTTCGATTATCACTTATACTGTCAGTGGGCTACCCTCGCTTATCACTTGCAGGGCAGTGGTCGCGTAAAACCTTATTACATATACTCAAAAATGTCTTATGGAGCGATTCAACCTTTTTTTTGACAAATTAAGCAAAAAAAAAAAGAAAATGTAGAAAGTTCAGAGCCAAAGTATGAAAAGGTCGAAGGGCTCGCAAGACATTCGCCACATATATTATATCCTATTCGCATAGAGGCAGTGATCCGGAAGAAAAATAAAGACCTACCTAGAAGCGACATTTAAGTAGGGCGAATAATACTTCCGTTTGACAATTAAGAGTCTCACGTCGACGTCACGTCCTGTACAAATAAGAAGAGACGTCATTGGATACCGCACGCATCCTTTGCAACGTGTGCACAACATTGATTTTCAGAATGACAATGATGCTGAAGATGAATAATAATAAACGTCAACGACCATTCGCCATTATCAATTGGTATTTAATTATATTGATAGTACGCTGTCTCTGTATATAATGTATCATCATATATATATATATTTATATAATATGTATATCTGTAAAGACCGCGTTCAATGTCGTTGTTCAATGGCAAGCGGCTAGTTTGGGTACAGCTCCTTATTTTATTTCGTTTAGGATCCCAAGAGGCGAATAGGGACGATTTAATTTTTTCCATTAACTTCTAACAAGTTTCTCGCCCATCGTTACGAAAGAAACGAAACGAGGACCAAAAATGATTAGAAACGCCATCCAATCCTAAATTTGAGATCACGCGCTTTCCTCTTTCCCTCGTTATCTCTTTATCTTTTCTTCTGTTAGCTTCCTCGTAACGTCACGAGTAGACTGCATGTCCCTTAATTTTTTAGGCTATTACATAAATCTCTATGCATTAGCTCTGCGCTTCGTCGAGGTGCATCTATTATCGATTGCCAACAAAACAAATAATATATATTCGTCACAATCAACTCCTCCTTTAAAAAACGGAGTCTTCGCATAGACGCTCGTTGTGTCTTTATTTATATTTTACTTATTCAGGTAAAAAATATTACTTCCCTCAGCACATGCAATCACCTCGACTCAGCCAAGCACAGTCAATACGCAGTTCTATTCGTTAATTATATATTTATAGATACATATATATATATGTGTGTATATAACGTCAGTGTTTTTTATTGTACAAAAAGCTTACAAATTAGAACGCGTATATATACATATACACATATATATATATCTAATGAATGTCTGTGTATATAGTATATGCATTTTTATGTAGAACGTTACTATCTATGTACGACGGTTTTGCAGTTAAATACAAAGAGAGGTGCCGAAACTGATAATGAGAATAATTAAGAAACAAAAAAATGAAATGAAACATGAAATAACGAAGTCAACGACAATCTGTACAAACGGACTGTAGGATTTGTTCATTGGGCCTTTAATTCCTTCTTATTAACTTTCAAAATATAAATTCAAGTACCCGAATGGCACTCGTGGATCTTCATATCGTTTACCTACTCAAAAGATATAAAAAAAAGTTACAAAAGATGAGCTACACGTAGGTTATCTCATTTCCGTCACGAATAGATGAATTGAAAAGATCAAAATGATTATTGAAAAAAACAAGAAAAGAAAAAACAATACAAAGATAAAGTAGCAAAGCAAAAAAAGATTTAGGATCTCGTGTACAAGGGGAAAACAGACATGGATTGAAGACATAACGAAAATAATAAAAAAAATAAAAAATAAAAATGAAGGAGACAGAAAAATAAGAGATCAATCATCTCCCTAGTGTCACGTCCATCAATTTGTTTCGGCCCTCCCCTCTCTAAAAGATATAATCGTGATCGAAAAAGCGAGCGTGTCCACTTGACGTCCACGCGAGGACATGAAAATGCGTATTTATTATTAACTGCGTAACGAGTGACTATAAATAATATATTTATACGTTCGTGTCGTGCGCTACAATATAATTAAGATATATCATGGACCAGTGAAAGAAAAAATCGCTCGCTTTTTGGGCCACTTTCATTGTTTTTTTTTCTTTTTGTTTCTTTTTTTTTCAAATTCATTCTAGTACTAATTCGCCCACTTAATCACTACTATTATAATTCTATATAATAATCTGCATCACACGCGCATCGATCCACACTCATTCATAAAACTTTTTCTCATTGTCACTAAACAACTTATTCGCTCACGTTTCATCTCTTATTTACTCGCTAGACAGACAGACAGTTACGCGCACTCAATTCATCTTATACGCAACGTCTCACTCGTAAGTAAGATTATTAAAATATTACATATAAATTAAATACGTCTTATTTAGCCATACATGCCGTACCGTCAACCTCAACAACGTCATCTTACATCATCCACATGTGAATGACGTTTTCACTGTGCATTATACTCTGCAGTTCATACGGCTCTGTCAAAGTGTCGTTATCGTGTATTATATGTGACATCGACTTTTATCGGTGTGCCGTTATTAATTTATATATATATAAATATAGATATATATGCTGTGTATATATATATATATTTATGTATTTATTTGTTTAAAAATAGCCCGGGCAGTCCGGTACGTGTTCACGAACGAGGAAACTTATTGTGTTAGACTCGAGGATCTTTTATGGAAAATTTAACGCACGATATCTTATAACTTCTCGTTAGGTTGGCTGTACGTGGGAGATAATAATTTATTTCATTATTATTTCTGTCCTCGAGGCTGACACATTGATCGGATTTGCAAATCTCGTGCTGCCCGGGCCGGCGATTAATTTTTTTTTTTTAAAGTCAGTCGGATATGTCACAGGTCCATTGCCTATGAGTTTCGCGCCATCTTAATTTATTCTTTCTTTGTAAAAAAAAAATATTAACAAAATAAACAATAATTCTTTATCTCGTCGTGACTTTTCCCGGTAATAAACAAATAAAAAATATCTATAACCTTCACCCTCGTCGATACACCTCTCTACAGGAGGGACAAGAATCCTTAAACACTTATCTTTGATTTGAAATTGTTTAACATGGAAAATGATCCTGGAGCTTTTTTGGTTCTGATTTTGTAAAAAAAAAAAACTTCGGGATTACTTAAACGATTGTTAATATCTTATTTTCTGCTGGATGTTGTACCCGAACTTTCACGTGATTCCGCAGGAATTTCATCACGGTCGTATGGTATTTGGCTTTTTATCGAGCATACCGCGAATCTCTTTCCTTTGATACTTTAACGGTAGATAAGTGGGAGAGTTCACCAGGTCACAATTCACAGTTCACCGTCAGATGTCACTGAGGGCATTGTGTTGTGGCATCCTCGGCGTTTTCCTTTTAAGTACAATATGTCGAAGTTGCGTAAGTGAGGGAATTCGTAAGGTATGAGTCTTTTCTATTGCTGGAGGACATCTTCTTCGTCGGCTCAACACCAACTTTCGCTCTCGCGCTCACCAACGCCGTCGCTATCCTCGTCGCTTGGCTCCTCGCCGTACATATCCGCCAGCTTCCTGAACCGTGGACCGAAGTTCGACAGATAGTTGAACTTCAGATCGCCGTCGTCGGTGCCTAAGAATTTATGGAATTGCAAATTACATTGATATCGGTTATGATAATTCGAATATGACGGGAGTGACAGGTATGTAGATGAACTTACAGGAAGCCAAGGATGACAGAGAGCCGTCAGAGTTGCCTTCACCCTCGTAAGCATAATGCCTGACGTCGTCGAATGGATTCGTGTCAGGATCCTTGTCACAGCTTTCTTTTTTGCCGTCAAGGAAGCCGCAGATGTCAGGAACCTCATCGGGAGCTGGATGAATGAATAATAGAATTACAAATGCATTGTAGATACCGTCGAGAATATTTTATATAATATCATAGCATCTATTTACCTCTACCCTGGAGACCCACAGGAGCAATTTTCGAATCGAGAGGTGGTGCGTCGTACATCGCCCTGAGGACGTTCAAGTCGTACCCAGTATCGACCTCGCCGCCACCCTCGTCTTCGTAGTTGATTATGTTCTCCCGAATATCATCCATATCCTTGTAGAGGTCATCTGTCTTCCTGCGATGAACTACCACAGCGAGCAGAAGAATCAGGAGGATGGCGACGCACACCAGGATGGCCACCAGGAAATTAGTATCAATGCCAAACGATACAGCTTTAGCCATTCCATGATCACAACCGGGATCTGCATTCTTTGATATTGCAGGCATCCCAAGATTGTACGTCTACAAAATTAAATCAATAACGAATGAATAAGTTTACATTTATCCATTATTCGGTTCAATTAGAATTACTAGATATTCGTGACTTACGTTTCCATTAATTGTCATATTACGTATACAGCCGACGAATCCTTTGTCAGTAGGTACGTAATCCCATCCTAAGTCACTTGCCATTTGAGCCAGATTCGTCAAAGATCCCCCAACTTGTAAAGGACTGTTCACATTGAGGAATTCGTTGGGACGTACGGGACCCTTTATACTGACACATGCAGACATACCGCAATTGTCCACTTGCATCTCTATAATCTACTCCGAATCAAAACAAGGACCAATCATTAAACATTGTTCGAATTCTCCAAATAATTAAAAATAAAAGCAACGATATACCACTTACATTTTTCGTCCAGAAAACGTCAATCCTATGATTTTTACCATCCACCATCTTAGTAAAGTTCTGTACCAGTTGTACAGTACCACTACCATAGTCCACGTACAAGACGGCATATCCGTTTTGAATTTCAAGAGCCATAAAGTCTCGAATTCCCAGCTTAGGACTATAACTCATAGGACCAAAGTAAAAGACGAGACCATTGTTAACGTGCGGTGTAATTTCCAAACCTACAAACGTTAATGAGTAATCAATGAGTACACAGTGATAACAATGTCAAAATAAATCATCCAAATAAATACTTACTCAAGTGCGAGTCGTCGCATGCCTGTCCAGGAGGCGGCATGACAGCCCACCCATCCCCATGGAAACCAATTCCCAATAATTCACAACGTGGTCCTTCCAGTCCTGGAGGACATTCGCACCTCTCCGTGAGTGGAGTACCGCCATTGAGACAGAAGATTGGCTCGGCGACGTGACATGTACATTGTGGATCAACAACCGCGTGTACGCCGACGAAGGAGCTGGTGTTCGTATAGACGGGATACGGAATGCTAGTAGCGTTCAAGTAACTTCTACAAGAATTATTACAATGAACTTTCTCGAAGAGGCATTCATCGATATTGATAAGCATAATATCAGCGTTCATCTCCCGTTCGATTTCCTTAGAATGTTGAGCGGCAATCGTGTTCAGTTTCTCCGGTGCATAGTAAGGGCTGCCGTGCGCCGAAAATCGGACGTCCAGGAGGCTGCGGTTGTTGTGATAAGGTGAGTGCAAGACGGTGAAGACGTCCACGTTCTCCACTGAAGTGTTGAGCATTGTTGCCAGGCGTTCCTGAAGAATTTCCTTCTTGCTGACCCCAGACGCATCGGGAGCGACGAACTGCTCTGCGGTCATACCGAAGAATCTGACAGATCCGGACTTCATGACGGCTTCCTCAGGGATCTCCTTGACTGTCACGTTCACGTAGGCGTTCACGTGGTGCTTTGGAACCTTTGCACTCTCTTCGGTGACCTTGAACTTTAGGACGAACGTATCGTTTGATGTTCCTGCTAGTAACGTGATCATTCCGTTGTCCGGGTTCAGATGGAAGCCCTCGTGAGGTTCAGTTGCCCAGCCAAAACGCTTGTCGGGCAGGTCCCAGTCGTCCAAATCATTGACGTATACCCGTCCTAAGAAAGATGACTGTCAATATTGCTCTTACATGAGAATCCTGGAAACAAAATTCTTTGTCATTTTCTACATACCTATCTCAGTATTTGGAGCCTCTCCCTTGTAATTATACACAAATATAGAGCTGGATCCTTCCTCCATGGCGTTGTCATTCCTATCGCCGATTATGACAGTCAGAGTAGAAGTTCCTGTCATTGGTGGTTTTCCACTGTCTGTTATGGATATAGGAATATCGTAGCTCTTCCTGTATTCACGATCGAATACGGTGACGGCGTCCAGGTAGGAATTCCTGATTTTAAACCTGGTGAGTATCTCTTCGTCAGCTGAATCATCTATTTTATATTCGAATGGGGGACCATTCTCGTCGGAATCCCAATCTCTAGCTTTTAGTTCAGTTATCTGTCCCGGTGGCTCGTTCTCGTACCAGACGACCGGGTGCGGCATGTCCAGGAATGGCGCGTTATCATTTATGTCGATAAGGGTAATGTTCACCGGAACCAACTTTCTCAAAGCGGTGGGAGCGTCGTCTTCGTCAACGGCTGTGACGATTATCTAAAAAAAAAAAATTATAAAAAGATGATAGTACGCAACAAAGATAAACACTTGATGATCTATTTTCTTTTTATATACTATTTAAAAAGCTCACCGTCCACATGGGGTATCCAAACGGTGGATCGTGATCAAGAGGCTTCTTCAGGGTCATACAACCATTCTTATCAATGCCAATCAAAGGCTTTTGATCTTCCTTATATATAAAATAAGCTATGTGCTGATCCGCGTTTCTATCCTTGATATCAGGATCATAAGCAACAACAGTAGTGATACAACCTTTAAAAAAATAATAAATAATATAAGTCTCCGATACCTTACAAGCCTTAGGATATTACCCTTAGGTAGTGTTCGGTCTTAATTATTGAAACTAATTTCAAGGTAATACCAACCATCTACCAATTTCTCCTCGTAGATAGTTGGGTTCCTTTCAAAGTCCTCGAAGACAGGCGGATTGTCATTGACATTCTCAATGAAGATCTTCACCTGGGCGGTGTCATTATAAACCCCGTCAAAGGCCCTGACCGTTAAATTATACTCAGTAATCTTTTCGTAATCCAGAGGCTTATTAACACGAATCTCTCCAAGACGACTATCTATGTAAAAGCTGTCATCGGTATTCCCAGAGATGATGCTGTAAGTCACCGGACTTGCCGTATCCGAATCGATAGCCTTAACTTTGGTGACCTGAGCATTGATATTAGCATCTTCCAGAATGGAGTTTGCCGTGTAAACAGCCTGGGTAAAGTGCGGAGGATTATCATTCTTATCAGCAATATATATCTGGAACACTTGCTGGCCCTTGTTATGTTCTCCCGTCTTAAAAAGCGCACTAGGTGAATTATCCGTGGCTATCACCCTAACGCTATAACTGTCTTCGGCTTCCCTGTCAAAGGTAGTGAGCGTAGTGATGTTTCCCGTGATGTTGTCTATGGTGAAGAGGTCCAAGAAGTTGCCCAGTTTATAAGTGACCTTGAGACGTGAAACCACACGAAGAGAACAGTTGCAATTGTCTTTCAGAATGTAGAACTATTCGCCCAAAACAACTACCCACGTCTTTCGAGTACCAACCTGATTGTGCGCAGACGTTCCATCCGCGTCGATGGCTCGGACTTGCATCACGGGTGCACCAGGTGGTTCGTTCTCCAGGACGCTCCCCTTCTCTATCTCGCGAAATATAGGTATATTGTCATTCACGTCTAACACTTTGATGTTTATCACAGTCTCAGCAGCCAATTGATATTTATTCACCACCCGGACGATCAGAGTGTAATCGGTGTTGCTCTCGTAGTCGAGGTGCTTAGCCAACTTGATATCAGCAATGTTCTTCAAGGACACAATCCTGAAAATAAAATAGTATAAATTGTAAGAACACGATTGGTAGCCTTGCCTAACATAAGAATGCACATAACATACTGAAAGTGTAAATTATACTTAATCTACTGTACTATACTTAAAGTATCTCCGAGTATCTAATCAATGAGACTGAGTCCCTTGAAATACAAATAAGTATTATGGATAGTTCACTAAAGTTTGTCTATTGTATCAAAGATATTTAATGGTACATAAGTAGCTAGTGAACTTCAAAGGAACACCCAGTAGACATTTAACGGTACTATAGACAAAATCAGTTGCTGACTAATGCACTCGTTAGCTTCTACTACCTAAAAGTATTTCCCTTGTTGGTCTGCTCGGTCCTGCCAGTGACAAGCTCAAAGAAAAGATCGCCTGAACTCTGGTCAATGTTGGATACGGCTTCTAGTCTGACGATGCTGGCATCGAAGTCACTGTAATTCTCTTTAAGCCTAATCGGTTCGTCTGGCCTGGGTAAGAAAGATGGCGCCTTCTTGTGTGACTCCACCACACGTATATCCAGATCAATCACGTTGGACTTTGGATCGACGCCCCTGTCCTCGGCCTTGGCGATCATGCTGAACTTGTACTCTGGATTTTTCTGAGAAGGGGCATTAAAGATATTGAAATATAAAGCGACAAAATGAAGACTGGTTTACGAGGGGGGGGGGAAAAAAAGAAGGAATACATAAGGTAAAACTTTGTAAGTGCACTTTCTTAAGTTTACAATATACATTATTCATTAAGCTTAATAACTCACGTCGATGGTCTTGTTCAGGAAGATAATTCCAGTCTCTTCGTCGATCCTAAAGTAGACCCCGTCCTTAAAGTTCTTAGGGAGGAGAGTGTAATGAACCAGGGAATTATTCCCATCGTCAATGTCTGTAGCAGAGACGCGCATGACCTCTCTTCCAAGGGGTAGATCCTGAGGTACGGATTCCGTGTAGGCCTGAAAATAGACGTTGCAGGGTTATAGTGGCAATAACGAAAAAGAAACAAAAGGTGTAACCGGAGCTTTATTGTCATTACAAGGAATGGAGTGAAGGGTGGATACATTTCTGCGTGCTAGCATGCAGACTCGTGCGAGGTGTAGGTGCATCGTATCCCTGTACACGCGCATGCTTCACACACTACGACGACGACGTCGCTCAGGACGACACCAAAGGACGATGAAGACCAAAGAGAACGACGTTTACAATGAATATCCTGACACTGATATCGCGTACAATCCATTTTCCTTGAGCTTCCATTCTGACAGGATCTTTTTCTTCCTGATATCTTTTTGAGAAGACGAAGAAGGTGCGCGTGGACGGGAATACGTAAAACCGTAGGAAGGCAGTGATATCAGTCTCAGGATCGAGTGAACCAGACAAAACACATGTGACTATCGTATATTCCTTCCACACGGGCTTCAAATTCTGACCAACCTTCCACGCGTGTCCACGGTAGACCTGATTTCAGGAAAAAGAGTTAAGCAAAGACAGTTAGTGGGAACAATTAATGAATATCGATGAAGGGATACATTGTTTCTTTTAATCTGAATAAAGGCACTCCATAAGTTTAGCAGCTCAGATTACTCGGTTTGACGGGTCACGAAAAGTGACAGATTTAATTTCCACCAGCTGTCAATCGTGTTTGATTACAGTCCAGTGTAAAATTTCAATCTTATCAGAAAGGAACTACGTACCACTTTGTCAAAGACTGGAGCATTATCATTGATATCCTCAATGGTGACTTTAAAGGTGCAAACGTCCTCGAGGGGTGGTCTGCCGTTATCAGTAGCCAAAACAGTTAGATAAGCTTCCTTTTCACGCGCTGGTTCGTCCCTGTCCAAGAACAGGGTTGTAGTGATTAAACCGGATGTGCTGTTAATCTGAAACTTGAGTTTCTCCGCTGGGGATGTGGCGAGCGTGTAGGTGATGTTGCCTGAAAGTGAATAGAGAATTATTAGAATTCAATATTAATCTTATCATACAAATTGTCTCATTAAATTCACGACAATTAATTACCTCCCTCCTCCGGTGGGTCACGATCCTCCGCGTGAACTGTAATAACCGTTGTGTTAGGTGCCTGCTCCTCCTTGACGACTGGCGCGTATTTCGAACAATCCGAAAACACCGGCTTGTGGTTGTGGCTAAGTTGGATCTGGAAAAGAACAAAATTTTTTTTTTATATAAATATCACAAAATCAATATCAAACGATAAAGCTTATCCACCCCTTCCTTTTATGCCCAATAAAATAAAATTTCACCATACAAGACCTACTAAAATGCAATTCGATTCCATTGAGCTCAAAAAAAAAAACAAAAAAAATACTCGATACTTTCGCCTGATTTGCCAAACGCGTTTTTGTAAAGCAGGAAGAAAAAAAAGTACTAGAACGACAAATCCACCGTTCCCCTAGGTAATTTTGAGGGTACCAAAAAAAAGAGCACACATGTCAACGAACAAGAAAAATCTATCAATTAGTGGTTATAATTCATGTAACTTTGGACCCCCCCCCACCCACCCACCCTCTTCCCCCTCGAAAGGCCATATTGTATCCGCCAAACTTCTCAAGTCTATTAACAGTTTCAGTACTGTGTTTTGTTTGTGCTCGACAACCCTCGACATGGTCGTTTCTTCTCGACTCTTTTCTACGTTCTTTTTTCTTTTTTTCTTTTTTCACTATTGTCTTATCAGAAGCGTCGCAAAACTCGCAAACAAGAACGGAGCGAGACGCCCACGCGGAATATCAAGTAACGACCGAAGGGGGGAGGGGGTTCGTTTCCGGCAACGGCGAGCACAGAATTCACTCGATAAATCCCGAGTATCCGTTGGTGCGCGATGACGGTCTAACGTATTGCGTAACGCGCCTTCAATCCATAATCCGTAAGGAAGTGGATCATATAGAAAAAAAAAAAAAATTAAGAGCCAATAACTAAATGTAAAAATGACGCAAAAACCGCTCGTATGGAATTAAAGAGGTTGAAATGAAGAATTCGTAGATAGGATCGTTACGAATATTTCAAAAAGTAGATAAACAAACTTTATCGATTTATTTTCGATGTGACGAATGGCATAATGAAAATCTTATCGATTTTTTTGGAGGGACTTTACTTGTCGTGACTTATATATCCCTGAGTTAATTGTATATACGCACGTGTTACCCACGTGACCATGGTTATATATAGTACAGGTACGTTACGTTGTTCGATCTATTTTTTACTTCCCTCCCCCCCCCTGCCATTATCCCTTAACGTTTTTCTCTGAAAACAATTTTCACCTGCGCAACGTAAATTTCAGGTACGGAAATACGTCTCCCTGAGTGTGCGCGTACATATATGAGTGTGTTTATAGGCAAAAAGGAGAGCAACTGAAGGTTTCACAGATCGATGTGACTGTATAAAGAAAAATTCATTAATTTAATCGAATCGAGTTCTATAAATTGTTATGGTTATTTTAAGCGCGACGTCACATTCAAATATTAACGCGTAGTAACATACATATATGCCAATTTCGAAGATACGATTCAATCGAAAAGTAATTCTCGTTACGTATTCAGAGTGCTTACTGGAGATACTGAAGGAGGAGAAATAAAAATTATATAAACTGAAAGATCAAAATTTTTCGTACACCTTTCTTTTTAAATTTAACAAAAATTCCGTTAATCGCTCAAATTCTTGACGCGCGATAACTTTTTCCGAGAGACGACGAGTGCACGGCGTATCCGAGCTTCAAGAGGAACAGAAGAAGCCAGATGCATTCTTGCTGGATGAAAAAGTGGATTCTTATCAGTTTTGTTCTTTTCATGTCCTCCGTGGGAGATATGCACGAGACCGAGGAAAAAAAAGATAAGGTATAAGGATATGGAGATACAGAGAGAAAGAAAGAGATGGATGGACGGAGACTTTATCTTTCACGGATTTATCCGTAGAGCCTCTTGAATTAATAATTTACTTTGCAAACCAAGTAGACTGGGAGGTAAAATACTTGCTGCACTTTCAATTCGCGATTGCCGAGTGCACGAAGCCCTGACATAGGGTGAGTAATGGGGGAGAGAGAGAGAGAAAGAGAATGAGATTGTAAATTTTACGTTGCAGGAAAACTCCGTTAACGCCCTGATAAATATTTTAATGTTCGATCGGCGAACTAAATGCGAGTTTCCATGGTGAAATTACGTGCGGATATGAAGTGAAAATTAAGCGTAAGGAAATGACGGGTCAAGGAAAGTATATTGGAAATAAGGATTGAGAAATATAAAAAAAAATCATGTCACATGAAAACTTCCGTCTTCGCGTGAAAAATTCATTTCCGGCATTTCTCGTAACTGCAGGGTTACGTGATCGGGACCGATTTCCAGCATCTGTTCCATTAGCTGTATTACTACTATAGTAGCAGTGAAGGAGATAAAGAAAATAGTGTAGAAAAAAATTTTTTTACGTTGCTTTGTAAACTCACCTGTAATATGGCGTCATTTTGCAACTGTGATCTGGCGTCGAGGTGACGGGAATGCCTGAGCCTGGTAGCGTCGGCTGTAACAAAGAGAAAAAAATGCGTTATATTAATAAACGATTGGGGGGAGGAAAAAATCGAAAAATCATACGGTCCGTTGAACTAAAAAAAAAGACGAAATGAAAGGAGAGCAAAAAAATGAAAAAAAAAAAAAAATGCAGACAGCTTTTTCAAAAATGTTCGCGCCGACCAAAATACTGAAACTCTACTGTTGCGGCAGATTGCGCGCTTGACGTTTAGGGGCAGGGGGGGTGTTGATGACGCGTTCGGCCTCGATTTAGCAAAATTCCCCATGAATATGTAGGAGAGACTGGAAATCGCATAGTATCGTTTCACATCCCCCCCCCGAGAATATTTGCCGCATTCAAACTGTATTTTGCGCTGTCGTTCTATAATTTTCTCATCGTGTCCGAAGCGCCATTTTATTTCGATAAACGTAAAAAACAAAATCAACAAAATACATCAAACGCCGTCTTTTTTCCAATAAACAGGTCCTTGTCACGATAACAAGCAAGCGCAGAATGCATTGCGAGTATTTTTGTTTTAAAAGAGACGCGCCAAATATAAATTTGTATTTAACGGCGTTCAGTCAATAACGTAAATTTTCCATTTACTGATTAAACCAATAAAAAAGCTTGAGTCACTTAGAGTTATTGCTGGATTTATCGTCACATTTTTGTTCAATCATCAACCCTCTATAATTTTATCGACCAACAGCATAAAGTCAGACAGAGAATCGAGAAGGGAATTAAATGTGCGAGACTCATCCGACTGGTGCTTCTCGGTTCTCCCGCCTGGAGGCGCGCGCGTACCTACATCGGGCGTTATAGGACTGTCTATAGTATAATAAAACGAGCCGATTCGATAGCCGATAAAAGCAATAGAAAGGAAGTACTCGCGCACCATTGCTCATTGAAATTGACATGGCGAAACGAAAATATATACTCCCGGGCATTTATATTACGTATATCTTTTTTTCATCCACTTATTTCGGGTATTCCCGGCTTTACCTACTTCGACATATCTTTATCCCACTTCCAAAGCCCAATGTAATTTCTCAACGACGAAAAGAGAAGTATCGACTCGATATCGTGCAAGACGGAAATTAATTTCACAGCTCTATACCACAAATATAACGTGTCACTGTGCCACACGATAATTACAAATTCCCGTAACTTCCTTTGTAAGTATAAAAGAAAAAAAAATCCAATAAAAATTACCAAACCTGCAAATATTATGATTATCGGTTTATATACAATTTTCTCAACGTATGAAAGTTGTGTACAAAGCTAAGTTTTAAAATCAACCAATCGATTTCGTTCCAAGTACCAACGGCCTTCTGTGATTGGTCAGTGTTACCTCGTACGGAGTCAAAGCGCGGCAATTCACTTATGTCAGGACTGTTAACTCACTAACTTCAGGTAGCTGAGTGGGAGTTTGTACGAATTTGCTGATATCGAATTTCTAACGTTACACGTGAGCTGCAGGCATCTCTCACACTTTGTTACCTGACCTAACCCGATCTAAGTCGACCGCAACAGACCTAACCTAATGCTAATCAAACTCATAGCCCAGACTATACAGAAGCCAAGGATACTTCCGCTCTGTCACACACGTAATTTTAAAATGCTTCATCTGCCTTGCGTGCTAACATTTTCTTAGCACTTAGTTCAGAGCAATTGTCGCGGGAAAAATAATAATTTCCAACCAACGCCAGAAGTACAACACGGAAGGGAGAAAAAAGTTATGGCCTCTCGCGAGCTGCAGGCAGGCAACGAAACAAGCACGCTTATCGATAGTAAATCGATATCGTTAGAAAAGCAATTTGTGCATAGGTTTATGGGTGTGGAAAAAAAAAATGTACGTTCAAAGTACAGAAGAAAAAAAGGGAAGCTCTGCGTAATAAAGATAAGTGTCATAAAAGCATCAAGAACTTTTGAGTGTGAAAGAAAGTCAATAGAAAAATTTTCAAACTCGGGACGTTTTCGAAAAATATTTTAAAAAAAAATTGAATCGACAAAATCCCGCGTCACTAACAAATTAGACGATGTAAAAGCTGCTGTTGATCTGCACGTAAGCCGATGCACTTTCCTACAATGCATGTGCAGCCCAAATGCATCCCAGTAGATGCAATTTCAGGAAAGCACGAAGCCACCAGCAGATAACAATGCAATGGGAATTAGAGGGCGGTAGATGTGAATTTTGAATACGTCGTGTATAGTATGTGATTCGGGATAGTCGAAGGGAAAGAGGTTAGCTCTATATATACATATATAAAAAATGCATCCCATCCCCCGATACATTAGCATAAAGATAATTGAGATAATTCCCTCATGCAGCTGCTCGCTGATATCGTGGACAGAGTTGCTGGTGAAAATAGCACAAAGGTCAGATATCACAGGGTGGATTGAATATATGAGAGTTGGAGGAAGAGAAATGAAAAAAAAAAATCGACCGACAAAATTGTTTTGCAAGAATTTTCCAAAAATTCACCACAGATATTTTAAGACCGTATCAGCGGATACAGAGGGGTACAGGTAAATTGTCGTTAGGGTAAATCAATTATCTATCCCCCCCCCCCCCCCCCACGTAGAGTCTAATCGTACAAATTAACCTCACGCTTTGGAAATACGTTCGACGAATCGATGCTACTTCGTCACTTCCACATGTGCGATAATCCTGAAACGAACGCCCGCGTGCATTCGTATGTGCATTCTGAGATGCAGTTTAAAGCTGCATTGATCAGAAGCGAATATCAGGCGTGAGCAAGTAGCTACTTAAATTGATTTTTCTACGTCTCTCACGCGATGCAACTGCAATTTCGTAGGATCGATCAAAAAATGGCGATAGTGTCCACGTGTACGAGAGTGCAACTACTGTGAATACAATAGTGAACGCGCACGATTCTCTACGCTATAATAAAGGAGACGTGCACCTGACGATGCAGCGAATTACTACTTACTCCGTAGATATAGTATATGTATATATCTACACACACTGACGCAGCAAACAATTACACTCTTAGTACCATGTAACATCAGCAAAGTGCATACATCACTCGTTGCACTTTACGCAACTGCACTCAGGACGCACGAAACTCGAAACGCCTATGCACCAGCAGTAACTACGGTCAATGATCGGCCTTTAATTTTCATGGCATTTTTTTCCCTCAATCCCCTCCCTGCGCTCGCTCCAATTTCCAAACGCAAGAGAGGCTTGTCTTCGAGGAACACACCGGAATTGCAAGGAAAAGAGTACTATAAAAAAAAAAAAGGATAAAATCAAAGTGAAGAAGCAGGTGGACTCGCGAGTGCAATACTTAAAGAGAGCTATAAAAGATCAGCCATGGTTGAGAGCAGAAGCAGTGGGGTGCAATAGAACAAATCGAAATGCAAGCTTCCCTCCTCGAAGCTGCATACCCTGCACCGTATAATGCAACTGTGCAGCAAGAGAAAGAAAAAGAAAAAAAAAAGAGAGACAAAAATGAAAAGACATAAAAGCAGATGTGACGCAACCGTATACACAGCATCCCACGAGATAAATTGGATGCACGTCAATGCACTTGCATAATAGATGCAACAAGGGAGACTAAGCGTCAACCCCTTCGCAAATTCGTACCAGTTAAATGTACCTCGGCGAAATCATTCCGTGACCTGCGTACAGGGTGGCTTCGAGATTCAGTATGGCTGAATGAGGCGTATTAAGTTGTAAGAGCGCGTAATGGCACAGGTAAACCAGGATGATTTATGCACGTCACCGAGTGCATCGGGATATTGGCGAAAGGGCCTATAATCATTGGGCCTATAGTCATTAGGCCTATAATCATTAAGCCTACAGTCATTGGGCCTATATTCATTAGGCCTATAGTCTCAAATTGGTCAGATCGAACCCACCCAACTATTTGACTATCTGGCTACCCGACCGACTGTACCCTCAACGATCACCCGACACGCGGAAAGCGGTTAAGGGCGGATATAGATGATGCGATTTCCATAGCAATGCATTATGGGCCATGAATGCGTTCCGTATCGATAATCGAAGCTAGACCCTTGAAGACCAGGTTGCCGCCATTGGATCCGTAGAATTTCAATAGCCCTGGGCTAGGTGGGTCCCAAGGGTGAACCCTGCGTAAGGGTAGTGGAAAAAAGGTTGTTTCTGATTTTAAATAAGGGTGCAAGAGAGACAGGTGCAGTTTGCTTGTACGCGGCGCAGAGTGTCAAATCAGAGAGTGATGATGATGCATTTGGATAAGAGCATCACCTGACAGCCCAGTTTACCACCCCCAACCTACACCCTTCAACCCCTTTTGAAAGGGGCGAGTCTCGGTAACTCGATTAAACTCGGCATGACGATCCTAGGGAATTCAAAGTTGCGTTAATATTCCGCGCGATGCGCTTATGACTCTGCCCCTCAATTACGTTATCACGCCGTTCCAACCTAACCCGAGCTAAAATTATTTCACGTTAAACCGCGTATCCATCGAGAGTCTGCTCAGGGACGATTTTAGGGTCAGAGATGGTGACAGGTTAAAATTCTGTCGTTGCTATGAAAACTTATAATTATGTGGTAACGTGTGAGCCGTTCGTTTAATTGGTGTGACGTCATTGCAACAGTGTTAAATTTTATCATAATTCTTGGATACGCGTGTGGACACCATAGCGGTAAGTAAGGTTAGGTTTATCGAAGAATTTTTAAATACGTTTAAATTCCTCGGCACGTGTACAGTGGCGAGATACTTTCTTGAAAACTCGGCCTAAAAGCTCACCGATTAGCCTTTATGTTTTATGAAGGTATCGGCTGCAACACGTCTACGTACCTATTTAGCTACCTGTAGGATATAGGAAAACAGACTGTAGCGGCAGCCGTGCTGCTGTAAAGCAGCCACTGTCGTTAAACGTTTACGAGAACGACGAAATTTAAGCTTCATCCACATTAAGCGCACGTGCGCGCAGCCATCAATTTATTAAGGCTAAACTACTTAAGTCAGATATCCACGTCGACTCTGGCGTTTACGTTATGTCGTTCCTTATAGTGTATATATATATTTTTTCTTACGTCGCATCCTGACCGCCAATTTACACGTAGATTGCTCGGGCCATTAAGTATCCGTTTGACGGGTGGAGTATTTACAAATAAAGTAAATAAATTGCTCAGCGTGTACTTTAGCACTGCGAATCGGGATAAATCATATGGAAAAAAACTTGTTTGAGATAAAAGGATAGATTTTTTTTTGTCGAAATTATTTTTTAAATACTTTTCCAAAATGGTTACTAGCTTGTTCGTTTGGCTTTGTCGTTATCGGTGCAGCTTGAGTGTTCACGAGAGAACGGCGATGGGTTCGAGAACGTATCTGTATGGTCTATGTGTATAGATATACAGATTAGTGTACGTAACGAAATCGTTTCAACTGGAAACAGCTAATCTGGTGCTTTTTATGCGTACGAAGTTAGGTTAGGAATTTTACGTCGGATTTCATGAATTTTATCCCCCGTTCCAGTAATCGCACACGATCGAGAACCTTCTAGAACCTTCTAGAACCTTCGATGGTTCGTGCCCGTGGATAAATTCCGCAGGATAGCTTCCAGAATCAGCGGGGTCCTCTCGCCCGACATTTTGAGGTAACCCCTAACCCCTAAACCCCGAAGAACAAGCAAGAAGCTTCGACGTGATTCCCTCTTTTCCCAACCCTGCATAGGTTCGCGAAACTCTTGGCATCCAGCCACAGTTCCATAGATTCTGATGGTTTTTACCAATAATTCTGGTGATTTATTAAAAAAAAATTACAGTTACGTAAAACAAGATGCCAACTTCGCGTCCAGCGGTGACTATGAGATCAGCATCTTATGTGCTGGAATCCAAAACATATCTAGAATTTCCTTCGCATCCCCTTTTTGCACATGTTCGAAATAAGTTTACGAAAATATTCTTTTATACAGTTCTAAGAGCAGAACTATTTACGTCTGCTATATAGAACTCGAAATCTCGTCAAAATCAGATTTTCTAATGTCATGACAATTTGTTTACATGAGAAATTGCGATATTCCTAAATAACCAAATAAGGGTGAGTTAAGTATAGGTATAGCACTGTACACAAATAATAGCATTACGTATAATATACACAAACAATAATATAATTTCAATACAATAGTCTATATATCCCGTGGGAAGCACGGTTGCATTATAGTCCATTTACTGACATAGTTAATAGCCTATTAAACGGTCAATTAATCGATTGCTATTGATCGTTTCTGATATGTCTGATAATGACCAATTAAATCGACATTATTTCTAAAATCTAAATATATATATATATATATATATATATATACACGGTATATATGGCTCAATATATACGAAAGGACCGTCCAGCATAAAGCAATATCCACAACGGCAAATATTTTTTTAAAACTAAATCCACTATGAAATTATTAAGCTCGAAGATTAATAACTCGAAAAGCCTAACGAGCAAGAATCCCAAAATCTGTATATCTCGAAGACACAAAAATTTGTTAAATTCGGTGTGAACGTAGTTTAATAACAGTCGAGGATCCCCCTACTGCAATGCATGTACAATCCGCACAAAAAATTATTCTCGGAATACCTTAATAAAATTTATGTGCAAATATGGTACAGTGTGACCCCTTCTTCCTTACACTGCATATGTGCGTAGTATATAATACATGTGTATATATTTGATACAAATTTCTAAAATTTCATCCAAAAGTTCGATCAGAACCGTTCCTATTAATTAGAACGTGCTAATTAGTTCCCCTCGGCAGTGGCCAAGTTCGTCAGGATTCTCTTTAAAATAGCTTGGACGTCATATACCTCATGTCCAATTGAAAGGGATAAGATATGGCAAAGGGCATTAATTTTGCTGAAAATTCCACAAACTTCCCTCTGACATCACGAATTCCGCTTATTCAATGGATGCTGGGAAGGATCAGAGGATGAGCGTGGAGAGAATGCACGGAGCATCTGGCTTAACGGTCTATTAATAGAAGACATGGATAAAATTGGAGAAAATGTTCATTTAAATTTAGACCCGAGTTCCTCGAACTCCTGAAAAGGCAGGGACGTAAATATAGAGGGCTTCCCTTCGCTGGTGTCACGGTGATAGCCCGATCACGTGACGTCTTTTACCTCCAATCGAACAAGCAAAGATGCACCCAGAGAGATGACAATCACTGTAAAAAAATTATTCTTGAAAAAAATATAAATATGAATTTCGTGATCCAGACAATTTTATCGCCCCTGACCACTCGAGCAGAGCCACGTGACTCACTCTGAAAGTATCCAAGAATCCACTGACGGGATTAGTTGTATCCTGGCAACCCCTCAGGGCTGGGGTTCGTGCATCGAAGACTGCCTCTAGGGTAGGGACTGCTAGGAACAAGGGTAATGAACAAAGTACGGCCCTGTTTGCGGGAATGAGGTTGGGAAGCGGGACGGCAGGGAAAACATAAGTGCGCAAAGTGGAAACATAGGTACTACTCACAATCATACGCGATGAGTATTAGTATCAGGGTGGTAGGTAGTTTAAGGAGGGTGAATAGTTGGGAGCCAAGGTGGGAATGAGAATTTCCTAACCATATATAAGGGTGGGTTCAGGAAGGGAGTAAGAAATCAAAGAACGAAAAGGGAGTCACGTTCGGAAATTAGTTAAGAAAGGGGGAATAAAGGATATATATACCTCTATATATATATATATATATGAACAATTTTCGACTGGACCTGACTCAAGACTTCTGGACCCTTCGATAAAACTTTCTCGTCCCCATTCCGACGGCGACGCCGAGGGGTTGCTTTCGGAGCCCCGGTGCAGGGGTAGCAGGCAGGTCGCAGGGGTGGAATGTAGTTCGGCCCGAATAAGAAACACACGTCGGGAATAGAAAGTTTCACCAAGATCGTTTATTTAACAGGAATGATGACTCCGCACCCCGCCATGAGACTGCAGGGGTCGTGCCAGAGGGGTCGTAACCAAGGGGATGATTTCTCCCATTCCCGAATAGGGGGTCGCGCTTAGAGAACAGTCACGTGTATCACGAGAGGACAACTTGCAAGGGTGTATTTCCTATGCCATTTGTCAGAGGCAGTACCCCCGCCACTGCTACCATACTATCAATACACTGGCATAGAACTGAAACTATATTCCCTATACCATCTACTACCTCCTCTACTTGGTAGTACCATGCCTTGGGTTACCTACGCGTGTCGAAAATACCGGCTGCACGCCATTGCCTGCCAAGCCCGGTGCACGTGCACCTAATCTCACTGGCTATTAATCCACCGCTCTCATTTCGTTCAGTCACTCAGCCATAATATTGTTACATGCCAATATAACGGTGGACGATACATCCGAGCGATTACGTTTGATTTTTTATATTTTTTTTTTTTCATCCCTTAACAAGGTTCTTGACAACGGAAAATGCCACGAACCACCGATACTTTAATGATCGACAATAATAAGTGCGCTCTTGAAAAATAAATATTGCTCCTAATTGTCCCCCGCCCTGCCGCCCCGAAGGCTGTCGTACACGCGATTCTGATTAATATTGAAAGGCAATATCGATCCGTTTAAACTGCGTGCTTGCGTAATAAGTTTAACGCTAAACATGCCCAGAGTCATTGGCGCGAATCGATTTTTATTTTTCAGAGTACGCCCGGTGCCAAAGTGTAACGTAACCTCAAATTCGCTAATAATAGCCCAAAGTCAGCAGTACTCTGTATTATAGGGAACTTCGTGTAGGGTGGCGTACTGGATTGAACGGGGGGTTTGATACGAGGGTAGAAGGCAGATTGGATTCTGTTAAGTAAGTAAAGTCTGAAGGGAGGGTCGGGGGGTTGTTGCTCCACTAACGAGTTACTAGTCGGTAAAGCAAAAAGGGGGGCTGGAGGGGGGAGGGGTCGTGCGGAAAAAGTCATCGTGAATTCCCCTTTTGTTTGTCAGTTATTCATTTGATCCTGAATCGTCTGGGACGGATGTACAGGTTTAAGGGAGGAAAAAAAGAACGAAGGGATGAAGATGAAAAAAATAAAATCAAAGGGTAGTTATATACCGTGGGTGTCATTTGCCCCATTTCCCATCCCTACGTATATAAGAATTCAAGAGTACCAGTATAGTATGCCGGCTGGGGGAGGGAGGGTAAGGGTTACAGGGTGCGCCATTTGCGCCCAGTAGAAATGCTGGTCAGCTACAAAAGGTAATGGAATGACAGGGTTACTCCACAAGGGTAGACAGAGTTCACGAGTAATTACAAGTCAGCCTTTAGCAGCGGCTGGCGGACCACTCCCTCCTCCAACCCCTACTTTTGCTCCCTTGCTCTCCTGGGCCACCCCCCGGCCACCCTATACTTCTCTCACTCTCTTTTTCTCTGTACATGCAAAACCGTACGCAGTCATATCCTCCCACTCTGACAACCCACCGGGTTTCTCCTATAATTACAACCCTTATGTACAGTAACACCCAGTGACCACTGGTCATACTTATGACCCTCGTTGGCAGCACTGCCCAATATTCGCACCTGTGTTAGGCGTACCTAAATACGAAAAACGTACAGCGCCATATAATTATACCGTCGTGCTTCGTTAGGATAATTAGTTAAGGAAAACAAATTTTCCTGTTCAACCTTTATACCTATTAATTTCTATAAAAAAAAAAGATGCCACGTGCCTACCACACCCATTAATAAAAAAAAAAAAAACTAAACTCAAATACAAAAGTTAACCATCCACTACAGCCCAAGCCCCATTGCTACCGCCTACATTCCCGACCGCGAGGAAAGTCGTAAAATGATAATCGAAAAATAAAAAAAAAAAATACGTTATCCGTCTCGACTAAGTGTAAAATCTAAATAATTCCGTTTCCCTACAAATTATCATTGTCCAGGATAGTTCACGCGGGGTTAAAATAATTATAATTATCTATACCAATGTATCGACACGTATTTCAATGTCCCGGATTAAAAATGCTACGTCTGGGGGACTTTTTAACGCTATCCAGTAATAACAAGATGACCCCTCCGAGCTATATCAATCCGAACGTACTATATCACGCCTATCGCCGTACAAACAGCCTATACTCGGTATTAGCTTACGACATCCCCTCCTATACCACTCAGACGTATAAACAGAGACCAAGGCACCCAGGTATAAAGGGGATCCTAGATACATAGAGTACATATCTATAACTATCCAGATATATCCAGATACGCAATACCAGGAACCCAGGGAGGCTCGCTGCACTAAACTTTCCGTGTCGTGTTTCATCAGAAGTTTCAAAGGAACGTTCACTTTTAACATTTATTCCAACCGACGCCGGGCTCGTTGCCTCGGCATTGTTTACACGCGGTTCCGAAGCAAAAGTTTTGCCCGCCTCTTCGTCCATGAATCATTATTTTTACGTATACAGACACTCGCGTGATCTTTATTATTTATATTATTCGAGTCAGAAACCATTCTGCACCAGCACGAAGAACCGAACCTAACCTGAAAAGGAGGCCTTGCGACGGTACCGTCGGCACGTGAAGTAAGTAACGCAGTATAATACGTAATTGAGCAAAGTAAAAGTCACACGAATGAAAGTCCCCCTCCTATCCTCTCGGATCGTAAATCAACGGGGCAAATAATAATTTACATATCTACGACGATCTTTCTCGTTCACGTAAACAAGCAGCCGTCACTCCTCGCGAAGCATGAAATATTTTCATTATCAGTCCAAGCGATTCGGAAAGTGAGGTTATGTTGTCACGAGTGGAACGTTAATACGTGTTACGCACTTACGATAGGCGGTCATAGACGAAGTATCGCTCGTTTCCCTCTTTGATTACTTTCTCACTGTGCACGAGCTGCCGTTATCTAGAATGGTGTATAGGTTTAAAAAAAAAAAAAAAAAGAGGAAACAGATAAAAATGAAAGGGTGATACGGAAGCCAGATATATACGTGTAATATATGACGCTATATGTCATACCCTTCGACGATAACTAAGTACGATATATATATATGTATATAAGCTTCGTCGGATAGGTTGTAAAAGTAAAATGGCGTGCGTGCAAAGCGTCAATGATTATTTGATTATTATTTAATTTTACAAGCTACCATCGGCGCTCGCGTTATCTACGGTGTATGAATTTCTTTGCTGACGTTCCCCTTGTGTGTATACTTTTAAGTACGACGGGATTACACGTTGCAAACGACGCGGGGCCCAGTCCTTCAATTCACGTTTCTCTGCATCGGAATAATGGCCGCTGCACGATAGCAGTTTTCTATACGGAAGTGTAGAATTACGATTTGTTTCTTTTGGCGCAAAACACCAGTGGCTCACGGCGTTAGCTTTCGACCTGGTTTCCAGCGGCGGTTGCTCCCTTTGCCTTTGGCTCGGAGTGACAAAGTCACCCCTCGGAAAGCTTCCCTCGCGGCAAAATTGCATCGACGTGATAAATCGCCGCGTGACGTATGCAGATAACGTTATCGGTAGACGAGGCTTCGCCGATATAGCTGGTTAATAAATACATAATTTAATACGGGCGGGAGGAATAAATCGAAAGCTATTAAATTTATTAGAGCGATATTTGGATTACGTTGTGCCATTGTTATCGTCGATGCAATCGTGCCCTTATATCGGGTGCGTGCGCACGCCCCGGAAATGCTTTTTTTTTTACAATTCGATTATTTCGACCCTTCGAGTTTTCATGGTGAATGGAAGGGAGGGAATTCTTTTGAAAAATAATTATAACAATAAGCACAATGCCCCTTTAATTTCAGGATACGACGATTTCGTCCGGAAGCAGGAGGTGGTTACCGATAAGGACGAAATTGTGACGCAAGGGCGAAAACATAACGGGTGTCCTTAATTGATGATTAAAAAATCATTTAGGTATTACGTAACATAAATTAAGTTTTTTCCTCCGGTTTTACTCGTCAAAATTAGATAATGCCAAAGGTCAACGTCTGCATATCGGGCATAGGTCAAATACGGAAGAGAAAAGGCATACAGTATGGTACCAGGTGAATCGAGCGAGAATAATGGACCACGAAATAGGGCTTGGCTATACAGAATCGAGTACGAAGGAAGGAATCTGCTGAGGGATGTATGTGCAGCCGACGGCGGCAAATTCAAACCCCCCGTTGACGAGTCTTCGAGGGGTGCAATTCGCCCGAGGCTAACGAGGCTAAATATAAGGGCTGCCGAGGCTCTCCTTATGTTTCCATGTAAGTACAGGGGCGGTACGAAGAAAAGGAGGGGAGTAAGACGGTGGGTGGTAAATTAGAAAAGAAGAGATAGGGGGAATGATTAATTCCATCCTTAAGACTTATTGTTTGAACTTAAGCGGGCTTTACCGAATTTCAGCAAAGCCACCCCTCCCCCCCCCCCCGCCACTCCAAGGGATAACTCATCAAATCTTCATATGATCCCCGATGCTCCAGGATTACATAACGTTACTACCTACTTACTACCCTTAAACTCGAGGGGATGAATTTCAAGCACGGAGCTGCGTACCTATAATTTCGTCGAATCCCATAAAATAATTAAGTAATACGTTAAGCTCTTTTTTTCATCCCCTAGTATTGTCAACTTTTTTCTTACTGTAATCCCTTTAGTCATCCTAACCTGGTAACAATACAGGGGACTCATTTACATTGATATTCATAGGAAGATGACCCTCTCCTCACCCTCGAATGTTATCTGATTCCTCGACTTTTTTTTCACTTTCTTTACCACAAGTTCGTTTTTACGCACTGTAAGTTAGGTTAGGTTGCCAACGTTAACCTTAACCACGTGTATAAGCATTTCGGGACACGTGAGACCAAGATACGTAGAGAATTTTACGTAAAGCTAGGAAAACCCATAGGGGTCGTATCATCCCTCAGTGCGATTAGCCTTTCTCAAAATTTATTTACGTCACTCCTTGTTTCCGTTGACAATTTAAAACACCTCGTTAAGTGTAACAGCGCATGCCAAATTTTTATCCTCGCGATATCAAAATTTTCCTTCGATTCGCACTCGCCACCCCTTCTATCAAGATTAAGGGACTTTATTGTTTCTCAGGTCTGGCACAAGCAGGCAAATCACGTAAGATAGTCAAATTCATTGAAAGTCGCGACAGACACGAGCATCGAATAAAATTAACCGCAAGAAATGTTCTGGCACGATAGAAACAAGTATACGTAGGATAGTTCCCGGAAGTGACGAAGATAATAAAAAAAAAAATAATAAAAGCGAAACTAATAAATGAGCGTGCGAGTCACCGAAGAGAATTGCGAGTCCGCAAAACAGCGACAGGAAAAGCCCCGGGTGTCGGAAGTGGGAAGGGACGACGACGACACCTGTTGAAAAAAACGACGCGAACCGTCGCGACGTCAAAATCAATTTTTCAACGGATGCTAATCGGCCCTAGAGTGTTTGTCCGACCGAGGGTGAAAAACCGTGGGTGCCGGATATATGAAAATTAAACATTCTCTTTTCAGGGGCATTGCGAAGAGAGAGATGGACAAAGTGAAAAACAAAAATATTATATTCCGCGCATTGCACGGTTTCGGGGCCGCGTTGATGTCAAAAAATTCAAAATTACCAAAGCGCCTTAAAAATCCACTATCGCCAACGAGGATACGAGGAAGAAAAGAAAAAGACAAACGACAAATTTCGAGTCCTGACGATTTTCGCCCACGGCAAAGGTAACGATTGAACGGCTGACCGACCGGTAAAAATCGGCGAGCGACGAAACAAAGGATAAAAACGCAACAATGTACATTCAACGTATGTATATTACGAGTCAGTCTATTTCAATAGACTTAAAACATTTTTATAGCTTCCCGCGTCCAAGCTGTGAGAATTGAGAACGTTCGATAATACTCGTCACGCACCTTAATGACACATACGGTTCTGTGGGGGTAATCCAATTTTACCTTTCAAAAACAAAATTTTGCAGGTTTAAAACAACAACAAAAATATTCCTTAAATTTCGAATGATAACACGTCGTTAGCCCAGATCCGATAGATGCAACATTTCTCATGGAGAGATAAAAACGCCGCTACTGGTGGCTCAAAAAAATTAGTATGAATCGCACTGATCATACAGTCCGATTCCAACGTTCCGCAAGCATATCGTGTGCACGTGAATATAACGCGTGCCTCATACGCGAATGAATTTTAAGGTAGACCTAATACTACGTTGTGCAAGTGAGAAACGCACGTATGAATGGAGCCGTATGTATCGTCTCTCTGTATATATATGTATATATATAATATACCCACGCATAGATATTCTACATGTGTACCTACCACCCTTACGGTACGCACCCCTTGCATACGTCATACGCGTACCATATCTACGTGTGTACATACATGCCCGCACAACATATTCCCCGCCAGGTATAACAATGTAGCCTAATATACGTTATAAACCCAAGGTACATAATACCTTGTATGGTCAGGCTCCATAGAAATCGAGGGGACACGTTCGCATTGAAAAGCCATATGTCGATGTCCCCGCAGCTGAGCTTCGCGCGAAAGCACATGGCTACAATAGGCGGGAGGATACAGCGCGCGGACTATATCACAATGGTTTATTGACACTGGGCGACGAGTATAGTAACGAGGTCGCGCATCACATGTGATACGCAGATACAACGTGTCGCCTATAGATCGTCTAATGCAGCACGGTGAACTGATCCGATTTAGTTTTTATTGTCTTAAGCCAATATAAGATTTTTTTTTTCATTTAAGGCACATATGATGACGTCACCGACACACATTATCCGAATCTCCAAAAGCAGACGTCACGTTAAATTCAACGTCCACGGTGTATCTCGCGAAATGGAGAAGTCTTTACGAAATAACGTAGAAAAATGAAAAAAAGGGTTAAAGGCTAAGATATGCAAATTAAATCATTTTCAATAGGTGCATGTATGTATAGCTATATGTGTATAGGTATATACGCAAATATGCATATGCATGTTATGTGATATACAGCATATAATTGTATTATGCATAGTATGCGTATAGATAACAAGAGGCTTCGTGTATCGGACCCATTCGAATTTCATCCCCCACGACGTACGCGTGCTTAGACTGGCTATATAGATATACAAGTCCCGTGTGTTGATATATAGATAGTCCATATAGCTATGGACGTGCATGTATATAGATATACGGGTAGGAGAACTGTAGGCGGCCGAGGTTGAAGCATATGGGACAGGAAGAGGGCTAGCGTGATTTAATATCCCCGAAAAAGACAGACAGGGGAATCTTGAAGGGAAAGTTGGGCAACGGAACCACCCTTAGAAACAGAGATGGGGCGGAGGGGGTAGATGGAACCCCCGGAGGCCCGTAATAAATAGAGAGGTAAAAATGGAAAATTCAGGGGGTAGGTGCTTGTGGGCTGTTATAAAAGAAAAATGTAAGGGGTGAAAATTTTTCTGGCACCTACTTTTTTTTTCCACGTATTTATTACCCCGTCTATGGAAATATACGACCGGGATAGAGGAGTTACACGTACGCCGAACGGATCGAGTAGCGTCGATTAAGTATGAACGAGCTTTCAAATTAGCAGATGATTGAAGTTTTCAATTAATTATACAAAAGAAAATTATTTCATTCGCCTATAATTTACCGTGGAGACGCGAAAAGTTGAGTCTCGACGTAATTCGTCCTTTGTGCGAATTCGAAGCAACCCCTAGTATCTTTGAGGGTCGTATTGTGCACAAATATGGAAACTAATGGTTATTCGATAAAATTACGAATGCCGTCAGCAGTAATATAAATTTCAACCACCCCCATTCCGCCCCCCCCCCCCCCAGTCAGAACCGACCGATGACCAAATATTTGCCGGTGAGTGGGGGGGGGGGGGGGATGATTCGAAAGTTACTCGCAAAAGTAACGTAATTAGTGTAACAATATTTAGGGGGGGTGCGAGGGGTGCACCCTCGGGGTGAATCAATGAAAATTAAATCGATCCAAGACTCCTGCACCGGGTTCGCATCTTTATGCATTTGTACGGGGAGAAATTTAAGCGAAGCCCGAGCATCCCGCACCAGTAAGCCCAGAGGGTGGTTAGAGGGGTTGCTCCGAGCTCCTTGCCCGTCCGAGGCAGGGGTAGTTGTGGCGACCGTTTCACCCCCGCTCGGAATCTCGTTCAATTGCAGGGGGGGTAGTTCGCGTGATTTAATATCGTAAAACAGGCCGTAACACCCCGCAGAATCTCACTTCAGTTTGGGTAGTAGCAAACCCCCCTGCCATGGAATTTTACCAGCACTGTACCCACATATAGATATACGGCAGACACGCTATAGAACCAGCAACCCCTCTACATTGGCAATGGGTACGAAATGCATGAAACCTCCCCCAACGTGTATATTCGCCACCCCTCAAGAAGCTCTAGCGGACCGTTCAATATTGTTACATAAATTTCATTTCAATCTCGTTCCCACCTACCCTCCTCCCCTTCCGTCCCTCGAACATACGTAGATACGACTAGAACGCTCGCGCGCGCGCGTCTGCTCCCACGGGAGTTTTAGCGCGGGAACGACCTTCGCGTTTGAAATTAGCAATGGGAATTTAAGTCCAAGAATATACACAGGGGCATACGTACCACTGAGTATCACGGGATCGTAGTCACTTAGTCGACCCCCCCCCCCCTCCATTTACATACGTCAAACTACACTGCAAGCAGCACGAGTTCCTGCTCGTAGTTTCTGCATGGACTATTACCACAGGGTACGTGAAGAGCGTCATCGCAGAAACAGTCCAGGGAGACATCGGCGGTCCGTCCTCGTAATTAAACGTAATGGGCATTAATTAACAGGAGTCATGGCGCATCAATTACGAGCACGGCACCGATCAAGAAATTAACTTAAGCCCCTCCTCCTCTCCTCATTAATTAACTCTCACCACCCCTACCCATGTATACCACAATTACAATTATTTTCGATACCCCGATCCCAATATCACACCGCAGCCCACCGTACCGCGTGTTAATGCAAATACGTAAATTACCAATCGAACGTTATAAAAAAAAAAAAAATGGATCGATAATAAAAAAAAATTTCTAATCTCCATTAAGAAACAAAAAATCTCGTACACGTCACCTCCCCTATTCTCCTCGTTCTCCCGAAGCTCTCGGCGCTTCTTTATCTCTACTTGTACCGTCCCGAGAAAAAGTATAAACCCCGCGACCGTGCCAATCGGAGCGAGTGAAAAGTTTTCCTCGAAACTTTCGTACGATAAATGAAAATAAACGTCACGTGACAAATTCGATTGACAGACTTAGCCGACTTCGGCCTTATCGATCCTTGCGTAACGGCACGTATGCGTCAACACGTATGTACAGTATATGGTACATTGTTGTCGTGGATCGCGAGTGCGAGAGGAAAAACGGTCAACGTTACTTTCTTTCACGCACTATTGAATTATCGCCGTTTTCATCTCTTCGCCGTGACAGTTTGCCTCTCCCTGTCGTCGATCATTTCGCGCGGTATCGCATGACGTCACACACAGTGCCCAGTGCACCGGGGCTCGGTGCAGCCTGATGTTGCAGCCTCGTTATATGCGCATAATCCATACACGACTGGCGAACGCATCGAAGAGCCCGACGCGATGCCAACGTATGCACGGCCGCAATTTATAGCGCTAGGCAAATTAAGCCCATAAATAATAGCGGACGATGCCAGACTCGAAATACCGTATTATCATTAACGGGGCTAATACTATTTTCCATCTATGACGTGGGAGGAAAATGCATTCGCGGCCATGTATACATGGACTCGACTGTATACATCAGCCAAGTACATAGTCAGTGATGCTAAATCGAGAAAATGTTAAAAAAAAGAAGAAATTCGGTCAATTAAATCAGCTCAACGTATAATTGTGTTGCGTAATTGACTATTGACATCCGCCAGTGACGCGATGAAACTGGTTCGTATCCGAAGCGGGGCCTTCGTTTGTATCGAACGTCACAAGTAGATGGCCCCTCGAATCCCATCGTTCATACCGTTTACGGACGTTAATCAGTGGCGGCGCCACCGGTCGCGTCGTAAATTCCTAAAGGCGCTTTCGATTGTTTCCTCGTATCAGTTTATTTATCCTACGAGTCTTAATTTGGAAACGCGCCTTTAAGAACGTAGTAACTTCGATACTCGCGTGCACCGACCCTTAACCCGTGTACCTACGTACGTCCACGATAAAAGTTCTTCGGCCGTACGTTAATATACAAATTAAAAGGGAATTAGGCTACACGAGTGTTCTAAACCTTAGAACGACTGTATAATCGATCGCGGCCTCGTTTCAGTCGATAATCGGCAACTAACGTAACTTTGATAGTGGTTAACACCGCACGCTCCCATTATCAAACACCGCCACCCCCCTTGCTAATTCACGTATAATTTCCAACTTCCCGAAGACTAGGTAAACGCACAGGTTATATTCGACACGGTGTAACCCCGTGCATTATTCCCTGATGGGCCACCCTATTCCACGCCCTGACACATAAAGTTCCCTGTAAAAAAAAAAAATCCACTTTCCAAAAGCTCAACTATTTTTTTTTTTTTTCATTTTACGTAAAATCGTGTTTTCCTCGATCCCAAATATATTTGCCGAGTATATCACGTGCTATCCCCCACCCCGCCCCCATCGCTCTCACCACTCATACGCTTTTCCATATTTTTAAATGCTGCCAAGAGACCTCGACCGACACCCGAACCTAGGTCAACATGTCGTTGGCACGCGTTCGGCCTCACATGGCACATATCCACGTCACACATTCTCCTCGAGCGGTCATTGTCACTACCATAATATCATTGACCACTACTATCACACCGTCAATAAACGTCGCTGTAAGTACACAAGCCGACACGATGACGACCAGCAGATCCTATAGTCATCACTGACGTATAGTCATGAAACCACAAAAACCTATATATATATATATATACATGCCTTGCATTGAGCAACAATGTAAAACGTCAGAATCTATTATCAGCCAGTCAAATACTAACTAGAATAATTTTGTACTTCCTACAGTCATCACTGACATATAATCATGAAACCACAAAAACATATATATATATATATACATACGTTGCATTGAACAACAATATAAAACTTCAGAATCTATTATCAGCCAGTCAAATGCTAACTAGAATAATTTTGTATTTCGAGTCAATAGATCAATAAGAAGTGACCGAGTACAATTATGCCCACAAAATTGTTACGCAAACTTAAGTTCCCGATTAACAATAAATAATTAAATAAAGTTACATCCCCTATAGCATATATGAACAGACGTATGAATATTTTGTACCAAACTACCAGTCAAATAGTAACCCCCCCCCCGCCCCCAAATATATATACGTAAACACGTGAATCATCAACCCGACGTTCATACGTGTGATCGTAAAGAACTTCCCCGTAAATTTTATCGCCAAAATACTACATATACGTACAAATCAATAAGTTTCCCTAAAGCGAGGTACGACCTACTGCATCATACAGCTACACACTATAAAACACCAAAGACTTCGTCTCTTTTGCGTGGAGCGATATGCGGAGAGGGAAGAGCAGCAGAGGGGAAGAAGGTGATATCCTGTATCAGCCCCATCGCGCGTATTCGATACCGTGTGTGTGCGCGTCCCGTGTGTTAGAGGACGAAAACGTACGTGCACGTGGAGCTTACAAAGCTGGATGACTCATAGACCGGGAATCCACTTTGTTCTATTGGTCTCTGCGCTCATTCAATATATATGTATATATAGAAATATATATATATATATATTTCTTCCCCCCCGCAAAGGATCTGAAGTCACGTTCACACCGAATCCATTCGACGTTGCGTATCTCGTATTATTTGGCTCTCTCGCGTCCCTCCCACGCCCATGTCACACCATGTCACATGAAGACATCAGCGAGCAAAAAGTAAGCAACGTATTCCGGCGGAAAGAGTCTCTTTGAAAGAATCAAAAGAAGAAGGAAAGAAAAGAAAAGAAAAAAGAAACAGAAAAATTTATTCCGCAACGCTATTTTCAAGAAGAAGAGATTTTTCTGCTAAGGAATTTCTCAAGCCTTCTTCTTGTTTCGCAGACCGCGTATACGTGTATATAGCTAAATGCACTCTAAGTTATGGTTAGGTTCCGTTGAGAGTACAAGGGGACGACGGGAGGGGAGGTTAGACATTCGTGGGAAATGCATACTGAATAAATGCATTTAATCAGCGTGTGATATAACCCGCGTGAAAAAGGTCACGGTCGAGTTAGTATCCTCGTAGGACTCCCGTGCGGTAAAAAAAAAAATTTGCACGGGAAGGGAGGGGGGATAAAAAATACCTGCGATTATCCTTAAATAATTTCAATTATTAGTCTCTTGGTCGACCATTTTAATAATTAATCCGAACCCCAATAGGATATGCATGCACCCTGCGCCCTATAGCCCTGCAGATACCCGTTATCGTTAATTATGGCTGATCTTGAATTATATAAAAAAGAAGGGGGGGGGGGGAAGGTAAACAAACCTTTTCACGATAAAATCACAAAACACGTTGCTCCTCGACGCTCGATTATACCGCAGATAATTATACGCGTCAAAGCAGCATCCATTGACGCCATCTTGGATTTCGCAACCCATGCAAGATGCACTCGGTGCATCTACGTCTCGAACTGCGCGTCTATCCGTCAGACTCGTTAGCGCCATTTACATTCCCATATGATCCCCCTCTTTAACCCACCCTGCAGCAATGATGATCTTCCCATACGTGTTTCCTCAATTTCCCACATTTCCAATTTACTCGAAGCTTTTGTTCGCCTGCTTAGTCTGCGTTAATCAAGTTTACCATACAAGGTCCCGGCAGCGTGTTTAAACAACTTATAGTTCGATGCCGTTGCAAGGGCAGTTAGCCGTCGGGGAGTTAATGGCTGCGGCTAGATGGCTAACGAATAGTTAATGCGAACGGAGTATATATACCTACACGAAGTAGTGCGTATACGCGATAACTATGTGTATACATATATATACGTATACGCTATAGTTAGTAAAACGATACATGGATAGCGAATACAGTAATCATGTATACGGGCGTACCACGGGTTAACGACAATGTAATAAAGGTGGCGCGAGTGTCGCTGAGAAAAGACCGGAGGGCAGTAAATGATTGCGGAGACGCCGCGAGTGGGAGGAGACAGTGAAATAAAGAAGGTCGTAAGAGGGGTGAAAGGAGGGAAAGAAATTATAGAGGCAAGGAAAGCGTATAGCAGGATATCATTGAAAAATAAATATTTCAATGACTGTTATACGAGCGGAACGAAGAGACGTTTAGCGACGTGATGGAGGAATGAAAAATTTATGTAAAAAACCAGAAAAAGGATTATCGAGATAAGGGGTAATAATGTTGAAGCAACCGTCACTCTCGATACTGGACACCCAGTATAATCTATAAGTCTAATTAATCCCCGACACTCCCAATAGACACAGAGTACATAAAAAGGCAGAAGCCAAAGGCGATAAGTCACACAGCGCGCGGATGACAAATTCAAAATCCCATCTTTTCCCGCGCTCGCTCGGGGTCGCCCAAAACATCCTAAACCGACGTACAACGATGAAAAATCGCGCGTGGACGAGAGAATCGAAAGGTTTGCCAAGATTTTGAAAATGGATTAAAAAATGTATTCAAAAAAAAAAAAGTGTCGCTGGCGACAATCCTGATACATAGAAAGTGGCTTTATACCACTGCGACGGCTGCCGTTCAAAAGTAACTGCGGCGGGGAAGTATTGTCTCGTGAACTGTTTAAGCGTCGAGTAGAGAAGAAAGGAAAAAAGTTCAAGATAAAAAGATAACGCTGCACGCATATCTGGCGCGAGGGGTAAGGGGGGGGGGGGGAAGACCGAGTAGGAGATAAGAGGGGAGGGTTGCACCCCTCCGTGTCCTACGTCAATCCATACAGAATCTAGTTGGGCGTAATCGAGTTATCTGGCAATTTACCGACCGTGGCTACTTACGTTAACGAGTCGCCACGGTCCTGCGGCACTCTGGGTTCCTTAGTTTCTTATGTGTCGGGGGGGGCACCATGTACTATAACACGGCCCTGAAGTACACCAATCTCCATTACTTGAGCTCGTTACTACGCGACTTCAAATCTTCCAGTCAGCCTCCGAACGGAGTAATCCAGTACGGTCTATATAGACACTATCCGTCTCTGTCTTTCGTACGGGGAACCTCATTCGATTACACGCTCGTTCTCTCTCCGTCTTACACCTAACAGATAGAGACGGGGATGAAGAGTGCGGCTCCATTGCAGAATCCACTTTCGGCTTGGATATTTCTCCTCCTCGACTTACCACCCCCCCCCCTCCCCCCTCCCTCGCCAATCCACATCCCCATAGCCACTCCGTGCATTTTTCACTTCTTTGTCCTCCTTCTTCTGTCTTTATACGGTATACTCTGGTCTCTCTCTTTCTCTATCTCTAGCTTTGGTTTCAGAGAGCAAACTCAGGGCAAACAGCAGAGGCCCGTTATTAGCCCCCCGCCCGCCTCCCTCTTTGCTCTTATCTCGCTTGCCCCGGCTTAAGGGACGTTCGAATTAAAGGGGTGCCCCGGGTAACCAGGAGAGAACATACGTGCCTGAATATTTTCTAGAATGTTCCGGTAACCTGACGTAATATTCGATCCGTTTTTTTTTAAGCTTATCGCAAAGTTCTCGTGCCTTTTTTTCTTTTTTTTAATTTCCGACGGATCCCTCGCCTTTGTTTATTAATACTTCGTTTATTTGAACTGGTGCGAGATCGGGTGACAAAACACCTCTTTCTTTAATTTTTTTCTTTTGTTTACTATTTATACGCGTCCCATGCACGTTCCCGTCTTTTACACGGAAAATCGCGTAATTCGAAATTAAAACTACTTTGCATATTAATTTTTAAATTTAAATCACACACTTTGAAGTCACTTTTAACAGAGTAATCACCATTTCATTCATATAATCAGTGTGTATGTTTCGTTATGTTACGTTTCGCGACCCGCGTACAAAAATATGATGAAAAAGGTAGAATCTGTCACGGAGGCACTTGTGGATTTGAAAAATAGCTGCACGAATAACGTGCACCTTAAAATTCCGGTATAGAAATTCCTGGTGTACATGTAAAAATTCCAACTTTCGTTTGCGACCCTTGGTGTCGTTGTAAAATCATGAAAAATGCGAACACCCGCTATGTCGAGCAAGACAGTAGAGGAGGGCTGATACGTAAGGGGAACGAGACACGGAAAAGAAGGAGGAACTCTTACAAGAGAGTCTTGGCAGGAAAGGCAAGAATGCATGACGTCACCTAAACTATTGCCTCGCTACCTGAGTCAGCCACGAAGCTTCCACGAAGAAAATTACGTCACGTTGCCGTATCACTGAATCGACACAGAGAGACAGTCTCGCAACTTCTCTCAGACTTCCCATCTTATTGGAACCTCATCCTTCTGCATTACATTGAATGGTAAAAAAACAGCAACAAAGGGAACAATCTTGAAACGACGCTACGAGTACCAGTCAAAACAACCGAAGAATCGTCGCATCGACCTTCTTCGATATAAACACGTAAAAGACGATAAAATCTGACCAATCGCGTTCGTTGTCCTAGGCCCTGTTTCTGCTGAACTCGGCAACCGGTACAATTTTTATTCCCGTCTGGTCCAGACGAATCAGTCAGATTTCGTCAAGAAAGTAAAACGTCGTTCACATGGTAAAACAGTCCATTGCCTAGAAGGCCCCCACTCTCCCGCCCCTGGTACAAAAATAAAATATCAAGTGAAAAAAAAAGGTTTAAGGACCTCGTAGAGCTAATAGAAGAGGTCCGGATGGTTCGAATCACTTCGCTTCTATAAATAAAGAAAAGACCAGTAAGGGCCATGAGCGAGCACATTTTTTTCACGTTGAGAAAGGGACTTCCGGTGCTTCGGTATCCGTTCGAATGAGACCCCCCACTACTGTCCCTTTAGTCCCAAAACTGGAACCCGACCCAGCCTACGACCTGTACAAAATGGAGTCTGCGAATATTGTCAAACCGAAAGTGTCCTGGGTAAAGGGGAAAAAAAAAAAAATAAATAAACAATCCTTAAATTCTGAAAAAAAAAAGAGAAAATCTTCACGCGTTCCAAAAGGCATCCGATAAACGACACGACCGTACGTTTCACCGACGAAGCATCCACGAGGTAAGTCACGGCCGACGGTAATGACGCGTTCACGTCCAACTAAGCTGAAACAGTAATTTTTCGTGGCCGAGAATGTGCAACGAGAGTGGATGAGAAAGACGGGCGGGGGTTGGGTGGCCGTAACGTAAAGCTATGTGAGTAACCGAGGTAGGTAAGGTAGGTACCTGATTATAACAAGGGTGTCGAGTTAAGACAAGCCCAGGTTCCTGACAGTCGAGTGTCGAGGCGCTACGTGGAGGACTAAGTATGGCCGACAGTGAGGAACGAGAAAGATAAGGACGGAAAATAGACATGGCGATAAGTAACGTGGACGGCGAGACAGAGACGGGAGCAAAGCGCAAAGAGACAAAGAAGCCAGAGTAAGAGGGGAGGAAGACGATAGAGGCGGGACCCCCCGGCTGTAGACGAAAGAAGAATATATTTAATTCCTAGCATATCGTTCGTTAGAGCTCCCGGCCACGTTTCACGTCTAAACACGATGTACGTGCAGTCACGTACAAAGTGGCAACGGCCAGGCAGCATTTGGACTGACAAAAGGTAGCCGACATTTTTTTTTTTCATTCTACCTCTCTATTTACGTCCCACTACCTCTTCCCCGACACCCTTTTCCTCCCCCCAGAAATAAAGGAGAATTTTCGCGGCACGCGAGCCACGATCATATACCTGACACTTTGGATTGTTTGTTACTGATGTTGATGATTAGTGAGGTCGAAGGAGCCTGACCAAGGAGGTCGGATAAGGCAGCGAAAAGGATGCCTAACGTTCCGTATACTTTTACTCGGAAAAAAAAATTACCTTCGAAAAAGCAAGACACCAGAATGTTCTCTCAGCCGACGTCGCACTGAAGTAATGAGGAAACGTAAAGCGAACCCGGTTTAGCGTTTACTTCGTACGTCGACGATGCAAAGTACCTGGCCGGGGGTTCCCAGGGATGATTGAAAAATTTCGTAGATTTTTCATGCCGACTGACAGTAACAGCTTCAGGCACGTTGCACAGTCATACCCGTGCGCTAAAGTGGGAAGGCTTTCACGTCCGCGTGAGACACAGAAGATAACCCTACATTTTCAAGAGTCTAAACAGTTTAAAGAAGACATAAAAAAAGTAGCAGACAATAACGCGAACACGAAAACTGCCGTTTCTCCTGGTGCCATAGAAAACGTGTCCTCGATCCAGCTAGTTCGGACTGTACCGTATAATAGCCTGTGCTACGGGACTCGCCGGCTATACCATGCATTAGGACGTCTTTCTAAAGGAAGTTAGATGGAGCAAAGGGCTGGTGTAGGTTGATGCATCAAAAGCAAGGCAAAAGCCTGGGACGCCAGCTGCGACAGAGCCAGTCCTCTCCTCCTGTACAGAGATTGCATCGCGCGAGTTAGCGCGAGCGAGCGAATAAGAGTGGACTGTGGACTGGAGGGAGAGAGAGACAACGGACCGAGTGGAATTCTGCACATAGCCTTGTGGAACGCGAACCAGCTACCGTCATGGAAGTGAACGGACAAGGGTTAGAGGGCGGAGGGGGGAACGAGGAGAGGCGGTGTTAACCGACCTAGAGTGTACACGCACGTAACATTGCTATATAGGACACGTGCGATATGCATACGTGACATACGTGAAACAAGAGTAGACACGTAGGTAACAAAAGGAGATGCGGGAACCCCGAGGATCTGTCAAAAACTCTGTATTTAACAGTTCGGCTTGTTATCGTCCAATTTAGTTCCAGTTTTCGCCACCAGGCCAAACTATTCTTACGCTAGGCCGATTTGTTCGAATGGACTGTGTCTTTTGGTTATCAGTTTATCTAGGTACGGGGACCGAAGATGGCCACAGTCTAGATCCGACCCCCCCCCCGCCCTCCCCGCCCTTTTCCCGGACCCCCAGAGCTCAACCACAGAGAACGACTATATCTGAGCATGGAACAAGCAAGTTATGTCGAGTGGGTTATACTCGGGATTCGACTAATTGACACGGTTGAGTCATACTCGAGTCGAATCATTCGATAGGAATGACAAGTTCTCAGACAACGCCTGTACTGAAATCACTCGAGGAGGTACGGTAGGAACAGAGAAAGTTAGTGTGACCAAAGTGAAAAATGAGTAATTTTTTTTTCCACGGTTAAATTCAATCTGGCAAAAATACTTTGAAGCGTCGAGAGGCCCGTCGACGACCTAGAAGGGACCTACGAGTGGCCTAGGATCGATCGACAAGGATTTCTACCGGTCTAGGACACGTCTCTAGACCGGATTGGGTCTGTCCAAGAACACAGGTGTCAGGGTCAATTTCATTAAGTTGGCAAGGGTAGCCCCCCTCTCTCTCTCTCCCCGCGCAGAAGACCCAGCGAGAGTCCTCAATATGATTAAACAAGTCCCAGAGGTGAACCTGAATTTCAAACCCCTTTGCCACCTGTAAGCCCCACGGATAGGGGTTCTTCTTCGGTTACCACAAGTGGCCTCAGGTAAAGTGTCCACCATCATCCCAGAACAAGTACCACGAACAAAATTAAGTACCCGCCAGGTTCTATCGTTACGTTATTAATACAGAGTGTCGGCATTATCTCCATACCGGATCGTCCTCTCTAAATAGCTACGTACAGCATCCATTTACCACCGGCTTTGGTAGCCATCGAGAGCTTGATCTCTCTCGTTACGTGCTCCGCGTGCGTTTCACTTGAAACGCGTAGACGTACGCGAGTTTCCAAATTGTCCGGAAACCGAAGTACGAGCTGTGCCGTCTGCCGGTGCAATTCAAAGACAAAGGGATGACATTGTGCCCGGATGTACGAGTAAAGGAAGTCTAGTAGAGATATCCATGGAGTTAACAGGGTGAGGGGTCGCGGTCTTGTACCTGGAGATGATGGCCTTAAGTCGTCCGTAGTATCGTAAGGCACAATGCCTTGTGCGTCGATGCGAGAGAGACAGAGAGAAAGAGCGAAAGGGACGTTACCGCTAATCGCGTAAATGTTAATTGACGATCGTTAATTAACAGAGTGAAGAAACCGGCGTGGCGTCTCGTTCGCAACTTAACCTGCTTTCAGGATTCGACAGGCGGTAGGTGTATTAAGGCAGGGTGTAATGTATAGCTGAACGCGTTATATACCTATAACCATATACCAACCAATCTACCAGAGGGTAAACGTTAAGCGGAAAATTGTGTAGGTTGGACTCGCACTTTCGATGCAGCGTCTTCGCTGGATGTTTCAAGGGAACTCTTAATTACTTGAGAGAGTCTTCTTCGAGGCTTCTCCACCTTCGCTGCTCCCCTTCACGCGTTCCTTTTTCGATCCGGGATGCTCTTTCAGTGATGGAAAAAAAAAAGCATCGACGCGAGTGAAAACCCGAGGAGAGCGTTAAAAGGATAAATTAAGTAACTGGAACGGCCATCTTCTTCGTGGGCGAGCTCGGCGAAAAAGTAACAGAGAGAGAGAGAGAAAGGGAGAGAGTAGAAAGAGAAAATTGTAGCTAGGAAACATACGAGAGATGTTCCAGGGGATGCTTCTTGTTTACTAGCCTCAGGGTGTCGTAGAGCGGTGTGAAAATGAAAAAAATCATATAGCTTCACTAGGGAACCCAAAAGGTTCAACCTTGATTCTCCTTGCCACCGTCGTCCTTCCTCTCGTACTGTCTTCTTCTTCTGTATCTACATGGCCACTGTGCCTCCATTTTGTGTTATTTCTCAAGGAAAAACAATGTGCTTTTTTTCTCGTGTGAACCATGACGTTATATGAAAGTGTATTTTTAATTTTTCACTCTCCACTAAAGCGACTGACAAAATGTGTTTCGTGTCCCTCGACGAAAACAACAGAGACGCATTGACCGTCTACGCGCGTCTGGCCAATATTTAAATGCTTCGTGTTTATGTCGATTGAGAAGTTTGAATCTCTCGCAAATCCTCGCCAAAATCCGTCTAACGCTGTTTCAACGTTCCGGATAATTCGCGCGCTTCTCGACACAAACAGGTAACACCGACAAATCCGCTGTACGGCTTTCCGTAGACCCTGCACTGCCGCCATGCAAATTTGTTAGATACGACAAAGTTAGGTGGGATAGTCGTAAGATGCAGTTAAGATATAGCGAAGGAAGGATATAACCTACGGTCCGACGGCACGGAAGGGAACAGGACGGAGAGAGACTATAGGAAAACGTATAGTAGCGTAATACCCGTCGGAGTGGCTTATCGCGTCTTATCAAAGACTTCATTCAGTGTAATTCGACCGGATGGTGACGTAAACGGTTAGGAGTACACAATAAAAGATAGGCGAGATATATGAATTAAAAGTAAAAGGAGAAAAAAAAACTAACATTTCCGGAATGACGCTCAGAAGCAATTCCTCGCGTCAGAGTGATCGCAGGCGCGTGGCGCCAACCGTTAAGGTGAATTCACAGCGACGAATATAATTTCCTAACGAGTATATTTTCTTTCTCGTACGGGACAAAGGACGCGTTACCGAATTTAAGGCTGAAATATCGTTGACAATGTCCGTAATGGATAATGGCGGTACTGCTTTAGTTGGAACCATTGTACGAGTGGCGGCGCCACTGACGCTTCTTTAGCGTAAACTTTGTCAACTACAAACGACCATAAACTTTTGGTAATTACTGAAATTTTAAAGAAAAAAAGGTTTTTTTAGGAAACTTATACAAGCTCGGATAATTGCACGTGTCATGATTCCGATGAAAATTACGAAGAAGCTACGAATTTTATGTTACTTTGCACGATTCAGAACACAAAATTAGAATATGGCTGTGCCTATAAAAAACAATTCGCGTGCAACGATGCACGAGGAACGAGTTAGCTAAAACTAAGCATAATCATATCAATAGCTATCGTGGATAACGAAACAGAATAGATAACAGTGTCTGATAAAAAAAATATCAGGAACGCGAATCGAAATTTAGACTGTCAAGGAATGGAAAATTCGTATTTCAATAGTTTTAACATTTTTTTTATAATCTAGCACATGAGGGGCACTTCTGTAACCATTATGGGACCCAGACCCATGAAATGGGCCGGTCCTGTTTTTCAATAGTGCATGGACGCTACTGACTCGTACTCGTGCATAGTCTGTGGTGGTGTGTATGCACTGTATACAGTGCAGCTACACACGAGAAGCTGCTAGCGACCCCACCGACGCTCTTTGTCCCCTTTTGGATTTACGTTATTCCTTGATTTATTTGCCGGGAAAGCACAGCCATTTCTAGCGATTTCACTCAAAGTATCATTCCATCCCCGTAGAAAAATCGACATATTATTACGTGCTATTATGCTACCAGGCTTTATCGTGTGTATACACCTTAAAACGATTCCAGAAGCACGCGCTGCTTACGTTAAACTCCCCGCAACGTTGTATACGTATACATACAATAGACCTTCTGGCAACTTGTACAGATAGTTTGGTAGGGTAGGTTATATTTAGCCGAAAAATTGTGTGCATCGTTCTCTCGTAAGAGATCGATCGCTTCGTTCTATAGTTACAGCTAGACAAGTTATTCTATGAATCGCTAAGAACTTTTTTAAAAATCACTACGACGATAAAAATCTTAAGTCTCTCGCAAATATATTTATCGGATCGTTATACGGCTTTAAATTATTAGCACAGTACCCTACAAATGTCAAGATTATTTTATCATTCCCGAGTCATCTGCCAACGTGTATAATGTACGCTGGCAAAATTCTTGAAACTTGAGTAGATTGTGTACGGTTTTAACATAGAACCGAGTCGGCGGCCATATTGCCTGTATCGTAAGATGGGCCCGATCGGTTGGCTAGTTAAGTAAAATCTGTCATGGAGAACAAAGCCGTGAGATGAAAGAACACGCCATCGCGTGAGACTCACCTGTGTACTGTAAATTACGCACCAAGTAACGTTACAAAGAGAAGTTTTAACAAAAAATGAAATGAAACAAGCCATAGCGTCTCTGCGATTCCGATTTACTGGAATTCCGTTGACGCATGCGCAGTAACGACTAACGCCGATTTCACAGTTTCCCACGAAAAGTAAATCCTTACTCTCTCTTTCTCTGTACTCGAGATAACAAAAAAAAATGAACAAGACATACGCCCATAGAAAAAGCAAGAAAAAGAAAAAATGCCTAGTTTTTCAATTTCCTAAAGGTAAGTTAAACGAGCCTTTGTCACGTAGAGGGACTCGTGTCTATAACCACAGTCTACTCACCCAGAGTTCCGCAGACTAGAAGCAACAATAAGATGGGCCTCGCCCAGGCCCGGGCCGTTCCTCCCTGGGACTGCATTTCTTCTCTGTCCCTCTCTCCCTGGCACGATCTTCTTTCTCAAACCAGCAACTCTTCAAGATTCCAACGCACAACCTCAGGGATCACTGCCGTACGACATTTTTCGATAATTCTATTGTCGCAGGGAAACGACTGACACAAGCACGACACAAAAATCCACGCGAACGACGCTTCAGTACGTTAACCGACTATAGTATACAGTATATATACTTTTTATAGCGTCCCGAGCATACAGCTGACAAAGAGACAAACCTACCTCGACGCTACGCGCTCACTGACCCGACTGAACCCGAAGACGCTCGTGTGACTCGTCCGCTCTATCCCCACTGCTTACTAGGCATCCCCAACAGCTCTGACCAACCAGATATAAACACAGGACTCCCTCCCAACGGTGAGACTGGGTGAGACTACTTGTTGATCGTCCAGGGACGAGTGTACTCACCTGGAGCCCTCGACAATTTCACTTACTTTCTTTCTTTTTACTCTTTTACCTTATTTCTTTATTCCCTATGACCATCCCATCGTGTACAGTTTTCTTCCCGTTACTACTCTATGTGGGATTTTCTGCTTGGCTACACTTATTGGACGGATCTCCGCAAGATTGAAGTACGCATGGGGTTAGTGGAAGGAATTGAGGGTCCGGGCGGCTAACGTGGTTAATTCGGACAATAGCGTTGATTCGTGGAGCACGACTGGAGATACTTTAATCGACTGTCCTTGTAAATCAGATCCATTAAAGCTGCTCCTGGCTCTTCTGAGGATGACGAGACGGGACAGGGTAAGTAGTTTTTAATTTTCAATTGTCCGCTTACCTTCGGACAGGCAATATTACAGGTTCTCATCCATTCTCACGAGTTGATTTTTTATTTTATTTTTTATAAATTAACCAAGTTAACATTATTTGAATCGTAAAACTGTTCGTACTCGTGCATTTGCAATCAGCGTTATTTCCGCTCTTGTGAAAATACTGTCAGAAGACGCTACTGTCAATCGACGCGTGACAAGAAGTCGAACCGGAATGTGTGACAAATGTTAATTTCCCAAGCGGAATCGTAGGATGACGTCATTTCTCAATGAACTTCCTCCCTCTTTAGTCATCTTACATACGTAATTTGAAAATGTTCTACGTTAGTCAAAGTAGCAATTAACATGACAATTGAACATAGAACATTCAATATTTCTATATGTCTACTATATTTTTCTATTCTGCAATAAAAAATAACTTTAATTCTTTAATTAAATCTAAGCGTACATGTTACACAAGTAACAATATTGGTAATCGAGTCCTGACGTATAAAAGGCTTGAAAAATTATTTTTACAATACGCATTAACATTTTTGACTGTTTATTAATTTGAAAATTTTTCAAAAAACCACTCACCATCTCTCTCTTATTAGCTATACATATATAAGCTCACCTATACAATCAACCTATATACATGCACACAAGAACGAAATTGCATTTGGAAGCGGTCAGACCTATTTTGATTTGCATATGGCACTGCAATTTACCACGGGACGAACAACTGTGCTGTTTGCTATTGCATTTTGACTGAATCCAATGTATCCTGCTACTTGCTACCAGTATAGCCAAGTATCAGCTAGTAACTACAGTATGTATAATATTTAATACCGACACGAGCATCGAATTTGTCTTTCATAAAATTTTACCAGGCGCTTCCTTCTCGTAGCCATCGGCCTTCATTAGATTATTATTTCCAGCTGTATATTTGTATATGGACGAGCTATTTCGGTTCACACATTAAAATGACATTCACATAAATTTTCAATATACTGGGAAAATTGTCGATGAAAAAATGAAAACTATTTTTACCTTCAATTACTCATAGATAATTATAAATATATAAAATTCGTAATTATTTATTTGAAATTTATAATTCATCAAAATAATTTTAATTTATAATGCAGCGTACCTTGTCACGTGTTTCTTTCATCGATATTATGATTTTGATTAATTAGGTTATAAGCATAAGTTGACTACTGGCTGTTTAATGCAGTAAAAACTAACATTGATTAAAAGATTATTGTAAGGCTTGAAAAAAAATTCTAATCGGACTGTACAGTGCTGCAGTCACTGTTCTTCATTTTTCTCTGTAATTTTTTTTTTCAAATTCCTTGTGTCGTGAAAAATGACAAATTTCATTTTCCACTATTTCGACTGATAATGCTATTTCGATCAGGAGGACTCGATTACTGTCATAAGATTGATAACGACGTATCTGATACACATCTCTATGTAAGGCTGCAGTATGATTTATGGAAGACCTTGATATATGGATACATATGTATATGTATACATATACTGTATATCAGACAAATACAAGAGCTTCCCGCGAGCAAAGGCACGTAGTTGTACATACGCTGTACAAATACGGTTTCACACTAAATTAGAAAATGACAATTCGTTTATCGTGCTACGAAATGAAGGCAGCGTTTTTCCAAAACCAACAAAACTTTCAATCAGTTCTTTCAGAAATCTGTTAGTTAATTCGTAAGTACGACGAATAACTGTCAATCATCAGTTCTACGGCAATTTCGATTTTCAGGGATAAAATATGCAGTCCCTTTGTAAAGCAACCTGCGTCTTTTAAAAGGTAACAGGGTTTTCAGAAATCAGAAATTTTTTATTTCAAAATCAAAAATCAGAAATTTTTAATTTCAAAATCAAAAATCAGAAATTTTTTATTTCAAAATCAAAAATAGAGATTTTGTTACTTCACCAATCTGATACGTCACTTCCTGGAATTATATACATTTCTGTAAATCAGACAAGTCTTTTCCAATATCTAGTTTCAAAATTGATCGCCGGTCGTGTAAAATCAATTATTCTATCTCGAAATGCAGTAAACTAATATTCAATTTCAAATTGAATAAACAATTCATTTTGTTATTTATACTCGTAATTTACTATTCAGTGCTGCACCATGTTGCATCTCTTTATAAATCTGTCAGTCAGACTCTTTCTCATCTGTATCACATTAATTTTTCAGCAATCAGTTAAAACACTTAACCCATAAATTTCTGTTTATTTGACGTCTGTCAATATTTTTCATATTGTTGGTAACACTAGCTGTCAAAATTAGTAATTACAGTATAATTATTATACCCACATGATTTTGTTACAAATAAAATTTTGGAAATCGATAGAGCTTTTCGAAACTCCGCGATTATTTATAATTTTAGCAACCGTTTCCGCGTAATTACAAAAATTTTTTTTTTTTCAAAGAAATTCATAGCGCTTTTCAGAAAAACTCAATCATTCCAAAAATCGATTTGGCAATCTTTGGCAAAAAAAGAAAATGTTCGATACAAAAATACCGAAAAGATTTCTCTCCCTTTCTTTTGATACTCAAAATTTGAATTTTCCAACGAATCAGTAAAAATCTATGAGATTTTATAAATCAATATTTCGCTCGTACGTTTCGCGCGAAATAATTAAAATTCATTAAAAACAGCATGCACGGTTTTCGTTTGCAAATCTAGTCTTGCCAGTTGAATATTTGACATTCGTGAAATTGCCAAATTACCTTCCTTCCCTTAAAGCTGCCCCTGCATTAACTTTAAGCTTATATCTCTTAGCGTCCCTCTTATCGTAATATCCCAGGAGGCTCTTTGGCAATTTTTATAGCCATTAATAATTGTTTCACTCTCCTCTCGGCTATACCTGTATACACGTAACAGTCTATGGCTCGACGCCTGCAATAACAACCGACCACTTTTAATCCCACTTCGTCGAACAAGTTTAAAAATAAATAGAAAAAAATGTTATTAAAACTTATACCTAACACGTGCCCTGCTACAACGTAATCTACCAAAGTTTTAAACGACATAGATCTGGTATATTCGTTTGTGTAACTTCCTGCATGTACATTCTGATTGCAGGGGTTGAACGGAGTAAGGAGGAAACGGCCAGGAAGAATGAAGCAAAGGCAAAAAGGAAGAATACAACTATACATTGAGAAAACAAGGAAATTAAGACTGGACGTGAGACCGACGCAGGGCGTCGTGACGGTGAAAAAAAGGAAAATTGAATTTTTACCAAGGAACGTATATACGTATATATGATTGGTGTATACATGATTATCTCTAGGAAAAATAAATTGCATCCGAAGCGCATGGAGATACGATCCTTTTGAAGGAATGGGATATATCCCAACTTCGTTATTATGTATATTCACACGTAATGGCGGTACTGATAACTACGCTAATCAAGAAAAACATGCTCGATTCAAATGGAAATATTAATTACATTATAATCACGAGGATTGATAGCGAATTAATTGTGCATGTACACAGAACACAGTCAACGTAATGATTTATTATATAAATATAAATGTATTACCTAGAATCTCACTGATTTTATTGATTTACGGTCAACTCCGTCCCTGGCGGGAAAATCAAATTGATTCTGTCTCTTGCGATGATTTTATCAAATCAATTTCCCGCCGAGATGCCGATGTTGTATCCTAGTTCCTGCAATAGATCAAAGTGTCAGTATTGAGAGGAAAACTGAACGGATAACAGGGCTGAATAATTTACGTAATAGGAACGATTCTACGAATTTACTGATAAGTAGATACTGCCAAGAATTACCGTTCATTGATTAATTGTCAAGTCCAGCCGTTGCCTCGTCATTAAAATTATATGAAAACTAGAGCAAAGCGCATTTCGAGCGCGACTGCAGCGCTCTGTACAAATACATTTTCATACTGTATATTTGTTTTAGAATTTTCGTCCATCACTTCTAAACCAACAACAATTTTCACGGATAAAATATTCCATGTCCAAACCCCGATCAGTCTCTCTTCAGCCCAACGACGGTTTCCAAAATCAACCAGCTTGTCTTAAAACCGAAATTAGTATCTTATCTGTATTAACCACTCATTTCATATATACGGGATATTCAGAAACTGTTTAACAGTATCGCAATGGCTCATGAGTGCAATTTGCGTAGTAATATATAATACAAAACAAGGACATACACACGCTTGGGAATTCGTGAGTTCTACCATAAATCATTAATATTGTATATAGGGTTACTTAGGAGTATTGCATCACATAAAGTCCTCTTCACTATAAAGGCGCCTGCCCATGTAAGTCGTAAGAGTCGTACGACTAACACCAGTGGATACTGATTGGCTGAATTCTTCATGAGGAAGAATTTCGACCAATGAGGAGTCTGATTTCCCGACTATTACGATCTAGTTCGACAGTACGACTAGACCCGTGACAGTTCGCTTGTCATAACCAACAAATACGTTTTCATTTTACACAATTATTACGTACTTAGTTGCTCTATAATAATATAGAATTTGTGCAGCCGAGATTTAAGTTACAAAATGTGCGTGCCGGATATCCAGTTGCTGATAATATAAACTGTTCGCCGTCGAAGATCAGGATATTCCCGGCAGGATACCCACGCCGCAAGGTATTGCTAACGCAAAGAGATAAGATTATGACAAAAATTTTGATAACGTTCGGTTGTCGTCGAAGATTCGGATAAAAATACACAGTCCTCTCGTCCGTTACTACAGAATAAAATTAGTTTTTTTTCTTTTACGTTTTACACAATCTCGAATTTCAAGAGGGCATAAAGTGTCTTGTGTCTGATGTAAATCCTTTGTATTTCTTATTTATTTATTATCCGATATTATCCACCCTAGAATATATGCAAAAGATCATCAATTACTCTAGTGTCGTATGTCTAACCTGATCTGATGTTTAGTATCAGACTACGAAGTCTTCGGGCCAAATTCCTTAGGGCGAATTCTATTGTCGCCAAAGGGAATTACGTGCTTGTACATTTTACATGGCAACAGACGCGCGCTGCTTTGTTTGTATCATCCATTAGCGTAATACGATTAGGCTATAGTAGATTCCTGTATGAAACTTTTCAGCAAGTCCCTCAAGTTACCTTAATGTGCTACTACGTGGGTTTGAGTTTGATACGGGTGTTAGGTTATGTTATTTTGGGTTGCTGTTACTATAATTGAGGTTAGCTTCGTTGCGTGAATTTCTTAGGGAAACAGCCGCGTGCCTATTTCTAATTTTTCCTTGGGGAAATAATTAGTGAAAAAATCGTGCGGAACACGGGAGAAGCTTCTCGGTGCTCTGGCCTGTCACTTGGCCATTTTTCTTTTTCTCCTTTGCAAAGCTGCGTGGGGAATGTGATTTTCTACGTTTCTGAAATATATCGAGTGCGTCGCGTTATGCATACAATTTTTGTGTCTTTTCCAATAAATGCGAGAGTAACGTATTGCTTGCACGTAGACGAATTCCGTGCACATTGCATATATGTATAAAGGGAATCTAAATTCGTATTCGGGTATCTAAGCCATTGTAATGCTGAAAGATACATAACCTAATTTAATCTTACTTAAAACCTTTCGATGAATTTTAATGTGCAAAGCCAAAATCGGCCGTGAAGAAATTTTAAATGGCAAATAACATGGAACAAATGTTTTTAGCTAATTTGCTTACTTAAAAGTGTATTAGGAGTGAAAATACATATACAAAAAATTTACACTCTCAATACACTTTGAAGTAAGCAAATTAACTGAAAACAATTAATTTATCAAAAAGAAATTCGTAAAAATTAAATACTTCCATAAAACCGCAGTAACCCCCTGACATAAAAATTGAAAAATTGCACTTTTACAGTATCTGGCATCGTGAATTTCAAAATCTAAAGACCAGAATCGGTTTCAACGAACTCCAAGTCCTTAGGATAATAATCCATGAGGATTATTCTCCAATCGATCCCCCATTTAAATATCTCAGCTGGAAATATGCGAAACTACGAAAACCGCCCTCGAGGAGCCCAACTTTGGGGATTGATTTCACCGCCCTAAAACAGATTTCGGCCGATAAAAAAGAAACACGTGTCTTTCAGATTTTGATGGAGAATAACATATTTCAAGACGAACGAAATCGGAGGATGACACCTGCGTTATCTTCCTTGTGAATATCGACCATTGGATTTGAATGGTTCGAATATATTATTATGTCTGCCTGACGTTGTAATATCTACCGGATGACATTTGCATAAATCCCTGTTGATCGATATAGTATCGTTCCAGTGCACGTTGATATGTCAGCCATGGGTCTTGTTTTCTTTCAATATTACTAATTTATCAAACGAATGGAACCAATGTTTGAAAAGTAGATTATTGCCATGAGGAAATTGTGATATTGCTTTTCATGAATAATCTCTTTATATGTACAATCTATACGTGCAGTGATTGTGGCGGTTGATTCAAAATAATTTACAAAGGATTTTTCAGTTTTATTACGGTCATTAAAATGGTCATCTGATAGAGATAGACTTGAGTTAGTTGAAAAAATATTTTTTCATTTTATTTCACTGATTGAAATTTGACTGCTGATTTTTTTACTTCTAATCAGTCAACTGAACGTAGAAGGAATGCGTATATAATTCAGCACCGCAATGTACTGTCTAAGAGTCATTTTTTGAGTGTCTAATATGCTGGAAATTGATTTTTAATCATCTTAAAAATGACTTTAGAATCTATATTATGTCTGCAAAGATAAATGTATAACCTATTCTTTTTTTTTCCTTATTAACTTCATTCACCCTGTATGTAGGGATCAAGTGCCAGTAATTATGAACTTTATATTTTCAATGTCTGACCTGCAATTAAAATATTTAATTTTTCGAAATAGTCTTCTGGGACGTATAAGTATAATGATAACATAGTAAATGATAACATTTATGAGACATCGACAGGAATACCCGGATACTGAAAAATAAAGTAAGAAACCTCTTGACCCAAGATTTTTTGGATTTTCAATAAAATTTGCATGTAATAAAAAAAAATAACGTGTTGCGGGTGATCATAAATAAAAATTAATAAATCCCAATAAAAATAAAAGAGCAGCGCTGTGCACGAATTTTGAAAATAACAATTAAAAAAGAACCAACGGCCTTCTGTTTAACTTTGCTGAAGCTAAACTTTCTATTGTGTCATTATAATGAAAAATTACGTGTATATAAAATGGATTCCAATTTTCATATAAAATGTGTTTCTCTCTTGGCGTTATTTTCTAAAGGACATATTGAAAATTATATTCTCAATTATTCATTACACCAAAACCCCATTATACTACTCGCGCTGCTTGCATTTAATTCTGGAAAAGCTTTAATCAAATATCATCTTGTTCATTAACGTCGAAGTATAGGCACGTGAGCTTTCATTTAAAATCTTTGCAATAAAAACGAATGAGAAATAAAAAATTCATCGCAGGAAGCTATTAGTTATTTTTTATATTTTAATTCGTATTTTAATACGCGGACGTAAACAGTCAATTTCTAATTTTTTTCACGTAATATATTACGAAATATATTTTTCTACTTTTTACTGTATAACCGAATAAAATATGTGTCTAGGTATACTACACTAAAGTATGAATAAAGGTCAATAGAACCCACCTAAGTAATCTTATTATTATGTCACCCAGTATACACAGATGTTACTCGGCAGCCATCATAACCTATTCAGATACCAAGATACGGAGTACAAGAATCTCTTACGTTTTTGGTATAGACTAACCTATGGCACAAGTAAAAATTAATTAATCCAACTCAGCAATTACGTTTGTCATTGGGTGTACAGCCTTGTTAAAAAAAAAATGAAGGAATCTGAAATTCATGACTTACTAATGTTATGGCGTTAACTTTCATTTCTTTAATGATGCCACCCTGCTCCGATTCATGATATCCCATTCGAGGCCAATTTCAGCCGGTACGTTTGCCGTGAATAACCCTGTATAACTTAAGTAGTCGAGACTCAAACCTAACAATATGTCTTTGTCGTGAATCCTCCTCCTATCGATGACAGAGGGCATAGACTGTAAAAAAAAAAAAAACAGAATGAAATAAAATTCTTAAATTTATTGTGACATTCAATAGTTTTTCTGCAATTTTTCCAAAAAAAAATTCCTATGTAAATATATAATCATACGTATCCGCTGAGTCCTGAATATTTTAAAACACGGTGAACCGCACTAGGAAGCAATGAATCTATCCAAATCATTTTCCTTTTAAGCTCCTTGTTTATGCATTAAGGGTAACCATTGGTTTAGGAGCACCTACATTCTTAGTGCATGTGCACTCACTTATCAGGAGCTCTTATACTGTATATTTCCAGGGAACGTGTACGTGCACATTTGCATTATTCCCAGCACTTACCCTAGTACGTATAGAGGTATAGGCAATACGTATAGAAAAGTGAAATTCTCGAGTAGCAACTATCGCTCGATTTATTCCGCATTGACAGTTCGAAACGATTGATAAAGAATTCGACGGCGGAGAAGAAGGCAGAGGACTTACCTGAAAATGAGAAGGCTGTGGCTGCTGTGGTTTTGTAAGCGGCCATGGAAAATTCAATATTTCATTTTCGCATTCGTTTCCCCGCGGACGTTCTAGAAACGAAATAGAAAAGTTCGCCATGTCGATCACAGTTTGCGATATCCGCATAGAAAAGCAACGCGGCAAATGGCGGCGGGCGACAAGGCCAAGACATCAAATATACATAGACCGTTGAAACTTCTCTTGCACGAATGTAATGGTAATTCCTTTTTGTTCTTCGATTCTTTCCTACTTTTACCGAATCTTTTTATCTGCGGCGGTTAATATTTAATGGTTTGTTGGAGTCTGCATTTCTCGTATTAATGCTACCGGATATCGGGATCGCGTTTAATCGGCTTTTAATTCTTATTTTGAAAGGAGACGGAAAATAATATTCTTTGAATACTTAGATTGTCAGCTACTGGATATTCGTTGTCGGCTGTCTCTTGGCGGCTGTCGAATCGGATGTTGAATTTTGTACTTTTGGAATAATGTCACAGTGATTTGTATATTATTTTTGTATAAAGATTTTCAAATTGTGTTTGAATATAACGACTGGAGGTTTACGCTTTAATGCTGCGACATCTGTTGTTTCATAGAAGTTCTTTCGTCGCTTCTTGATTATTTCTGTTTTATCTACGAGGAATGGACATTGTTCAGTGGATAGCTTACCGTCGGGAAGTCAGCGTCAGAAAATACAAATTTATGTTTCTAATGTCTACAAAAATTGACCGTCGGGAAGTTAACGCGGGAAGATAAAAATTTATGTGTTTATATGCCTAGAAAATTGCTCTTTAAATGCTCCCTACGTTTTCGTAATTGCTCCGCTGCTATTATAAAATGATCAAAAAATATTTGTTAAAAACGAAAAATATTTATTGGCATTACAATTTTTTAGGCACTAGAAACATATGTTTTTATCTTTTAACGTTAATTCTCCGACGGTGAAAAGTATGTAGTAAAACAAATTATGAAGAGCCGAAAACGTAATTTTTATTATAATACATAATTGTTCTGCTCGCTATGATTCAAATAATAAATAAACAAATATTGAAATTGTTAGTATTATTACAATTAGTTAAGCTAACTAAAATCTCTTAAACACTAACAACAGTTCCACTGTCAGCCGTACACTTTCGCATATAATTAAAAAATTTAGCTAGCGTGAAGCTTAATGTCAACTTTGTACAATTGGAAATAGCGGATAATAATTAAAAATAAATTTTTACTAATATTCTATATAAGACCACTGGGTCTACCTTAAACGATTGTTGCACAGTGTGATAAAAAAACTTGTAACGTATTGCCAGTTTACCGTAATTGGTATCCAATCCGGTAGTGACAAAGTCAATTCCTTCTTCTTAAAATTGTCAACTCCAAACAATATAATTAAAAAATTCTAAAGGTTATTACTTTCGAAGTGTTAATACTGTTTTTCCTGCGGTCATGAGATTTGCTACGTATGGCGGTAATGGAGAACTGAGTACACGACGTTCGGCTAGACTTTTTAAAAAATTGGCAACATGGGTACTTCGAAATTCCCAACTGTCAAAAAGAAAAATAATAATAATTAAACAATATTAATTGTTATATTTCGAATATCTAATTCAAATCCATCATGCGTACCTAGTTGAAATATTTTCCTCTTTTAATTCCCTAGGTAAGTCTTCGGATGAACACTGCGGACAATTGATGGCAATCATTTCAACAGTTGCTGGATTTTCTCCAAAGCATTTCTCAATGTATCCACGTCTGTGTTTATGTTTAGTGAAGTCAATTCCAGTATTCCTGAAAAATGCGAAAAGGGTAGACTCCACATTATACCTGAAAATAGTACGGTAAGTACTTTGTAATATTAAGAAAATGATCTGTACCCTACAACTGGTTCTGGTTCAGCGTAAGTGACAGGTGTGTCGACAAAGTCAGCATGTACGGCACCTTGTTTCTTTTCATGGATTAGTTTAATCAATGACTTAAGATCTCTTCCAGATAATTTCAACTCTCGATACTCAGTATAGTTAAGACTACTGGTCAGTGCCTTAAGATACATCTTGGATACATTCTTTCTCGAACTGAAGAAGCAGTTCTGTCTTTGAAACAAGGCAAAGAATGTCGACACCATGTTCTGCTTACGTCGAGTAGCTCTTTTTGGCTTCTCAACAATTGACACAAATGTCATTCCATCATGAGACACCACACGGGTCACCACGCGAATTTGATCCTCCATAAAACTCGTTATGATACGATCCTTTAGCTCGCGATTAGTCAATAATGCTGGTCGTTCGTTAGCAGGACGCAACTTATAGCCATACCAGGTTTTTCTTTTAGAATGCCTGCTCACGTCTAAAATATAAACCATAAAATAGGTGTATATACAAATCTTTCTTTTTAGTTACACATACTAATTGTGGTACCGATTCAAGCCACTGCGTATAATCATTACCAATAACTTCCAGTGTGTATAAACGCTCCTGTAATTCATTTTCATTCAAGCCAGCATCCTAAAATTGGACATAACAGAATAAAATGAAAGGTATGCTCGATATGTTCCTTATTTTCTAATCATACAGTAGAATTATTATTATTTATACTCACATCAATTCCTTGTTCAATAACACGTAATACGTTTGATACAGTGAAGCTCTCATGCTTCTTTATTAATTTTGATCTTACTGTATTCCACGTTAACTCTGGGAAGCTAGGTAGTACTGCTGATTCGAGCTCCTCAAAATGAAAGTGTTTTATTATCAAGTATAGCTTGAGCCTTACACTCAGTAATACTGTAATAAAAAAATAAAACATATGTGTACCTCTTATACGATGCAGTTTATATATTAAAAAATCTAATATTTTTATTTATTTTTGATCATATCAGACAGACTGACAGTGCGCGCCAAAAATTAAATTTATCCTGATGAAAGGTTATGAATAAAAGTCAACATTTTATTAAGCACGACCAAATGTTTAACGCATATAATACTTCTTTTATTATTCTAAGTGAATAAATATGTGAAAAATCATTAAACTCCGGTTGGCGACGGTTATTTCTAACCTCTATTGAGATTCAAATTCGATAAGCATCACAAAGAATGATTGACTAGATGGTTTAAAACATTATCTTTACTTACCACTAGGCATATTGATTATTTTTCGATACTTCACGGTATATTTGATTAACCCAATAAAATTAAAAACAATATACGGTTCTTTTTCAAATTGAAATCAGCAACAAAGTTCAGCGCGCAAACGCAAGAGCAACCCGCCATTCCATGACGTCATTGCACCACCCTTTTTTACGAATAGTGAAATTGAAATACAGAGAGGTTATAAAAGCTTGTATTACGGTTTCAATGAATATAATATAATTGTCGATGAGATAGTGTAGCCAACGAAAATTCATTAAAAAGATTAATCGACATCTCACATTTATTAATCTAATGAATCAACTATTCTCGCGTGAAATAACGCTTTTCAACAATAATCCAAGATAATACTCAATACCATTTTGTAATCTAATCTGATAATAAGAAGCGTTATCGAATTTTATCTTTATGAGTCGAAATCATAAAATGAAATCTGGCTCGTAATTAACATTAGAAAATTATATAATTTAAAGAATAATGGGGAATTGCACTAAATAGAAAAAGTTAAAACACTCATTGAATCAAATATACTGAAATATTTTAATGTATCAACATTTAACTTTCAAATGCACCTCTGTGTACAACCGCAAGAACAATTTCTCTAAATAACCGAATAAATCTCTAGGATTTCAGTATTAAGTTCCCTAGCTGATTTGAATATTCGCAACAATCGCCATGATGCCAGAGCGAATATATTAGTGAACCGTCACTGAAAGGACATTTCTCGTTATATTTTAAAGAATTCTCAAGATCTTTTCGTCAAAAAGAATATTTAGTATTAGAATACTCCAATCAAAGAAGCAACTATATCTTTTCCAGTTTATCAACCCACGTCCCACGGAATAACATCGAGACGTTAATGCGCATGCGCGAATTTGCTGTTCGAGGTTATAAATACAGCAACCATTCATTTGTGGCAAGAAGTTGTTACTGGTTGTTACGTTGCACTTGTCGCATGATGGCGCAACATGTTGGTCAATCGCGTATGCCGGCTTCTTTATTATTTGTTCTCGCAGTTTTTCACCTAACGAATGCCAACGTACTGGCGGAAGTCAGTACGTTCGGTCCGAGAATAAGTTCAATACATATTGCGAAAAATGAATTACTTAAAGAATCGGACATCGATTCTCTCGCGCCTGTTGTCAGAATCATCGGTGAGAATCTCGACAAGGGGCTCGGACTGCGCTGGTCGCCCGACGTAGACCAGTGTCATCACGATTATCCCCTTTCTACGATCTGGATAAATCCAAACGGAAATGAAGCCTTTATGAGTTTTGCCAGTGCACCTTCTGCTGATATTAATCCCGTCTACTTCTGCATTCGGAACGTCACTGGCGATGGACAACACTGGACATTTCTTGGGAGGAGTTTAATTGTTGATTCATTCTCGCTCGATGGGTAAGAAAGTTTGTGCTGAATGGCAATCTTTATGACGTGTTTCATGACTTTTTAAGTTTCTTATGGAATTTTTTCAATTGATAACTTCTTATTTGCTTTTTTATTGCTTTAACTTCTGTTTCTTTTTTTGGACTATATGATGGTGTGAGTCTCGACGGATTTGGGTTTTGGAATTAACACCTCTGTATATCAGGGTATGATTGATAGGTTTTATTAAAAATATTTTCTAATATAATATTTTTATTCTGTGAGAATTCGCATGAGCGAGTATATTCTAATAAGTGTATGAGGAAGTTAAATATTTCCTTGAAATTCTTTGTATTTTTCTTTACTGAAGCATAATTTTATCATGCTACTTCGTGAAGATGTATTGTATTTTCTTTTAAGTAACATTGTAGCATTTGTCTCACAACTAACAAATTGCATGTCTGCTTCTATTTCATGATATTCATGTGAATATTATCAGTTTGATTTAATGACTTCTGTTTTGCTTAACAAAGCTCTTTCCTTGTTATCACATAATTATTTATAGTGGCAGAAGTATTCTGGCATTGGAATCAATGAATGAAGACTCCTGCTATGTGTACTACATGTAAATCTGGTTGTAGATGTCTCATGTAAATATTAAATTTCTTGGCCAGATGTCTAGATATAACAGCTTACGCTCATAGAAAATTGTGTACTTAATAAATTTGCATATTAACATTTAAAAAGCATATGTTACAACTATCACTGCATTTGGTGGTCAGTTTATTTTCTTTTATGAGATCGAAATAGAAAACTATTAATAAGTAACATCACAAGTAATTTTCAGTGATGTATTCCTTAGTTGAACTTTCTGAGATGACGCAAAATGTTTTCACTGTTCCCAGAACTGAAGTCTATCATACATTGACATGTGATTCGAAGGTCACAAGACAAAAGATAAAGAATATGAATGACAAAGTTAGCACATATGCTCTTAACATGATTTGTAAAATATTAAGGGCCTGCTTCTTCTTCAGCAGCCTTGACGTGTGTTCCACGTCTCGATATAAAAATAGAATTTCTGGTCTACATTTGTGTTATCCGGGTAGGTCAATTTTAAACACTTTAATAACTAACACAAAAAAGATGATTTTTAGAGAATCTATGCACATGCTAAGGACATCATTACTAGCAAGGAAGATTTTTCGCATAAATTTCTTTAGACTCTGCTTTGCTCAGGATCTTATTCAGAAGTGTTAAGTAAATCATTTTTAAAATGACAGACTACGTACAGATCTTATGGAAATTTACTTTGTGTAAAATTGCCTGAATTTAAAAAATTTTTTTTATTTCATAAGCTTCTCATCAATAGCCATCATTGCCATGACTTAAAAAAAATTTAGTTCTACCGTTACGGCGTGTCAAAGATTTTCTTTCACTTCTTCCACAAATAGACTCGGGCGCTATTACGTCAACGTAGTGGCATGGACGTATGATATTAATTCGGATCGCAAAAAACAATTGTCCTGGGTGCATGCTAGCGTGTTCACGTCCACGTGATCTAACATGCACAGACATTATTATTTTTCACGATCCGAATTAATATTAATTCGGTCCATGTCATTTCGTTGACGTAATAGCGTGTGAGCCTATTTGTGGAAGAAGAAATGAAAATAGAATCTTTGGCACGCCGTAGAGCAAAAACTGTAAACTTTAAGGAGTCGTGACAATGGTGGCTACTGATCAGAAGCTTATGAACTAAAAAAAAAACTTTAAAAAAACTAAATTATGATGATTGATTAAGTTGACATAAAATTTTTGGATAGATTTTCGATTGTCTTCTTCAATGCAATGACTCATCGAGTTGTTTACTGTTTTGCTGGCGGCTTCCAGCATAACAATTATATCGCATTACATTACATACAGATCAATTACTGCTTATATTTGGACAGTGAAACAGTAATATTGAGAAATTTTTTAACTCAGTAGCTGTGTTTGTCAACTCTACAATTAATTTGACCCTAGTAATATTCTTGATATGTTAGTAAATTAAAGATTGTCAGAGTGAAGAGGGACAATATAACACTGAGGAACTAGTGAAGTAACAAAAGGAATACGTTTCAGTCTCTTTCACCGAGTACAAATTGCTTCAAGACAAATAAGAAAAATCCTTAGAAGAGACTCAACGAGACCTCTTTCAAATGATTGTGCAGGCTTTTTATAATTAGCCTTCCAGCATTTATCTCGTTTCCTTAGATACCCTTGATCTCATTTCCGAGGTTTTATACAATTGTATAGTATAAAACTGAGTACACTTGGATCTCATGAAAATTGATGCTTAGATACTGACTGTTTTCAAAGAACTTTTCTTCTTAGAGCAGTCGCAATTTTTTTATCATAATTTGATATGTATTATAAATATGAACGATAAGGATATTCCTGGTTAGCCTTTACCTATTTCATCTATACCAGACAGTCTCTGCGCATATCTGCAATCTTGTACGCATGTACAAGGGGCCATACACACTTTTGACAACGCTTGTCAAGCATATCGTATTTTTGTAGTTTGCACTTTAAATAAGAAATTCCGGCAAATGTGAAAATGCAAGCAAAAATGCCAGGGCACTCAAATTTATCAACAAAATCTCATAGTTGGTTGTCATAAAGATTGAGGAATATTTTCTAAAGGTTTGATGTCAATTTTCTATAATACATAGAGTGACGCACCGAGTAGCATAATTATCAGTAATCAATTATGCGATTACACTCAGAATATATTACTCTTATTGACAATTTCAAGATTAGATGCTCCTCCCCTCTTCGCTGTTATCTTTCATCTCGATCTTCCTGGTTATTAAAGATACCATTGGGTAGGATAACATAGGGCGTTACTGTCCAAGTAATCACACAAGGGATACGACGATACTTTTGTATTCAATAAGGGTGCGATTTTTCCTTCCGTTAGTACCGCTACGAGCCACCGTAATCTGCACAAAACCAGATTCGTCTATCTATAGTAAAGGCCACGTGCGCGTCTCGTATCATACAACGTCTGCCGTACATATCCATACACGCGGATATTACACACAGAGAGACAATGTTAAACTGTAGGCGCAGAAGCCAAATAAACTTTCGCCGCACTTTAAAAAGCGTGGATTGTGAGCGCGCCTCTATACGTGGTGTACATTATATCATAAATCCAAGACTGGAGGATCCGTATGGTGTTGGAGAATTTGGGCGTAGACAATAGCAGCTACCTTATTCTTTTTCATAATTGACATCCTACATAAACAAGGAGAGACCACGTTCATTTCTGAACGTTCGTAATTTTTTAATTAATTAATTATATTTTTCTACTATCTTTCAGAAGTACTCGTCGTCGTAGAAGTAATGACTTTGGTCCGGCCATTGGCGAAGGAACTGAATCATCAGCAGCTGAACAGACAACCGATGAAATCAGGATCGAGGGTCTTCGAGTGGAGTACACTGATAAGGAACCTCGTATCTCTGATGATGGCGTACCCGAGGTCCTGGTCGGTTATGATACAACCTTGCGATTATTTGGCATTGGCATCACAGAGAAGACGCTCATCGCCTTTACCGATGTACCTGCTAAATATGGCACAATATGCGACAAGATTAAGACTCAGGAGTTCTCAGTAAGTTAGTTACGTCACGATTGTGTGATGTAAGCGAGAAGGAAAAATGGAAAATAAGAATGATTCACTTTCCTTGTACGGTTTAACATTTTATTCGCTTCGTGCGTACGTACACAGCTATACCTCAGTGAACACGTGTGAATATGTACGTGCATATTATCTGTGCCATTTGCATTGCACGCCCTAAGTTTTTAATATACATTTGTTTATTATGTACACGGTATACACGTGTTCAGTGACATTTATGTATTAGTACAGACTTGGCGAATTGTTCTTTGATTATTGATACAATATAAATTTTTTTACCTACAGGTGTTCGGAATAGAAAGTAACTCGGCTTTAGTAACTATTAATCTTGCAAGAGGCACATATTTTCTGTGCGCGAAACAATCAGGTTCTGACAATTCAACCGATGTTGTGTTGTTCAAGCATCAGGGTGCAGCGAGCTGGAAATCGGTGAGATAATTGACCAGTTAATTTAATTTAGTTCATGCACCGTCAGGTAGATAGCGCTTTTGTCGCTGGACAATAAAAAGCAATAGCTCGATGAAGAAAGTTATTTTTAATTTATTTAAAGGTGCTTCTGTCGTGCTAATTTCTCTAGTAATTTGTAATATATGCGATTTTGTTCTTTCAGATTGGTACTTATGAAAAACTTTTGCCACTATGGCTTAGCATTGTGTTCATGTGTCTTTGCATATGCTGTTCGGCATTATTCTCTGGATTGAATCTCGGTCTTATGGCACTGGACAGAACTGAGTTGAAGATTCTACGAAACATTGGAACTCCGAAAGTAAGTGATTCGTCACTTTTCTGTTATATCGGGGGAAATTACTCTTTAAAAGGCTGTATAATGTGCGAACGCGATACGTTTGTATAATTTATTTATCTACTTTCTTTCAACAGGAAAAGGAATACGCGAAGAAAATTCAACCAGTTCGAGATCACGGAAACTATTTACTATGCACTATCTTATTCTCTATTGTGTTGGCCAACTCAATTTTCACTGTCATTCTTGATGATCTCACTTCCGGCCTTGTCGCTGTCATATCGTCTACACTATCCATTGTCGTATTTGGTGAGATTTGGCCTCAGGTTGGTAACATTAATTTACTTCAGTTTACAGTATATTTGTAGTATTTTAATTTATTTATTTATTCTTCACTCATTTTATCTTCTAGGCTATTTGCAGCAGACACGGGTTGATGATTAGTGCTAAAACCATTTTTATTACGAAGTTCACCATGCTTATCACATTCCCGTTGAGCTACCCGATCAGTAAGATTCTCGACTTTATTCTCGGCGAGGAAATTGGCAACGTCTACAATCGAGAACGTCTCAAGGAATTGGTTAACGTGAGTAAACAAGAGCAGAATTTTATTGCGCAATAATGGGTTTCAGATGAAAATATGGGTTACTCTGACTAATATGATAGTCAATTACTGAAAATTGGGGTTGCCTAAATTCTTTCATGAAATTTTTACAAAAATAAAACGTTTCAACTCTATATCTCACATCTTCTATGCGTTACTGTAGTTCTCAAACAATGACAGTGCTTAAAAAAGAATGTTAACATTGACATACTTCTTGTGGATTAAATATTTTTTCTTGACACTCTTGAGCTAAGCAATAAATTAGTAGAATTATTAGACTTAGCGAGGAAATGAAGTAGTTAAGTAAAATTGCAAATATGAAACTGAAACCTCAAATTTATATGCTATTACTCAATGTCAGAACTTTTGGTAGGTCCATTCCAGTGATTCTCATGTGTTGCAGTTTCCAAAAGTAGATTGAGTTATCTTGATTCAAGACTTCTTCGAATTATCGGAGCAGATAAATGTCCCTTGTCATTTGAGTCCTGTGGGATGCTGTGATATTTTATCTTGTATCATTTACCTAGAAGCACACGAGGAATTCGAGTCTGGGAATTGTTGGCGTAGGGTCGACGACCGCAATGTGTGATGAATCGCTGTGGCAAAGTGTGATAAATGTCTTCTTATCGCTTGACATTAAGTTTGTGTACAACCAATTTTCATAGTATTCTTGTCTGCCTAGAATTATTATCATGAAATTTACGTGAGCCATCTTTGCGATGATTAGTGCCAAAATATGAAATATCGTTTGGTTTCCTCAAACTAAAAACGTAAAATCCAATAAGTAGGTCACGTCTGGAACATTAATATTGAGCACTGATAAATCAATCAATAGAATTGATAATTAAGTCAATCCGTTTCGTTTGACCCTCCTTAGATGTATAATTTATAACCAAAAGGGAGAAGACGCAGACACTTCTGTTTACTATCTGATCAAGTGAAACATCGATTAAAATGATCCGTGTAGAAATTAGTGGATTTTATAACTTTATCTGATTAGACAAATTAATGATTGATATAACTGACGTCAAAAGGACTAAAGAGGTTTCTATCTCATTGCGTCATATGTATGTATACAGATGTCTGTCTGTCATCGTGCTCACAGTGATGATAGATGATTAAAAAAAATTTTCCACTTGCACAATAAAGTGGATCTTCAATCATTTGATCGACCCCAATCGATGCAAGGAGCAAATAATAATTTACATTACATCCACATGGGATCATTGCTTTGTATCCAATTTATGTACAGATTTATTAACAACGTTAATCGGATTAATATCAACATATCAGATATTCGTCAGAGTTCATCAGAGATATCCAGGAAATCTAATCAGCATTGATACCACTGATAAAAATCATAAAATCAATCGATGGATTTCACATTACTAGATAGTAAAAATATATAAATTTGGACTCAGCAGCTGATACAATTGAATTTACATTTTTTAAACTCTTATTACAGATAACTACTGAGTACAATGATCTCGAGAAAGACGAGGTGAATATCATCTCAGGGGCTTTGGAGTTGCGCAAGAAGACTGTAGCAGACGTCATGACGCGAATAGAAGACGTCTATATGTTGGATTATAATGCTATTTTAGATTTCGAAACCGTATCCGACATTATGAAATCTGGTAAGTGCGAATCCAATATTTGTCGATACTTAGTTCTATGCTGCAATGAGAAGTGCGTGGAGTCATTGAATTCATGATTAAAAATAACTCGCTTAATCTGAAGATATCTTACAGTTAACATCTTTCGTAATAACTTCCATTTGTTTTGATCTTACAAAACGCTATTCAGCCAGTGCTAAAGGACTTAGGAAAAAATTATGTATTTATATAATAAAACGTATAAGTTTTTTCTCAGGCTTATCGATCTGGTACGTTACGACAGAGTTGATTGATTGAATTATGATAAAACCGAAATTTTACGCACTTCGGTCTCGTGACAAGTTTATCAGTTTATCTTTTGATAGTATAAGTAGATTTTATATGATAGAAGATTTGGTTCCTTTTTTTACAATGGATGATGAATTTAAGCCTGATAATATTTTACAGGATTCTCCAGAATTCCTGTTTACGACGGAAGCAGAAACAATATTGTTACTATGCTTTACATAAAGGATCTCGCCTTTGTCGATCCGGACGACAATACGCCATTGAAGACGCTTTGTCAGTTTTATCAGAATCCTTGTAATTTTGTCTTCGAAGATGTCACCCTGGATGTTATGTTCAAGCAATTTAAAGAAGGTGAGAGATATACGGTTGTTCTCAAATAGATTTATGTTATTGTGTTTTAAATGTCATTGACTTTTGCATGTGATGGACATTGATGCTGCGTTTCACTAACAATTTCTATTGTTCGTTTCCGACTTTAGGACACAAGGGACACATGGCCTTTGTTCAGAGAGTCAATAACGAGGGTGACGGTGATCCTTACTATGAAGTTGTTGGGTTAGTCACTCTGGAGGATGTAATCGAAGAACTGATCCAAGCAGAAATCATGGACGAGACGGATGTTTTCAGTTAGTATATTCAAAATTAATCTCCACTAGA